>JALAZF010000925.1:600000-1083029 GCA_022829125.1 Lathyrus tuberosus | reverse complement strand
AAGCCATCAGATAAGTAAGGATAATCACACGGCCTTATCCTTACCCTTCGCGGAACCTGCAGAACCTGTGATGTAAACAACAACAGTGGGGTGAGATACATCAAATCTCAGTGAGTTCCCTATCTTAAAGTCTTCTCGGCTTTACAAGGTTCTAAAATAAACCTAACTCATGTCCAAGGGGAAAGGGAAAAGACCATGAGTACACACACACAAGTAACCACCACGGTGAGCCTATAAACTCACACTAGTACCGAAGTACCTCCTGAGCCTGTAAACTCACACTAGTACCGAAGTACCTCCTGAGCATGTAAACTCAAGGATTCACAATCAATAACCAATACCAAGGTATCCCCTATTCCCGTCCGCTTCTACGTCTAGAAGACGACCCGAGTCATGGATCCTTGTAGCTACTTGGCATACGAATTGGATTCGGGATCACCGGTCCGTACACCGTGATCCATCACTTCTCACGGCCCGTACACCGTCACAAGTCTCTTTACCCGTAGGCTCCAATCGTACTCACTACGGGAATCAAACCTGCCAAGTAGTTGTGCATAACGTTTCAGAGGAGGTGCTCGAGTCTCATGAAACTACACCGCAAGAAACAGTGGTTATGATTGAAATACACACGCATCAGCCTTTCATGCACGAGCATTGCCACAAATGATAATTCACACTTCCGACACAGTTTATGGTAATAACCCTCACTCTGCCTATTCCATAATTTAATATGCATACATTGTCAACAATAATTACACACCATTAACAGATAAAAGTCGACAAAACGACGCTATTTCAGAAATCCCGACTTAATTAAATCGGCCGACAATCTTAAAACCATTGTAATAAGAAAGTACATTTTATTATCTTTCCAGCGATACCAAAAATGTTCAAATCCGAGTTACGTACAAAAAGTTACGGCATTTGAAACAAACGATCGGAAAAATAATCACAACAGCAGAATTTCTGCAATTCTCCTGGGCATACGCGTATTGGCACATCCCATACGCGTATTGCCCAAAATTCTCGCCCAGCCATACGCGTAACACCCTTGCCGTACGCGTAATGACATGCCCCATACGCGTATTGACATGACCCATACGCGTATGGGCAGAGAAAAATGCAGAAAAAACCAGCAGAATTTTCCTGCTACGGGTTGATCCAAAATCACCCCAAAATCCCATTTTTGGTCAATCACAAAGCATCAAAACATGTTATAACATAACAAGCAGTATAACATACAATCAAACATTGAATTTCAACAGTTAGATTCATGATTTTATGCAAAAATACTTAATTTTCACAATTCTAACCTAACTCTAAACTCAAAATAAACTCTACTCTAAAGAGTCTAACTAAAACCCACCTGGACAACAAGATGAGGATGATGAAATTGAGATGAAGAGATGAAGAATGGATGCTTGATGATGATCTTGAGCTCTTTGTGGAATTTTCTCTCCTTTTTCCTTTCCTTCTCTTTTCCTTTCTCTCTCTTTCTTTTCTAACTTTGTTTGTTTTTCCAAATGAAGTGGAAAGAAAATAGATAGTATAGAAAATTACCATTTATTAGTAATACTACTAAATGTCCAAATTAGCTCAAATGCACCAAATAAATAAAAACTCAACGTTAAATACTATTAATTTAATCAACTCTGAGTTCGTCAGTTTACTCAAATTATTTTATCAAATAATTTCTCAGAGTACACCGGAACCCAGTTGATTATAATAATATTACCCAGAGCGTTTATAAATTTACGGGGTATTACATCCTCCCCCCCTTAAATAGAAATTTGTCCTCGAATTTAGAATATTACCTGAACAGGTGTGGATAAGAATCTCGCATTTCTGATTCTAGTTCCCAAGTAGCATCACCCGGATGCGTCATATCCCATTGCACCTTAACGAGAGGAATGTCTTTGTTCCTTAACACTTTGGTTTCTCTTCCCACAATACAACTCGGTTGTGGTTCAAAAGTCAAATCTGTTTCTATACCCACGGATTCTGGTAGAATTAGCTGAAGAGGATCAGGAATAAACTTACGGAGCTGAGATACGTGAAAAACATCATGCATTTCAGATAGAGAGGGTGGTAAGGCTAATCTATAAGCAACTTCACCAATCCTTTCTAAAATCTGATACGGTCCCACGTATCTCGGACTTAACTTACGTGACTTAACCGGTCCTTTCAATCTCAATCTCGGAGTAACTTTCAGAAATACATGATCACCTTCCTCAAATTCCAAAGGTCTCCTGCGATTATCCGCATAACTCTTTTGACGATCTTGTGCTTGTTTAACCTTCTCACGGATCATTCGAATCTTTTCCGTAGTCTCTTGAATAATCTCGGATCCCAAAATTCTATCTTCGCCAATTTCAGCCCAACACAAAGGTGTTCTACACTTCCTCCCATACAATGCTTCATAAGGAGTCATACCGATGCTCGCATGGTAACTATTGTTATAGGAAAACTCAATTAACGGCAAAAGTTCTTTCCAATTCCCTTTACTCTCTTGCACACATGCTCTTAACATATCTTCCATCGTCTGTATCGTTCGCTCAATCTGACCATCCGTTTGAGGATGATTCGACGTGCTCAAACGCAAATTCGTACCCATCGCCTATTAGAACACCTTCCAAAACCTCGAAGTAAACTTCGGATCTCTATCGGACACAATACTAGAAGGAATACCATGCAATCTCACAATCTCAGCAATAAACAACCTTGCAAGATGACTTGCCTTATAAGTAGTCTTCACGGCTAAGAAATGTGCAGATTTCGTTAGTCGATCTACAATTACCCAAATAGAATCATACCCACCTTGTGTACGGGGTAAACCCACTGCAAAGTCCATAGAAATACTATCCCACTTCCAAACTGGAATATCCAAAGGTTGCAACAGACCGCCCGGTCTTTGGTGTTCAATCTTCACCTGTTGGCACACCGCACATTCTGACACATATGTCGCTATATCCTTTTTCATCCCAGACCACCAATAATCCCTCCTTAAATCTTGGTACATCTTCGAAGAACCAGGATGTATCGTAAAAGCACCTTTATGAGCTTCATCTAAAATCTTCCTTTTCAATGCCTCATCCTTTGGAACACAAATCCGTTGATTAAACAAAACAATCCCATCTGTTGCTCGTGAAAAACCTCGGTTGAAGTAACAATTCTTGTAACTCCTCCTCTAACATTTGTTCTTGTTGAATCTCAACTCTTAAGGTAGAATTGACATTCAAATTTCCCATGATTGCACCAGTCGGAGTCCACACAAACTGGAGATTAAGATCTCTAAACTTTTCCAACAACGAATACTCCAAAATCATCAATTCTGCGCTATAAACCATTTTCCGACTTAAAGCATCTGCTACTTTATTCGCTTTTCCTGGATGATACTTCAATTCTAAGTCATAATCCTTTAAGTACTCCATCCACCTTCTTTGTCGCATATTCAACTCCTTTTGGTCAAACAAATACTTCAAACTTTTGTGGTCACTGAACATTTCAAAACGTACACCATACAAATAATGACGCCACAGCTTCAGTGCAAACACCACTGCAGCTAGTTCCAAATCATGAGTTGGATAATTCTTCTCATGAACTTTTAACTGTCGAGAAGCATAAGCTACTACTTGACCGCCTTGCATCAGAACACCCCATAATCCCCTTTTAGAAGCATCACAGAATACTTCATAAGAGTTGTTAGGATCAGGAATAATTAATTCCGGAGCACTCGTCAAACTTTCCTTCAATTTCATAAAACTTTGCTCACAACCCGAATCCCACTCAAAAGCAAAATCCTTCCGAGTAAGTTTCGTCATTGGTAATGCCAATTGAGAAAAGCCTTTGATGAACCTTCTATAGTAACCTGCCAATCCCAAGAAACTTCTAACCTCTGAAACATTTATCGGTCTCTCCCAATTAATTACTACTTCTACCTTTGATGGATCCACTGCCACACCACCTTGAGATATAACATGTCCAAGAAAATTTACTTCCGACATCCAAAACTCACACGTACTCAACTTAGCAAACAATTGCTTCTCTTGCAA
Source organism: Lathyrus tuberosus (assembly GCA_022829125.1). NCBI lineage: Eukaryota > Viridiplantae > Streptophyta > Magnoliopsida > Fabales > Fabaceae > Lathyrus > Lathyrus tuberosus. Next base: position 1,078,977 of record JALAZF010000925.1, on the reverse strand, counting down.
TATCGATAAGACAATTCTCAGATGTTCTCCGTGCTCTTGTGGAGTACGAGAATAAATAAGAATGTCGTCAATAAAGATTACCACAAATTGGTCCAAGTAAGCCTGAAATATATGGTTCATGTAATCCATAAAAACAGCTGGAGCATTAGTCACACCGAAAGGCATCACTAAGAATTCATAATGACCGTAACGTGTCCTAAATGCAGTTTTTGGCACATCGGAACTCTTCACTCGGATCTGATGATAACCCTACCGTAAATTAATTTTCGAGAACACACAGGCTCCCTTCAATTGATCTAACAAATCGTCTATCCTGGGTAAGGGGTACTTGTTCTTAATAGTGACTTTATTCAACTTACGGTAATCAATGCACAAACGCATTCCCCCATCTTTCTTCTTTACCAATAACACTGGAGCTCCCCAAGGTGAAACACTAGGTCTAACAAAATGCTTAGACATCAAGTCCTCCAATTGGTCCTTTAATCCTCTTAATTCAAGCGGTGTCATCCGATAAGGAGAAACGGATATAGGGGTCGTTCCCGGTACCAGGTCAATAGAGAACTCAACTTCTCTCTCTGGAGGAAGAGAAGAAACATCCTCAGGAAACTCACACACTATAGGAATACTCAGAACTTGTTGTTCACTACTTCCTTCCTTAGTAAGAACCAATAAAACAGATTTCTCCTTCTCAAACAAGAAATTTACCATTCCCACCGTACCTTCTAAAATCGTTGATAATACATCTTTCAGAGTAGCCTCAGCAGATGGAATAATGATTAGCTTCTCCTCACAACCGATAAAAACCGAATTAGCTGAAAGCCAGTCCATTCCCAGAACAACATCCACTTTCTTAAGCGGCAAGCAAATAAGATCAATCTGGAAGACTCTTTCGTTCACCGACAACACACAATTTTCACACATCAGCGGTGTTTCAACCATTTCATCCATGGCAGTAGTAACCACCATAGGAGGAAACAAAGGAATAGTTCGCAACCCAAGTCGCTTCACACAACGCGTGGACACAAAAGAATGCGTTGCCCCACAATCAAATAAAACAAAACAAGGATGTCCATTTACGAAACACGTACCCGCAATCAAGGAGTTGTCACCCTTTGCTTTCCTTGCATCCAAGGTATACACTCGGCCCGTAGTCTTCCCTTGTGTCTGATTCCTACCCTGAGGACAATCTCTCGATACATGACCCATCTTGTTACACTGATAACACCGTATTACCTCCAAATTGCACCTACCATAATGATTCCTTCCACAAGCACGACATACCGAAGGCACACTAGTTCTAGAACCCTGTACTTGCTTCCCTTTGGAAGACTGTTGCCTCTGCCTAAACTGTTGATTCGATCTTCCACGGTCACTTTGAGTTGCCCTGTTCAAATCCACCTCCATTTGTACCTTTTTTAAACTATTCTCCGCCACATAACATTGTCTTAACATTTCAGCATAAGTAGCAAATTCCCGTTGAGACACGCTATGTGAAATTTCAGCCCTCAAACCAAACAAAAACTGATCAATCTTCCACCTCTCATCAGGAGCATACATGGTCTGCCTAGAATAGTCAGCCATGATCTCAAATTTTTTCGCATAGGAAGCCACTGATAATTTGCCCTGCCTCAACTATTGGAACTCAAACTCCTTCTGAGACCTTAAAGAACTCGGAAAATATTTCTCCATAAAAGTTACCTTAAACTGCTCCCACACCTTTGGTACCTCTTGGATTGTCATCAAGGCTGAAGCGCTCTCCCACCACCTCATGGCAGGACCCTTCAACAAGTGAGAAGCAAACACTACCTTATTTTCCTCACTGCAATGCACTATCAAGAAAATCTGTTCCATACCTGATATCCATTCATGCGCCTTCACTGGATCTAGTCCTCCCTGAAACTCCAGAGGATTCATATGAATAAATTCCCTATAGGTTCCCCCTGCCACTTCAGGAACAACCACTGGAGGATGCAGACCATCAGCCATTTGCTGTACCATTCCTTGTATGAACTGATTTTGCTGCTGCTGCATCTGCTGCATGAATTGATACAAAGGGGCGTTCCCTTCAGCACCCTGTGGAACCGTCCCAGCTGGAGTAGTCCTCGGAGTCCTTGGTCTTCCACGGTTGTTTCTACTTCTATCAGCCATGTGCCTGAATTTCATACAAATAGGATTAAGTTGATCAGGCTCAATACCATAAATATAACACGTAAGACCAACGGCGACACCACGTATCTGAAACGGAAAGAATTACTTATTCTATTTCATGGCTAGGTCGAGGATACGACCTGCTCTGATACCAACTGTAACACCCATATATAATACATGCATCAAATCATATATTATACGTTATAAGTATGTTTGGTACTGAAATTTACAATAAGTTCTTAGTAACACATTATACATATACATGCCCCAAAAAGCCAAATACAAAAAAAACTACGGCATCGTATATCTACAAGATGTTTCAAAAGACAAAATACTAAGAACTAGATCACTAAGGATCTCAAAACTCCACAACAGAAGCAAAGCCATCAGATAAGTAAGGATAATCACACGGCCTTATCCTTACCCTTCGCGGAACCTGTAGAACCTGTGATGTAAACAATAACAGTGGGGTGAGATACATCAAATCTCAGTGAGTTCCCTATCTTAAAGTCCTCTCGGCTTTACAAGGTTCTAAAATAAACCTAACTCATGTCCAAGGGGAAAGGGAAAAGACCATGAGTACACACACACAAGTAACCACCACGGTGAGCCTGTAAACTCACACTAGTACCGAAGTACCTCCTGAGCCTGTAAACTCAAGGATTCACAATCAATAACCAATACCAAGGTATCCCCTATTCCCGTCCGCTTCTACGTCTAGAAGACGACCCGAGTCATGGATCCTTGTAGCTACTTGGCATACGAATTGGATTCGGGATCACCGGTCCGTACACCATGATCCGTCACTTCTCACGGCCCGTACACAGTCACAAGTCTCTTTACCCGTAGGCTCCAATCGTACTCACTATGGGAATCAAACCTGCCAAGTATTTGTGCATAACGTTTCAGAGGAGGTGCTCGAGTCTCATGAAACTACACCGCAAGAAACAGTGGTTATGATTGAAATACACACGCATCGGCCTTTCATGCACGAGCGTTGCCACAAATGATAATTCACACTTCCGACACAGTTTATGGTAATAACCCTCACTCTGCCTATTCCATAATTTAATATGCATACATTGTCAACAATAATTACACACCATTAACAGATAAAAGTCGACAAAACGACGCTATTTCAGAAATCCCGACTTAATTAAATCGGCCGACAATCTTAAAACCATTGTAATAAGAAAGTACATTTTATTATCTTTCCAGCGATACCAAAAATGTTCAAATCCGAGTTACGTACAAAAAGTTACGGCATTTGAAACAAACGATCGGAAAAATAATCACAACAGCAGAATTTCTGCAATTCTCCTGGGCATACGCGTATTGGCACATCCCATACGCGTATTGCCCAAAATTCTCGCCCAGCCATACGCGTAACACCCTTGCCGTACGCGTAATGACATGCCCCATACGCGTATTGACATGCCCCATACGCGTATGGGCAGGGAAAAATGCAGAAAAAACCAGCAGAATTTTCCTGCTACGGGTTGATCCAAAATCACCCCAAAATCCCATTTTTGGTCAATCACAAAGCATCAAAACATGTTATAACATAACAAGCAGTATAACTTACAATCAAACATTGAATTTCAACAGTTAGATTCATGATTTTATGCAAAAATACTCAATTTTCACAATTCCAACCTAACTCTAAACTCAAAATAAACTCTACTCTAAAGAGTCTAACTAAAACCCACCTGGACAACAAGATGAGGATGATGAAATTGAGATGAAGAGATGAAGAATGGATGCTTGATGATGATCTTGAGCTCTTTGTGGAATTTTCTCTCCTTTTTCCTTTCCTTCTCTTTTCCTTTCTCTCTCTTTCTTTTCTAACTTTGTTTGTTTTTCCAAATGAAGTGGAAAGAAAATAGATAGTATAGAAAATTACCATTTATTAGTAATACTACTAAATGTCCAAATTAGCTCAAATGCACCAAATAAATAAAAACTCAACGTTAAATACTATTAATTTAATCAACTCTGAGTTCGTCAGTTTACTCAAATTATTTTATCAAATAATTTCTCAGAGTACACCGGAACCCAGTTGATTATAATAATATTACCCAAAGCATTTATAAATTTACGGGGTATTACATAAAATTATTTCCTTTTCCCTTTCATTAATCAAATGCTGGATAAATTAGTTGGAAAAGAATTTTATTATTTTTTGGATGGTTATTTAGGCTACTATCAGATTGCAATAGCTCATAAATACTAAGAAAGAACAGTTTTCATAAGAAAGAACAGTTTTCACTTGTCTTTATGGAACCTTTTCCTTCAGAAGTATGTCATTTGGACTATGCAATGCTCTAGCAACTTTCCATTAATGTATGATGGCCATATTTTCCGACCTTATTGAATGTTCCATAGAGGTGTTTATGGATAATTTCTCAATTTTTGGAGAATCATTTTAGAATAGATTGGACAATTTAGAGTTCGCACTCACTAGATGTGAGTAAAGTAACTTGGTTTTAAACTGGGAAAAATGTCATTTCATTGTAAAGGAATGAGTTGCTTAGGTCACATGATTTCCAAGGAAGGTTTGCTGGTGGATCAAGCAAAGATTGAAGTAATTGAGAAACTACCACCATCCAACATTAAGGGCATACAGAGTTTTCTTGGACATGCTAGCTTTTATAGTAGTTTTATGAAAGATTCCTCTAATATCACAAAACCGTTGTTCCAACTAGTGCAACATGATGTGCCATATGTCTTTAGTGAAGAATGTGATTATGCTTTCAAAACATTGAAGAAGGCATTAATCTCTGCACCATTTATGAAAGCACCTTATTAGACAAAACTATTTAAATTAAACTATGATGCAATTGATTTTTCAATTGGAGATGTTTTAGGTTAAAGGCATAACAAAGTGTTTCACACAACTTATTATGATAGCAAAACATTCATGGTGGCTCGGATCAATTACACCACCATACAAAAGGGGTTGCTTGCTATTGTGTTTTCTTTTGCCAAATTCAGATCCTATTTAGTGGGCACCAAAGCGGTAGTATACACGGATCATACAACAATAAAATATCTTATTTCCAAGGAATATGCAAAGCAAATATTTATAATATGGGTGTTGCTACTACAAAAATTTGATTTTGATATTAGAGACAAGAAAGGAGTAGAGAACTTAGTGGCCTACCATCTTTCAAGACTCCCTATTGAAGCCCACCAGCAGGACTGAACAATCATCGCATGAATTTTTCCTGATGAGAAACTGCTTATGATGACTTTTAATGTGATACTCTAGTTTGTAGACATTGTGAACTATTTGGTTAGACGATATGTACCACCATAATTTAACTCTCAGCAAAGAAAAATATTGTTCCATGACTCAAAGAATTATTTCTAGGATGAGCATGTGTTATAATAAACGTGTTTACTAATTTCTAAGAATGTGTGTGGATTACCTAGAAGCACGACATTTCTTGTCATCATGTCAGAATGCACCATATGGAGGCCATTTTTGAGGAAACAGAACAGATGCTAAGGTTCTTCTAACATGTTATTTTCGGCCTTCTCTATTCAAGGAATATAATGAACTTGTGAAGCATGTCATAGGTGTCAAAGGGTGGAAAATATCTCCATTAAACAAGAAATTTGACTCACTAATATTTGGGAAATGAATTGTTTGATGTGTGAGGCATAGATTAAATGGGACTTTTCCCCTAATCCTTTGGAAACCTTTGCATACTAGTAGTTGTAAACTATGTCTCTAAATGTATAGAGGCAATGGTAACTCCCATTAATTATGCTAAGGTAGTGACCAAATTTCTATTTAAAAACATATTTTCTAAACATGGAACACCAAGGGCTATCATTAGTGATGAAGTAACTCATTTTTGTAATGAACATTTTGAGGATTTTTGGCTAAATATGGGATCAAGCACAAGGTTGCAACAACCTACTATCCTCAAAGTAGTGGTCAAACTAAATTGTCCAATAGAGAGATAAAGAGAATTCTTGAAAAGGTTCTGAACCCTTCAAGGAAGAACAGGTCCAAACATCTTGATGATGCCCTGTGGGCCTATATAACTGCCTTTAAAACACCTTTAGCAATGTCTCCATATCGATTGGTTTATCGAAAGGCTTGCCATATACCCATTGAATTGCAACATAAAACTTTTTGGATTGTTAAAAGCTAAACTTTGACTTGCATATTGATGGGCAAGCAAGAATTTTACAACTCAATGAGCTAGAAGAATACAAAATATTTTCTTTTGAAAATATCGAGTTTTACAAAGAAAAAAACAAACAAAAAATTGGCATGACAAAAAATGTCAGAAAAGAGAGTTGGTGGAAGGACAACAAGTCCATCTTTTTAACTTAAGACTGAAACTTTTCCCCTTGAAACTGAAATCCAAATAGTTAGGCCCATTTTAAATTGTGAAAATTTATCCTCATGAGGTTGTAGACCTTATTAATGAACAAACAGGGGATGAATTTAAGGTTAATGGGCAAAGAGTGAAAACTTATTTGGGTGATCCTTTGACTAGTGCAAGGACCACCATCAGTTTAATAATTGATAATTATATTTTAAGTCAGACTATAAGACTAAAAAATAATCCTAATGGGAGGCAGCCTCAAGTAATTTAAGTTTATTGTCGTGTTGGTTTTTTCGAGTAATAGGTTGGATTCTGGAAAGCTACCCTGAAGTCCTTTGTCACGCCTGGGAATTGTCAAGAAAAGTGGTGAAATCAAGATTAGCAAAAGGATAAATCCAGCGTGGAAATAAATAAAAATAGGTGAATAAAATAAAATAAAAATGAAAATGAAAGAAAGTGAGACAATCATCACAAGAGACAAATGCAGAGAGGGTTGTGTGTGTGATTCTAATGCGTCGTACTCAGACTATGCAATGATGAACCTATCCCCGTCATTTTACTGAATAATTAGTACTGATTTCATAAGTAACCACTACAATAATTATTGCAACAGTAACTTTTTGTGAATGCAACTTTCCATTAGATGTATTTTGTATGATGTCAAAACTAGGATACTTTAGGGTTTATGTACATTGGACGGTATCATCTGAGTCTAGTTATGCATTTTAGCATTAGGATGCATGTCAACATGTTTGAGATGGTTTAGAAAAGATTCAAGCATCAAGAAATAGTTTTCTGCATCAAAAACAAAGTTTTGTATGTGAAAAACAGCTTTTAGGTCGACACATACGACTATAGGTCTACACATAGAAGAAAATTTTCTTCTATAGGTTTATACATTCATCCTTTAAGTCGACATACATGCTGCAGTATTAAAGCATGTAGGCTCTGTCCATGTGCTGACTCCTTTAGGTCGACACAAGACCTTGATAGGTCGACACATGACTTTGATAGGTCGACCTATAGACCAAAAATATTGAATTTTTGCATTATTTTCTATTCCTTTTGCATTTCTTTGGCTTGATACTTGCATACATATAAATATTGATACATGCATTATTTCTAGTAATGTTCTAGATTAAAACCTACATGAAACCAAGATTTCAAAGCATTCTCATCATTTTCAACCTCTCTTCTATGCATACACACAATCAAACCACACATAATCATTTTTTGATTGGGTAACCATCTAGATTAGGGTTGATAACGTCCAGTTTAGGTTGTTTGTACTGTAAATTGGGTTGAGTTCTTTGAGGGTTTCAAATAAGAAAACCGAGTTGAGGTTTTCCTTGAAGATCGTTAAGGGATTTGAAGGTTTTGGACAAGATTACGCAATTCCAATCTGATCGAGTGAAAGCCTTGGGACAAGGGGTGCATTGCAATGGAGTAGCATGAGACGGTGGATCGTATTGGTAAATCTTGGGTTTCAACAAGTGTGCGCTTGGGATTAATTCGACCGAGTGAAAGCCTTGGGATAATGGGTGCCTTGCAAGGAAGTAGAAAGAATATGTGAATTGAAGCGGTATTGTTGGTTACTTGATCAATCTTTTATTAAGGGTTTGGAGGTGATAGAGTCAACATTAAACCTAGGGTTTGTAGGGTTGGATTGCTACATCTCTTGTATACATACTTTTGAAAAGTAAGGTTAATTGCAATTATCTCAATTCGAATTTGAATTGAAGACAGACGTCGATTGAGGAACAGCCTAAACAAATCCTTGTGTACTCTCTCTCTCTCTCTCTCTCTCTCTCTCTCTCTCTCTCTCTCTCTCTCTCTCTCTCTATATATATATATATATATATATATATATATATATATATATATATATATATATATATATATATATATATATATATATATATTTATCTATCTATCTATCTTTCTATCTATCTCTATCTCTATCTCTTTAAATTTCTGTTAGAAAATTATTGAATTCATTGTTCGTTTGAGAATTCTTTTTTATCACGTTTTGTTGACGTAATCATAATCCGTTTGATTGTCGTTGGTTTTTAAGATCAACAAAACTAAGCGAATTTTCAAACGATATCGATTGCACACAAGGTGTTTGATAAATTGCCTAAATACTATTTTTGTGTGTTTTGAATATTGGGAATAAGCTTTGCATTCAATTGGCTTTGATTAATAGTTGTTGAACAATTTGTGTTCATTATTATACGTTTGTGTACCTTTACGCATATCTGCGCTTTTCGATAGAGGTTCGATTAGACGATTTGATTCGGGTTGTTTCCGTTGTGCCATAAAACTTTTCAAATCATTTTTTGTAAAAAGTTTTTAACTTGTGATTTGTTTACCCCCTCCCTAGATCGAAGTCTATCGTCTAATAAGTGGCATCACGAGCTCCGGTTAATTTCGTGCTTAAGATTTTCTTATTAGAAGAATGGCTACTGAACCTAAGAGAGCGTAAAATATAGCACCAATTTTCCCTGGCGAAAATTATGCCTATTGGAAAGTTTGTGTGCATATTCATGTCAACTCGGTTGACAAGGGTATATGGAATATGGGTATTCAAAAATGTGATTAACCAAACCATATATTCAATCTGAATTGAATTAAACCATAAAAAACATGACCATTTAAATGGTTAATAAACTAAATTGTTTATTTTAACCAATTCAATTAATCTAATCAGACCCGGCCCTAGAAACAAGGAAACAAGGCCTTTGCTTAGGGCCTCCATTTCTTTTACCAATATATATGACAATATGTTATTTTAATGAGATTTTTTTGACATACACTCTTAATTTTCTATACACAGGATCATTACTACTTCTTTTTCTTTTCCTATATGGTGCAGTTACTCATCTGCAGTGCAACTATTAATGCCCAACAATTATTTAGCTTTATGCCTTTGGAATACAGGAAAAACAATTTAATTATTATTAGTGATTAATTTTTTATAATTGATTATTAAAGATCATGTAATCACGTGAATTTAAATTTTTATAAATAAATAGCTAAACTTTTGAAATATTTTATTTTAAACAAAAAACTAAATTATAGAAATATTTTATATATCATTCTTGTTTAAAGTTTTAATTATATTAATTCATCAACAATTTCATATTGGTGGGAGTGGTTTTATATGAAATAATATCTTGACAATCTATTTTAATTTATTTTCACGTTTAGTTTTAATATACAATTTACTTATTTATTTATTTTTATACTTGGTCTATTGTAAAAAAATTATTTTAATTTTAAAGTAATATCAATTAGAATATATAAATAAATTAATCTAAAACTTCAAAAGCAGTTTAAAAGTTAAAATTTATTATATTTCAAAAGAAAATTAAATAATTTATTTTAAAAATAAATTAATAAATAATTTTTACATAAAAAAATAAATTTAAATAAAATAATAATAATTTAATAAAAAATATTATTTAAAAGCATCATTTTTCGAATCCTGAATCTAATTGAATTTAAAAACTGGTTTAAACTGTTATAAACTCTTTTCACAATTTTATAAAAAATATAAAAAACTTTTTTAACAAATTCAATAAATTTAATAAAACCTTATGTAAAAAAGATAAATATATTTATAATTTTCCAATATTTTTTAATTATATTTGCGTTATATACATTTTCACATATTATTTACATTTTTACATTACTTTATAAAATGAGATTACAAAATACTAAATCTAAACGTTTTTTTCCAAATCATTATTGTGAATTCTAGAATTTCAAATTGATTTCATGAAACAGTTTTTTCTCAAACTCACATTCGGCTTTAATTTTTATTTCGGTTTTATCTTATTTTTGACTTTCTCGATTTCATATTAAGACTCGATCTCATACTTCACCAACAAACAACTTTAAAAACATCTTTAACAAGAGTCAATTAAATAATTGAGTTAAAATAATTAACAAATTCTATTTAACGATAATCAGTGTATAATTTGAGTGGTAGTATAATATTGTACCTAAAATAAATGTACAGCACATGACATTGCACATATCCTATAAATTATTAGTGCGTTGAAGTTAAATTATATAGTATTAAACTTTAAAGAAATAATATTTCAAATTTTTAGTTTAACCTTGTGAAGTTTTAGCCTAACCTCAATATTTTTTATAATTGTTCAAACTAATGTGAAAAACGTTGTAAGTTGTTGAAACAGGATATTGTAAGTTATGAATTTTAGTAAACTGTTTATAAAATTAATTTAAAAAACAAACAGTTTATAAAATTGTTCAAACCAGTTTATGAATTTTTATTTTATAAGTTATATTTTCTAAAAAAATAGTTTATTATTGTTTAACATTGTGAAGCAGGTTAAAATAATCACAGGATTTGAATCCAATTTTATTCAAAAAAATAATAATAAGCGATTTTTAGAAAATATCAAAAAAAAACATTTTAAAATTTAGTTTAAAAAATCCAGTTCTTTAAAAAAACTGGTTTCAAAGTGTTTAAATAAATTAAACTGATTTAAAAATATGAACTGGTTCTGAATTGATTTTAAACTGAATTGTAACTGCTTTAACAGATTAATCACTTTTTATTAAAGTGGTTCTTACAAACTGCATTGAACCACTAATGTGGTTGGTTCAGTCAAGTTCATGAACCACGAACATTATAGAACACCGTTATGAATGGTCCTAATGAAATTACAATGACCAATATTGAAGGTGTTATCGTACCTAAACCGGAAGCATAATGGGATGATAATGATTAGAAATTGTGGTCACATGATTGAAAGGCATAAAATATTCTCACATCCGCACTTGGCGTTGATGAATATTATTGTGTCTCTCATTGTGAGACTACCAAAGTCATGTGGGACACGTTAGAAGTTTCCCATGAGGGAACTAATATAGTCAAATAAGCTAGGATCAATACCTTAAATCAAGAGTTTGAACTATTTCGCATGGAGCATGGTGAAACCATTGCGGACATGCAAAAACGGTTCACACATCTTATTAATCAATTGAATGCACTAGTTAAGCCTATTTCCAATGATATTTCTACTAATAAGGTGTTGAGATTTTTAAATAGGTAATGGCAACCCAAGGTCACCGCTATCAAAGAGGTGAATGATCTTAAAGTGCTTGATCTCACTACTTTGTTTGGAAAATTCAAAGAACACGAGCAAGAATTCACTTTCTTAGAAAAACATGAAAAAAGAGTATGAAAATAAGGTAAAGAAGGAGAAAGCTAAAGACAATGAGGTGGAGAAGAAGTCTATTTCTCTAAATACTTCAAGCTCAAAGTCCTCACACAATGACCAAAGTGATTGTGAAACTAAAGACGACAAGAATTCCGATGAATAAGATATGAGGTTGTTCATCAAAATGTTTAATAGATACATGTGGAAACATGGAGATAAATACTCCGACAAGAACCAAAGAAAATCTAGAAGGCTATCTAACTCCTCCAAGGAATATAAAAATAAGAAGGGTAAGTCTAGAAGTTCATGCTACAATTGCGGTAAACCGGGTCATTATAGGTCGGAGTGTCCTACAATCAAGAAAAGACAAAGAGAAAGGCCACCATAAGAAATCTAGCAAGTCTAGAAGAGCTTATGCCGCTTGGGAGAGCGAAAGTGATTCTTCAAGTGATGAAAGCTCAAATTCAAGTCTTGAATCGGCCAAGCTTTGCTACTTAGAAAACAAAAAGAAGAAAAAGGTTATAAGTCACTCTAAATCTGCTCATGACTTATCTTATTCTATATTACAAGAATCTTTTGAAAATCTACAAATACAAGCCATAGATAATTTTAAAATATTAGCTTCAAACAAAAGAATAATTTCCCACTTAGAAGCGGAAATTTTGTAAAATGAAAAGAATATGAAAGCTATAAGGAAATTTATGCTAGATATTCTAAAAGATAAGAGTGAGGATGACAAACCTTCATGTTTTGGTTATGAAACTTGTCACTTTTGGCAAAAAGAGTCAAGAACTCTTGAAGCCAAGTTGGATAAGGCTTTGCAACCTAAGGTTACTTTTGCTATAGATACTTCTAAATATGACATGCATTCTCATAATCCTTATAAAAGGTATAGTTTTGTTAAAAATGAACCAAATAGCAAAATCTCATCTTCTCATAACTTGTATTGCCATTATTATTGCAAAAAGGGTCATACTATTGCAAAGTCCAAGTTTAGGAAACTTTTTGTTCCTAAAGGTGTTTTTCAATGGTTGCCTAAATGCAACCAAAGTTTCATTAATCCTCAAGGACCCAATGAATATTGGGTACCTAGCACTATTCGTTGATTTTCAGGATAAATGTCATGGCTCTATGAAGACAGTATGAGATCTCTTTTGTGGAGGCTCAAGACATGATACGAGTGACGTCTCTTTATTCTTTTGACTTTGTGTCAAGGAAGATGGAGAGTGTTACCAAGGAGGTTAACTTTTAATGTTTCATCAATTGGTAAAAGTGTGTTGATTATTATTAATGTGTTTTATTCGAGAAGTGTCGGAAAGGTATTGTGTTTAATGATGTAGATATATCTTCAACAAGACATGCTCAAGTACATCAAATTAGGGATTGATCAACCTAAGATGATGAAGCATGAGAAGGAGCAAGATAATCATCATGATTTAACAAGAGTGAAAGTCCAACAACAAAGGATGATCATCAAGTTAATTACCTCTTAAATACAGTATAAATCACACTTTAAAGTACTTGTACAAAGGGAAGTGTGGTAAGAACGTTTTGTTTCAATAGTGTTTGTGGCACTCGTTGAATTCATTCCAACTTTCGTTCGAGAGTTCCTTGTGGAATGCAAGTGCATCCTCAGTCATTTGTATGGTGAGGTAATATCGTTTCAATCCTTTTTCTTATTTTGTAAGTAAGTATTTCTTTTATCTGTTTATTTCTCAAAGGTATGTGATGTATTATGTGTATGATGTTTGTAATATGTGCTCACTTCCAAAACTCTGAAATGTGACCAATGTGTGTTTTAATTTTACATTTTTATGGCAACCCTATTCTAAATGTCTTCACATTTGATCTATATCTTTTGTCATTTCATGCCTACATTTGCATGTTTGCATGTTAATGGCTAGCAAACCATGAAAAACAAATCATATGCATGTGTCTCCCATCAATTAGTTATGCATAAGTCAAGTTGAGTTCCTCAAAGTCACTAGAAATTCATATATGTCAATGTATTTAAAATTTTAGGCCTTATAGGTCGACTCATAAGGCACATAGGTTGGCACATAAAAAGTATTTTTTATTTTTTTTTTAAATTGTTTTAGTATGTGTCGACACATGCTCGTATAGGTCGACGCATAAAATAATTTTCTGAATTCTTTTGAGTTTGCTTTAGTATGTGTCGACTCATAACATTCATAGGCCGACTCATAACATTCAAAGGTCGGCTCATATCGCGTTGAATAACTCTTCACATGATTTTACGTTCATTTCTCATTCATGTACTTATCTTCACGTCTTTCCAAATCCTCTTGAGTCTTGTAACTCTTCGAAGTGTCAAAAATTTCTTCATTACTTCTCTTAGATTCATCCAATCAATTTATCCAACTCTACACTTTCCAAAATTTCATTAAAACTCAATATTATTCATCTTCTATAAATGTCCCTTTATTATCATATTTCAAATCGCACCCACGTCTCCAAGATTTCGAATTTCTACTCATTCTTAGTATCAATTATCATTTGTGTGTGCTTTAGAATCTTTAGCCTTGATTCTAGTTTGTGGCTAATTATATATCCCCCAAACCTTTTTCACTTCTCATTTCCACATTCCTTCAAACACCTAGTGTGCATACTCTATTTGAACAATTATCAATGGCACCTAAGCTTGCAAAAACCAAAAGTGATTTCAAAGACAAGGGTAAGGCTACCACATCCTATGTTGCTCCAGTAATTGTCTTTTCATTGGTTTCTTCTGATTGTGTTGAAGAGTTTCAAGAAAAACACAACATAGGCTTGTTGTGAAGCAATATGTTTGGAAGCCAATTGTGGCTAGTTGTTTGGATATTCCAGAAGCTACTAGTTTGGTTGTGAAACAACAAATTGATTACTTTCTACAACTTGCTCAAGACTACAATGAAGACCTCATTCATGTATTATATTCTAGATTACATGATAGACAAGGTCCATGCTTCAAATTTGCAATAGGTAACAATGTTTATGAGTTCAATAATGATCTTTGGAATTCGTTGTTTGGTATTACTATTATTGATGCTAATGATGATGATGATGATGATGATGATGATGATGAATCTAATCCTTTGGTAATGGATACCAATATTCATGTGAACCTTGATTGAATTTTCATGTGAATGACATGCTTAAGGCTCCATGTTCAGATGACTGCTATGACACATTAGCTATCAGCCAGTTAAAGATTACTCCTAGAATCCTGATGTGGTTAGTTTCTCATGTCCTGCCCTAAAAGATTGGTGGGTTCTCAAGAATAGACAATGTTGAAGTGCATCTTGTCTACATATTGTTGAACAAAATCATGATTAATTGGGCAAACTATGTTGTTTCATAGATGTTTGCATCAAGGAATGCAATAGAGGAACCTATTTTTGTTACCCCTCAGTGATTGCTAAGATACTAAACTACTTTACTGGTCAAGTTCAATAGTTCTCTCAATGCACCTTAACCAACATGGGTTACTTTTGGGATGAAGAGCGTTGTGTGTATTACCTTTAGATGAGCAAATATGGTAAGAAAATTTACAACTTTGATGACCCTTCTGAGTTTACTGACATCGTTGTCGAGCCACATGTGATTGGTGTTCAAACTGCTGGAACTTCTCATGGGGTTTCTAAAGGTGATGAATTCATGCAAGATGGTGATAATGAGGATGGTCAAGTAGGTGATGAGAATGGAGATCAGTCCTCTATTATAGCTATGATTCAGAGTATGCAGATTAAGCAAGATAAGCACTATGAAGAGGAGCGTCGGTGGTGTGATGCTTTTGAAGCTGCTCAAGTTGAACATTTTTGCCTCATACAAGTTTGTGTAGCATCACAAGACGCTAACTTTGATTTTTTGCCTCTTATTTTGCTGGCTGGATGGTTTCTCTAAAGAGTGAAATCGATGTTAATCATGCTGCTACAATTGCAAGAATTAATCACATGATTGTTGCCCATAATGAAAATCAAGACCATTATGTTCAATTCTATCAAGAGATGTGTGATTTTTTGGATCTTCAATTTGGAAATGATGGACAAGGTTGATTTTGTGGAGTAAGGCCTAGACGTCGTGGTGGCCGCTAAAGTTTTAAGTCCTTGAGTTATGTGTGTCAAATTTCTTAGGAAATTTTTTGTCATGCATTTCATTGTTTAAGTCTTTATGCATGTTATGTTTTTTCTGGGTTTTTTTGGCAATATTTCTACTAAGTTTAATGAAAGACAAAGGGTTTTAGTGTGTGTATTTTCTTGTTTAACTATTATGAAATGTTGTTCTATTGATTTATGTATTCCCAATATTACTTGTTTGAATTTAAGACAATGATTGTGAATTGGTTATTGTGTTGGATGATTAATATGTAGTATTGTTGTGTTTATTAATTTTGTGTATCTTCATGTATATTGTGTATATGTGAGGGCACGCTCTTATCTTTTCAAATTGCCTTTGTATAGTATATTGTATATGTGAACTGTGTATCTATGTGATAATGCTAATAGCTTGCATTGTCTCTTTTTAATGTTGGCAAAAGGGGAGAAGAATTTGCAGTTATAAAGTTATGATGCACATATTCAAGGGGAGTCTTTCATGGACAAGAAACGCATCGTCTCAAATTTTGTCATCATAAAAAAGGGGGAGTGTGTGAGTGCAACTTTCCATTAGATGTATTTTGTATGATGTTTAAACTAGGATACTTTAGCGTTTATGTACATTGGACGGTATCATCTGATGCATCTCAACATGTTTTAGATGGTTTAGAAAAGATTCAAGCATCAAGAAATAGTTTTCTACATCAAAAACAAATTTTTGTGTGTGAAAAACAGCTTATAGGTCGACACATCATCCTTCAAGTCGACACACATGTTGCAGTATTAAAGCCTGTAGGCTCTGCCCATGTGTTGGCTCCTTTAGTTTGACGCAAGACCTTGATAAGTCGACACATGACTTTGATAGGTCGACCTATTGACCAAAAATCTTTAATTTTTGCATTATTTTTTATTCCTTTTGAATTACTTTGGCTTAATACTTACATACATATAAATACTTGATACATGCATCATTTCTAGTAAGGTTCTCGAGTAAGACCTACATGAAACCAGGATTTCAAAGTATTCTCATCATCTTCAACCTCTCTCCTATGCATACACACAATCAAACTACACATACACTACTACAAATAATACTTTTTATGATGAAGGTTTCACCTCGAACATGCCAAAAACCGAGCTTATAGGTCCTGGGAGCGACATGTTTGATTTTTTTTATAAAAAAAAAAAAGTCATTTCCCTCGGTTGTATATATAATTGAGGTAATATAGCAATAAGTGAGCGCCAAATCTTCTGGAAAAATATATTAAACCTAATACCTCGGTGTTTTTTTAAAAACCGAGGTAACATAGCTATTAGGAAACACGCTTCGAATTCCAGTAATTGCATTTAAGGTTTTTTCAGTGATTTCTCTCTTGGCGCCTTCCAATCTTCCTGTTTTTTCTTAGGTAATTTTTTTTCATTTTTTTCTTATTAATTAGTAATTCTCAAAAAAAATTGTTATCAATATAAAAAAAGGCAATAATATGAAAGGAAATATTTCAATAATTAAAAACGGGACAACAAATAACTATTCCACATATTCAAATTTCTGACTCCACTCAACTTCAATAGTATCACTATTAACTATCTCTAACTTAGAGAAAATTTCAGAAAGAACTCTTCCATATGGTATTAGGAAAGTAATTTCATCCTTAGGGATGATTATCATTTCCTTTAAGAAATTAAAAATGGTAAGAGAAAGATTAACTATGATGTTCTTGGTAAGGAATAACAATAGATGCTTGTCATTCCATGTAAGCGTTTCCAGTTCTTTCTCTCTTGGACAGAAATTTGACACTAGAAGTTGACACAAAAATTTTCCAATTGGTCGTAGACTAGCAGGACTGCTGAGATTATCGTTGGTTGCATAAATTAGGCAAAGGTGATCTTTATAGACATTTTTGAATCTATAATGTTCAACACAAACACCTTCCTCTTCACATTTTATTGTGTGAGCAATAAGTGACTGAGTAATTGTAACAGGAAAGCCATTGACATAGGACTGGATTGACTCAGCATCACGACCAGATGGGCCAACAGAGGCATTTAACAAGAACTCTTTAACGAGATTAATATAGATGGGTCCATTAAGAATGCCAAAGTAACCGTTCAACTTTTGTTTGCGAATATTTTTCCTTATATCAAAACCTTTGTCTTTCAAATCATCGAAATCAACAAACTTTTCATTGATTACGAACAAAAGATTTTCATTTAAGGTTGCTGAAGAGGAAGTGTTTAGAATGAATTTGAGGTCGGGACCTAAGGTGTGGTAGCAGTTCCTTAAGCCTTCTCTCATGCCAACTACACAAAATGCAACAGTATACATGGTCAGGCTAGTTCTACTCCATTGTGTCACAATTGTTCCCCTATCAACATCGCAAATGAAATCTTCCAAGAGATCCATTCATATACAAAAAGGAGCAAGGATGGAATGTTATATTTCCCTTGCTTAACCACTGCACTTTGTACGAGACATGGTGTCCCTGAGAATCACACTAATGAAATTTCCAACACTTCAGCAGGCTTTGACAAGGCTGCAATTTTGCATATGCTAAAGCTAAAAGGTAAGAAGGTTCAATCGAAGGCGTGATAGAAGCTGTTAGAAGAAAACTCTTCTATTAACAAAGAAGAACTCTTGTGGGAAACTTTTCAGCAAATGCATAAGGACCATCGAGAGTTCTACAAATTTGTGAAGGAGCGGAATACATGGCACAAGAGATTATACTCTCTACACAAATAAGAGTGATGAATAGGCCACCTATCTTCCCTGAACTCATCTTAGGTGAACTGCCAAAAGAGGTGGAACAAGAGAATGAGGAACACCACTCCTCAAGGAAATATGAAGAAAAAGGGACCCTAGAGAAGAAAGGTAAAAAAGATAAGGGTAAGAAGAAAAATGATCTTTTTCAAAAGAATCTGACTTGCTAGAGGTAACTTTTGGTGAGACATTAGAGGCTTCAGCAGCCAAGCGAAAAGAAGAAATCAAAAGTCTCTGACCAGGAAGTAAATGACTTATCCAAGAAAACCAAAAGGAAGAAACACAAAGCAACATGGGAATTTGATATCAATGAACAAGCCGAGGAAGAAAATGGTGAAGAGATTGAGGTAGAGGAAGATCCTAAAAATAAGGGGAAAGAAACAATAGATGACTACTTGATTGACTAAGCTGACAAATGTTAGACGATGGCTAGGATCTAGAAGGGGGGTTGAATAGATCCCACAATTTAATACACGCAAATGGTGTTCTAAAATTGGTTTTAAAATATTTTTACGGAAGCGACCACTGAATCACACGTCTACAGCGAACCTCTACTAAAAGGATCGGATATGCACGACGATATTAGGAATGATACGACGGAAGAGAAAAAAACAGATCAATCAACAAAAACTAAACGCAATCAACCAAGTTTCGTTTACTTAATGTTTATCCAATTTCCAATGAGATAGGTCGACAAAAATTAATCACAAATAACCTTCGATTTTGTGCTTAATCAATTTATCGAACACTTGGGGTGTGCGACACTCCAAGTGTGAATTTCCAATTAATGTGAATGTAGAGCCAATGTCAAATACAATCCAAGGGATTGTATCGTTTTTACAAATTTAATTTTAGCTCTATAATACACTATATCAGAAATTTGATCAATTGATATTTCGCAAGTTCGAATAATGTCGAAAGGTAAAAGAGTAGGGAAAGAGAGAACAAACATGATTTGATTAGGCAGTTCCCCAATCGTCCTCGCTATGGGTACCTCTGCCCCCAATTCCGAACATGAAATTGAGATATATATATATATATATATATATATATATATATATATATATATATATATATATATATATATATATATATTTTTTTTTTTTTTTTTTTTTTTTCTGTTTGCAAATTTTGTACAAGAGAAAACTGAACAATCAAACCCTCAAACGTCTTTGATGTCGATGCAAAGTCTTCTCTCCCCTTGATTCAAGATGAATCAAGTGCTTCTAATTTGGTCGAATAAATCACCGTCTCACGCTACTAGATTGAAAGAACTCACCGCTCTTCAATCACCTTCACTCAGTCGATTTCGATTTTCCACAATTCGAACCCAAATCTTTCTCGTACGATCCTCCGACTGTAGCTACTAAACTGAACCGAACACACCGTTCTTCAGTTACCTTCGCACGGCTGAATCCTTGTAGAGAAACCGATTTGTGCAAAAACCCCCAAAATCACCCGGATTCTTGGAGGACAAAACCAGAGGTTTTATTCAAGAAACACCTACTGATTCTCAACCCAGCACAAAGGATACAACACACCTAAGTCTGAACGTTATCACTTCACACGATGCAAGACACTAACAAAAATGATTATGTGTAATTGCTAGAGATCACAAGGTTGAAGATGAAGATGAAGAGAAAAATCAGTATCTATTTTCATGTTTCTTGTTCTGTTGTAAAATGAGATGATCCAACTATATATAATGCAAGAATAACCAAATAAAATGAAATAACAGCAAAAACAGAAAAAACAGAATGGAGAAAAATAGCCCAGACCAGCGAAGGGTCGACCGCTCGCTAAATGAGGATCGGCGAGAGCTAACCCGTGGAAGTATCTATGCAAAATAATTGACCATGTGTCGACCGCTCATCACCTTGCGTCGACGCAAAGACGTTGAATTTGCAGAAATACAAAACCCAGAAGCATGCGTCGACCGCATGCATCAGGGAGGTCAGCGTGCGCTAACCCGACTAATTCACAAGAAATTGACAAAGCTGCATGAGTCGACTCATGCTTAGCTTAGGTCGACTCAAGACCTGCAAAAACTCATAAATGCATTTTTCTGCACATTTTGACCAACTAAGACTCAGTTCATGCACACCAAGCATTAATACCATGATTATGCACATGTAGAAATTGTGTAGACCTCTTCCTATGTGTTTAGACACTTGAAAATCAATGGTTAAATGCAATGTGACAGACAACGAAGTGATACCGTCCAAATTACAAACTAGAGATTGTCCTACTTGTTTACTTGTTGACATCATTAAAACAGAACTAAATGAAAAGCACTTAGCCCTCACATACTCCCCCTTTTTATGATGGCAACATTTTCTGGCTTTCTCTTGATTTGTAATTTAACGACTCCTCCTATCTTTGTGAGATCTTTAAATATTCAATTTAAATCACTTTCTGCTGCTAGTAGATGTATCATTCTCCCCCTTTGACAACATCAAAAAGAGAAATAGAAGGTGGTCAAAGATAGAGCATCATAATATGGAAAGATCCACTCAATAATTTGCAAACAGATACACTAACATTCATCCACATATAATGACGTTAATGTGAGAATAAGAGCGGATAAATACGGCACACGATATGCAAACATAATTCATCCCATACTAGTACAAAATAGAGTAACATAGTCCAAATTTAAAACAAAATAAAGCATCATGCAAGAAAAGAACACAGCATACAATCAAAACCAAAATTTAACATGCACTAAAAATGATCCTAAGTCTCATTGTCTCCTCCCCCTGAATGGATGGCCTCTGCCTCAAAAGTGTTGTCCTTGTGGTCGAGGGAGCGGTTGCTCCTCTAAGTACTGATTCAATTTAATCACATCCTGATTCAGAATGCCTAAACTGTTGGTCAGATTCTAAGTTTAAAGTTCAAGTGTATTGTCCAAAGCTGTAAACTTGTTCATTGTAGCATCCGCAAACCGTTCGAAATTTTGAGTGTGTGAGTCCAATTGATTTGAAAGAGAGTTGAACCTCTCCTCCTGAGTTGTATACCTCTCTTCTTGTAGGTTGATGAACTCCTCTTGTTCCAACTGGATCTGATTCAACATAGCTAGAATTTCTTCAGTGTTCTGGAAAGCTTGTTGTGGCTGTGGAGTCGGAGGTGTCGAATACTCAGGCTGTTGCCAGTCGTATTCGTCAGTTTGTTATTGCCAACCATAGTTTTGAGGAACATAAGCAGCACCAAGAGTAGTCCAACCAGTGTGCTGCCATTCTCCCCAGCCTTGATTGTCATAAGCCTCATGTGGTTGAGAATAACCCATCCATGCCTCATTATCTGCATCCATCATATTCACATCGGAATTGTTACCAGCTTGGTTTTCATTCACATTTTCTTCCTCGACAGCTTGGTCATCAGGAACCTCATGCGGATGATGAGTTGCTTTGGCTCTGTAGTGGTACTCCTTTTTTACAGGATTCCAAAAGTAACCCATCATAGTTAGGGTCTTTTGTTGGAATTGATGCTTAGATGAGATAGAGATATAGCGAATGCCCGGAAGGGTATAAAGCCTTATTTAAAATATTCTGAATACACGACACATAGCACAAAGACGTACCTCTTGTTGAATCCTGGAGGGCAAACATTCGATACGTAAAGTAATATGACCAGTTGATTTGAATTTTGTTCTTCAGTATATAGATTAGATGAACCTCCGCTTGATCAACCCTCGAAAATGCTCCTTTCTTAGGCCGCAATATGTGAGCAATAATCCATTGCAATATACGATCAACAAAGTTCAGATGACCTGTTGTAACAGATTTGGGAAATAAATCGCTACTCACAATAGCGTCCGAATGCGGCTCCTCCAACATGGAATTTAAAGCATTTTTAAACTCATAGCCATGAACAAACTTGGTATCAGTTACTTGAGGAAGATCTTCATGGGTTTCCAATTTGAACAAGCTATTCCATACAGCATCGTTCATAGAATAGGACTTGTTATTCATAGAATACTTAAAATTTGTACCTGTGAACTTATCCTCAATTCCGGTATAGAACAATCGAACCAAATCACCATTATATTTATCGTCATATTCCAGAAATTCATTAAATTTCTGGACATTCAGCATATCAATTACCTCTGTGAGATGATAATCTAGAGCCATCAGAGGATAGTAGGCATGTTGTCTAATAACAGAACGGTTGCGGTAGTCGTCGTGAAAAGATTCAGACAAAGCATCAGAGATCAGAGATAGAGCATTTACCGGTGTTGATGAGGGTCCAGCCTTTGATGTTGATGCTCTTGTAGTTCGTTTACCAGTTACCCGTTGAAAGGCCATTGATGAGCACAATGATGAAGAAGATGAACAGTGCGCAGATGAATAGTGCACAGATGATGAATAGTGACAGTGCTCTTGCTTCCAAAGTGAAACGAAAATCCCTTTCTCAAAGACTTTGTGAATTTAATCTTTGTGGGTTTTGATGAATGTGGGTTTTAATGGAGTTTGAAGGAGGAAATTTGAAAGGGGAGGAGAGGAGAAGACCAAAAATCTGATTTAATGTCATGCAAATATGAAAAATAAAATGTATTGATTGTGTGTAGTGACTTTAGAAAACACCCAAGCGGCGCACGCGTTTCCAAGAAAAGAAGAATCTAGGTTCGTCAGTCATGCGTCGACCTAAGTATGTCATGCGTCAGCGCACGCTGACGAGATTTTGAAATTTTTTTAAAATTCTTGGGATGCGTCGGCCACATGTAGGCGCGCGCTAACCCGTGCCTTTGCTTAAAAAATGGACAATCCATGAGTCGACCCATGACATACTTTGGTCGACTCATCCAAGTGAAAAATAAAAAAAAATCATATTTTATCATACGAATGCACCAATACAAGATAAATAAACATTCTAACTCATAGATCAAACATTCAAATGAATAATATATGCTTAAATGTGTATTAAACATCATTTTTAACACTCAACATGGTACATATATTAAAGAAAGAACTTATGGAGCGGAACGATATTACCTTAATCATGATTGACGATGAGAGCCCTCACATATAGCTCAATAACTCTTTGCATTGTTAGTCAAAAACATAAGCAAGCATATATATATATATATATATATATATATATATATATATATATATATATATATATATATATATATTTGTGTGTGTGTGTGTGAAGAGCTACTATTTTAAAGAATTATCAAATACGATCCGAGATGTCGAGAACGCCTAGTTCCCTACGGATGTGAAAGAAAGGCACTGTAGCTAGTGGTTTTGTGAAGATGTCAGCAAGTTGATTTTTAGTATCAACATGCTCAAAAACCACATCACATTTCTCTACATGATCCCTAAGGAAGTGATGACGTATTTCGATATGCTTGGTGCGTGAATGTAATACGGGGTTCTTAGTTAGGTTAATAGCACTAGTGTTATCGCATAGAATAGGAATACGCTTAAGCTTTAAATTAAAATCGAGCCATTGTTGCTTAAGCCATAGGACTTGAGCACAACAACTGTCGGCGGCAACGTATTCCGCCTCGCCTGTTGACAAGGCAACGGAAACCTGTTTCTTGCTATGCCAACTCACCAAGGAATTTGCGAAAAAATGACATGTGCCACTAGTACTTTTCCTATCCGATTAGCACCCGGCAAAGTTAGAATCGGAATAGCCAACTAAGGAACAAACACTACCTTTGGAATACCACAACCCATACTTTGGAGTACCGGAAAGGTATCGAAGTATGCGCTTAACTGCTTTTAAGTGGGATTCCTTGGGACGTGCTTGATACCTCGCACACATGCATACACTGAACATAATGTCGGGTCGTGATGCGGTAAGATAAAGAAGAGATCCAATCATACCTCGATACTTCTCTACCTCTACATCCTTACCATTTTCGTCACGATCAAGATTGGCATAAGTAGGCATCAGAGTATCTATTGCCTTGCAGTTTACCATGTCAAAATGTTTGAGAAGCTCAAGACAATATTTTGTCTGACTCACAAACGTGCCCTCTTCGAGTTGTTTGATTTGCAATTCGAGGAAATAGTTGAGCTCCTCCATCATGCTCATTTCAAACTCCCCCTGCATCAAACTAGAAAACTCCTTGACTAAGGTCATGTTAGTAGACCCGAAGATAATATCGTCAACATAAATTTATACCAAAATTAAATGTTTTTCGTGACGTTTAATAAAGAGGGTTGTGTCAACCTTCCCTCTTGAATACCCTTGATCAAGTAAAAATTTGCTTAGACGTTCATACCAAGCCCTAGGGGCTTGTTTAAGTCCGTACAAAGCACGTTTAAGTTTATAAACATGATCCGGATATTCATGGGATTCAAAACTCGGAGTTTGGGCTACATAAACCTCTTCATTTATATATCCATTAAGGAAAGAACTTTTAACATCCATCTGAAATAATTTGAAGTTTTTAGTGCAAGCATAAGCAAGTAAAAGGCGTATAGCCTCGAGTCGGGCAACCGGCGCATAAGTTTCCTCATAGTCGATTCCTTCCTCTTGGTTATAGCCTTGCGCTACAAGTCGCGCTTTGTTTCGTGTTATAACTCCATTTTCATCAAGCTTATTCCTAAACACCCATCGGGTGCCGATTACTCGATGACCTCTTGGAGGGGGGACAATGTCCCAAACCTCATTTCTCCTGAATTGATTTAGTTCATCTTGCATTAATAAAAACTAATGCTCATCGAGTAACGCCTCCTTTGCGTTTTTAGGTTCAACTTGTGACACAAAAGCGGAGTAATAACAAAAGTTACTAAGTTTAGAGCGGGTGGTTACTCCCTTAGAGATGTCACCGATGATATTGTCAATTGGATGGTCTTTGGAAGACTTCCATGCTGGAGGAAGGTCGTCTTCATTAGTTGGATGATCCTCCTCACTCTTCATTGGTTGGTGATCCTTTTCCTCCTCAATACGCACTACTTCAGGCTGATCAGTTCCTTTATCAGTGTCCTTGAGTATGTCTTCAGAATATACACCTGCACCATGAAAACAACTACCTTCTCCGACATCTTTCGGATAAGACTCATCAAAAGTAACGTGTACCGACTCTTCAACAATTCGTAACCTTTTATTATAAATTCTATAAGCTTTACTTGACTGGGAGTATCCAAGAAAAATACCCTCGTCGGCCTTGGCATCAAACTTACCCAGTGTCTCTTTTCCACTGTTTAACATGAAACACTTGCAACCAAAGACATGAAGGTGAGAGATATTGGGTTTTCGCCCTTTTAAAAGTTCATACGGTGTCTTGTTTAGAATAGGCTGGATGAGCACCCTATTCAAAACGTAACAAGCCATACTTATGGCGTCGGCCCAAAAGTATTTTGGAAGTCCACTTTCATTTATCATAGTCCTTCCAAGTTCCTCCAAAATTCTATTTTTACGTTCCACCACCCCGTTTTGTTGAGGGGTACGTGGTGCAGAAAAATTATGATCAATTCCATGGGATTCACAAAATGCTTCAAACAAATGATTTTCAAACTCACCCCCATGATCACTTCTAATTGACACAACGTTCATGTTTAACTTGTTTTGAGATAACTTAGCAAATCTTTCAAAGGCCAAAAAGGTATCACTCTTGTTTGCTAAGAAAATAGTTCAGCAAAACCGAGAAAAGTCATCGACTATTACAAAACCATAATAGTTACCACCTAGGCTTTTGATCCTAGATGGTCCAAAGAGGTCCATATGGAGGAGCTCAAGGGGTCTCATAGTTAAAACAATGTTTTTAGATTTGAATGAGATCCTTGTTTGCTTCCCCATTTGACAAGCATCACAAAGATGATCCTTCATGAATTTGATTTTGGGCAAACCGATGACTAGGTCTTTAGAGACTATTTTGTTAAGCAAATCAAAAATGATATGCGCCAACCGTCTATGCCACAACCATGAATCTTCATTCATAGTGACTAGACACTTGTCGCCATTCAACGATACCTCATTTAAGTCTAGCATATAGACGTTATTCACCCTCAAGCCCTTAAACACATCCTTTTTGTCACTATCTTCAACCATGCAACAATCCTTTGAAAAAGTTACTCTATAATTCTTGTCACATAGTTGACTAATGCTTAAAAGGTTATGTTTAAGGCCTTTCCACCAGAAGCACATCAGAGATAATAGTAGATGAGGGGTTACCTACACTACCTTTGCCGAGAATCTGTCCCTTGTTGTTGTCTACGTAGGTAACAAAACCCTTTTTCATCGCCACAAAGTCGATGAAAAGAGATATGTCGCCCGTCATATGTCTTGAGCAGCCACTATCCATAACCCATCTTCTTTCGGTGGTCTCAAGACTTTGTACCTACAAAACAATCAAGGGAGAGTAGGTACCCAATTCTCATTTGGTCCTTTACTGTGAGTGAAACCAAGGTTGCATTTGGGCAACCATTGATAAATGCCTTTTGGAACAAGAAATCTTCTAAAACGACATTTACCAATAGTATGACCAGGTTTGCAACAATATAGGCAATTACGGTTCATTTGAGGTTTACCTTTGCTATCTCTATCTCGAATCACATACGTATACTTTTGATACAGATTATTCATACTTTCTCGATAATGTGATCGATCAATAGCAAACGTAACTTTAGGCTTTAGAGCCTTGTCTAATTTGGCCTTAAGGGTTCTCACCTCTTTTTGCCAAATTTGACAAGTATCACAGCCCCAATTGAACCATGGAGACTTGTTCTCATCAATCTTAGCTTTTGATGTATCCACCATGGAGTTTTTAAGAGCTTCCAATTCCTTTTCGGAATCGGAAACCTTTCTCTCCAAGTATTTAAAAATCTTTTTGTTCGAGGCTAAGCATTGAAAAGCTTCCTTAGCCTCATGGTGCAACATATCAAAAGCCTTTTGTAATTATAAATGAGACATACTATTAGAATGATCATATTTAGAGTGTTTTACCTCTTTCTTCTTGTTTTGACGTGCCATAAGACATAGATTAACGGATTCACTCTCGTCACTTGAGCTGTCATCTTTTTTCGACTCGCTATCGCTTTCCCAGGCGATGTAAGCTCGTCTAGATTTGTTTGACTTTTTATGTTGACGACTCTTATCTTTATCCTTATCCTTGTCTTTCTTAAGTGATGGAAAATCCGGCTTGTAGTGCCCGGATTTTCCACAGTTGTAACACGATCCTTTCACCTTACCATTCTTGTTGCCTTCATTTCTAGATTGCCTCCTAAATTTGACTAGATTTTTATCCGAGTGTTGAATCTCATTCTTCCCAACGTATCTATTGTATCTCTTCACAAATAGGCCCATGTCATCATCGGAGTCATTATCTTCGTCATTGTTAGTTTCATTATCACTTTGCTCTTGAGATGTGGAATTTGAACAAGAAGCCTTAAGAGAAATCGACTTCTTTTCTGTATCTTTTGTTTTCTCCTTCTTTATACTCTTCTCATGTTTTTCCAAGCTGATGAGCACTTGCTCATGTTCATCGAGTTTGCCAAATAATGTCGTGAGGTCTAGAGTAGCTAGATTATTGGCCTCCTTGATCGCGATGACCTTCAGCTGCCATTCCCTGTTAAGACACCTCAAAATCTTATTAGTAGCAACCTCGTTGGGAATCGGTTTACCAAGTACATGCAATTTGTTGATTATATGAGTAAATCATTTTTGCATATTCGCAATGGTTTCCCCTTGCTTCATGTAAAAAAGATCGAACTCTTGCGTTAATGTGTTGATTCGGACCATTTTCACATCATTAGTGCCTTCGTGGGCTACTTGTAAAGCATCCCACATGGCTTTGGCCGTTTCACAATGAGAGACTCGATAATATTCGTCAACTCCTAAAGAGGAGATCAAAATATTTCGAGCCTTCCAGTCATAGCTGTACTTTTTCTCGTCCTCCTCATTCCATTGTGCTTCAGGTTTGGGAATAACAACACCTTCTTCATTGGTCATGGTAATTTCCATAAGACCATTTAAAATGACATTCCAAACCTTTCGATCAATGGAAATTATATGGACGCGCATACAATCCTTCCAGTAGCTGTGATTTTAGCCTGTAAAAACTGGAGCTCAATTATAAGCCCCTTTAGGTCCGTTCGCCATATTCCAAGAAGTTTTACCAAAGCACCAAATAAACCGGAGCTCGTGATACCACTTGTTAAACGATGGCTAGGATCTAGAATGGGGGTTGAATATATCCCACAATTTAATACACGCAAATGGTGTTCCAAAATTGGTTTTAAAATATTTTTATGGAAGCGCCCACTGAATCACATGTCTACAATGAACCTCTACTAAAAGGATCGGATATGCACGAAGATATTAGGAATGATACGATGAAAGAGAAAAAAATAGATCAAACAACAAAAACTAAACGCAATCAACCAAGTTTCGTTTACTTGATGTTTATCCAATTTCCAATGAGATAGGTCGACAAAAATTAATCATAAATAACCTTCGATTTTGCGCTTAATCAATTTATCGAACACTTGGGGTGTGCAACACTCTAAATGTGAATTTCCAATTAATGTGAATGTAGAGCCAATGTCAAATACAATCCAAGGGATTGTATCGTTTTTACAAATTTATTTTTAGCTCTATAATACACTATATCAGAAATTTGATCAATTGATATTTCGCAAGTTCGAATAATGTCGAAAGGTAAAAGAGTATGGAAAGAGAGAACAAACACGATTTGATTAGGCAGTTCCCCAATCGTCCTTGCTATGGGTACCTCTGCCCCCAATTCCAAACATGGAATTGAGATATATATATATATATTTTTTTTTTCTGTTTGCAAATTTTGTACAAGAGAAAACTGAACAATCAAACCCTCAAACGTCTTTGATGTCGATGCAAAGTCTTCTCTCCCCTTGATTCAAGATGAATCAAGTGCTTCGAATTTGGTCGAACAAATCACCGTCTCACGCTACTAGATTGAAAGAACCCACCGCTCTTCAATCACCTTCACTCGATCGATTTCGATCTTCCACAATTCGAACCCAAATCTTTCTCGTACGATCCTCCGACTGTAGCTACTAAACTGAACCGAACACCCCGTTCTTCAGTTACCTTCGCACAGCTGAATCCTTGTAGAGAAATCGATTTGTGCAAAAACCCCCAAAATCACCCGAATTCTTGGAGGACAAAACCAGAGGTTTTATTCAAGAAACACCTACTGATTCTCAACCCAGCACAAAGGATACAACACACCTAAGTCTGAACGTTATCACTTCACACGATGCAAGACACTAACAAAAATGATTATGTGTAATTGCTAGATATCACAAGGTTGAAGATGAAGATGAAGAGAAAAATCAGTATCTATTTTCACGTGTCTTGCTCTGTTGTAAAATGAGATGATCCAACTATATATAATGCAAGAATAACCAACTAAAATGAAATAACAGCAAAAACAGAAAAAACAGAATGCAAAAAAATAGCCCAGACCAGCGAAGGGTCGACCGCTCGCTAAATGAGGGTCGGCGGGAGCTAACCCGTGGAAGTATCTAAGCAAAATAATTGACCATGCGTTGACCGCTCATCACCTTGCGTCGACGCAAAGAAGCTGAATTTGCAGAAATACAAAACCCAGAAGCATGCGTTAACCGCATGCATCAGGGAGGTCAGTGTGCGCTAACCCGACTGATTCACAAGAAATTGACAAAGCTGCATGAGTCGACTCATGCTTAGCTTAGGTCGACTCAAGACCTGCAAAAACTCATAAATGCATTTTCCTGCACATTTTGACCAACTAAGACTCGATTCATGCACACCAAGCATTAATACCATGATCATGCACATGTAGAAATTATGTAGACCTCTTCCTATGTGTTTAGACACATGAAAATCAATGGTTAAATGCAATATGACAGACAACGAAGTGATACCGTCCAAATTACAAACTAGAGACTATCCTACTTGTTTACTTGTTGACATCATTAAAACAGAACTAGATGAAAAGCACTTAGCCCTCACAACAAAGACAATGAGGAGGTGGGGAAGTAAATGATAAGAAAGAAGACAAAGAAGATGACAGGTAAGATAAAGATTTTGCCGAAAAAGAGAAAGAACCTAATGAGATTGAGCCAAGGCATCTGTTCAAAACTTTATTATTTTCCAAGACCAAGAAATTGCTGAAGAAGAAAATCAAGAAAGTAATCAAGAGAATAAATAAGGGCACAACCCAAATGCTGATAATGATGAAGAATGGGCAATACCTTCTTTCTTTAAAACACATGAGGTTGCAACATAATACCAAATGGGAGAGTTAATAAAGAATTTTGAGTCTTTCATGCTAGGGATTGGGATGATAGAAAGCTACAAAGAAGATGAAATATTTAAGCAACTGCAGAAGAGTTCTAGCGTGCCAGAAAGCCCGACAAAAGAAAAGAGCCTATAAAAGGTTAAAAGCCCGGCCAAAGGAAAAGACCCGAAGAAATCTGAAAAGAAAAGTTGACCTCCTGACGCGACCAAAAGTGTCATATATCCGTATCTTTTATAGAAGACCAGTAGCACACACAATGTACCCGTTTAATAGAGTGATTGTTGCAAGGAGTTGAAAGGTTTCCACGTGTTTATGGCATGTGTCATAAAAGAGGTATACTCGTTTTCCTAATGAAAATCATCACGAGTTGCATTAAATGCCACCCACACTCATTTCCCATTAAACGTGCAAGCTTTCATAACTGACTGATGTTTCGATATCTCTAGAGTCATTTGAGTGATGCTTAACGTCCCCCGCTAACACCCTAGCTACTTGGGAAATATATGGCAATGAGCTACTGACTCACCTTCCAATTAAAGGAGTCTGTTACAGCTGAGGGACTCGCCCTCTAACTAAATGAGTTGCCTACAGCTGAAGGACTCGCCTTTAACTAAGGGACTCGCCTTCAACCGAGAACTCACCCATAGCCACAAAGTTCATCCCAAAGGAAGCTTAAAACATTTCCCCTTTACAAGTCCTCATACTTGAAGGATTGTGTAGTGATATATTTGTAAAGACGTCCAAATAGGGTGGTGCATGTCCTTCATTAGGCGCCCGCCCCATGAGGTGTCGTCCTAGACGTATCCTTTATGTGGCACGGGGACTCCTCCTAAAGGAAGACGAGGATAATTTGTTAATCCGAGTCCCAAACTTCATGCAAGGAATCATGTCCTGACTCCCAAGAAAATAGGTAGTCAACAGTTTCCCCCGGTCAAGGAGGAACGGTTACCACTTCTTAAGGAATCCTTGAACCCTAAGCCCGAGTATCTTTATAGATACCTCTTCTCAAGCGGGAGAGAGGGACAGATCATAACATACTCAAAATACCTCATAAATACAGAGCATCTCATCTCACGTGAGTTTGCTCTCGCTGAAACCAAAATCATCATCGTACAGAGTCTCTCCCCCCTACGGGGAAGCACTAACTATCGAAAAACTACTAAGACATTTAGTCATCCCTTTTAACTAGCTTAAAGGTACCACACACACTTGTACTTCAACTTTAACTTATTCAAATGTTAAATTTTAGTCAACAGGACTAAAGTTGTAATAAGTAGAAGTGACATTTATATTTTTTACATAAACGTTATTAATAAGTTCATATGTGCTTATCAATGTATTCTCTTATATATTGTATAAACCAAAATAAGTTTCTATGTGTTTATCAATGTATTCTTGTATACATTGTATAAACCAAAATAAGTTTATATGTGCTTATCAATGTATTGTGTTGTACATTATATAAACCAAAATAAGTTCCTACGTGCTTATCAACGTATTCTTTTATACATTGTATACATGGTTGATATATATAAACAAAAATTCAACAAAATATTTGACTTCCTATGTGCTTATCAATGTATTCGTTTATAACTATATATTTAAAACAAAATAAGTTTCAGAGTAAAAAATCAGCCTCTTTAATTTTAATTTATATAAACTTTTTTTATCAATGAGCTCGATATAAACCATATTAGAAAGATAAGAAAAACTAATTCACATGACCAAAAATTTAGACTAAGAAAAGGCAACTCTTTGCATGAGAGAATACACATTTAAGTTATCGGGTGTGATGCTACTATTTAGGAAAACACTAAAAGAATGTTCATTTTCTTCCACATTTTTGTCTTTTCTTTTCCCATTGGACTCTCTTTTCTAACTCCATATAACCATGACATAAAATATCAACCTCTCTCTCACACACACACAAAAAATGCTAGCCAACATAAATTAACTTCAACTTGTGTCAAAATGGAACCTTACACTTTGCATTCATCATTGCAAATGCTTACAAAGTTTATGAACATTGATGTTTCATCTAACCATCTTTTTTTGGTACTTCTGGTAATTGGTTTAGCAACCTTTTACTTTGCACGTAGAAGAAAAGTACACATTTATTTGATAGATTTTAATTGCTACTGTCCTCCAAGTTCTTATAGACTACCTAAAGCAATGTTTGAAGAGAACAATGTTTATGATGAAATGGATCAAGAAGCTGTTGATTTCCTAAGTAAAATCAATGCGAAATCTGGATTCAGCGATGAAACATCCATTCCTCCATGTCTTGCTCAAATACCGAAAGTTAAGGCTCTCGCCTTTGCACTTGAAGAAGCCGAAACAATAATGTATACAGCAATTAAAGATCTTTTAACAAAAACCAAAATCAACCCGAAATCAGTGGACATTTTAATAACTAACAGTAGCATTTTCTGTCCTACGCCGTCTCTTAGTTCAATGGTGGTTAACATGTTCATGATGAGAAGCAACATCATGAGCTTCAATTTATCAGGTATGGGATGCAGTGCTGGAATTATAGCAGTTAGTCTTGCTAAAGACTTGTTGAGAGTTCATAGGAACTCAATAGCTTTAATAGTAAGCACAGAGACACTTAGTTTAAATTGGTACACAGGGAAAGTTCCATCTATGCTACTAACTAATTGCTTATTCAGAATGGGAGGATCAGCTGTATTGATGTCTAGTAGGGTTCAAGATAAGCATAAGGCAAAATATGAGCTACAACATATTGTAAGAACAATCAATGCATATGATGATCAATCTTATGCATGTGTCTACCAGGATGTGGATTCGGACAACAAGGAAGGTGTATCGATATCAAAAAATATAGTCAATGTTTGTGGTGATGTGCTGAAGAAAAATATTGGTTCATTAGGACCATTGGTTTTGCCATGGAGGGAGCAATTCCTATATGTGATTTCAATTCTTTGTTACAAAGTATGGAGTAGAAGAACAAGCATATATACTCCAAAGTTTAACAGGGCTTTTGAGCATTTCTGCATACATTCAGGAGGAAGAGCTGTTATTCAAGCCATTGAAAGAAACTTGAAGCTAAAGAAAGAGGATGTGGAGCCATCGAAAATGACTCTATATAGATTTGGAAACACTTCATCTGCTTCAATTTGGTATGAGCTGTCCTACATAGAAGCAAAGGGGTGGATGAAATGTGGAGATAGGGTGTGGCAAATTGCCTTTGGAAGTGGATTCAAGTGTAACAGTGCAGTGTGGAAATGTCTGTGTGATGTTAAGCCTGATATCACCACTGCATGGAGGGACACAATTAACTCATACCCAGTAGATGATATTTTGTGAACATTTGATATGAATTATGAACACATTTAATTGTTCTTGGACTTTGTTTGACTTACATAAATGTGAAACCAGAGTATCGTATCATTTAGATTGTTCTATAACTAAATAAATACGAAAATATTAATTTTTGTTCAAAGTTTTACAAATGAACTCTTCCACAGGTATGAATAAATAATTGTACAACAAGACCTCGAGGTAAAAGCTCATCTAATCGAAATGCCTTGTCTGTGTCAGTTGTATTACTTGACTGAATAAATGAGGCCCGCATAACTAGAATCGACGAATGTCTTTAGGAGGCCTGAAGTTAAGGGGATGTGTTTCTGGTGTGGCATTGTCATCTTCTTTCCACATTTTTATGGTCTTGTCGGCTTCGCATGATATAAGCCTTGTACCCGTGACATCATAGGTTAAAGCATAGATACCAGCCTCGCTGTCCAGGGAACCTGTATAAGAGGGGAGGTTTGGGAAAGATGAAAATAGATGAGTAATTATTTTTGTCAAAAAGAAAAAGATAAGAGTAACTATATGCAAAACCAGTGTATATGATAGAACTAACTAGCATCAAACTGAACATGTAAAAGGAGCCAAATATGCATACCAGGTTGTACAATTGTTTGAGATTGCTGGAAATTGTGACCACTCTTCCAATCCCAGAACCACATACTGCCATTGTCACCTGAAACGGGGAAAAGTAAGAAGCTTAAAGCTGAATTCCATATGACAAGTCAAGATTATCACATGATCGCTAAGAACCGAGACAAGAATTTATTTGATTTACTCTGTCAAACAATTGCCAACAGAATTTTAATAAGTTCTAGGCCAATACCTCCAGTAACCATAACACCCTCCTCATTGACAGCCATTGCATTGATAATAGTTTTCTGTTGAGAACTGCACATGCAACAAATAATGAAAACAGATCAATTATTATAAAACAATCTTTTTCCAACTGATATCTTTGAAGCAGTATAACTTGAACATGAAGATTAATTATAGAAAACAAACAAATTGTACTTGGTTTTGTGATTTATCTCACAGGAAACTATCTGATTCTTTATTAATATTGGAGTATAGAGATGCTCAACTGATACTATCCTTTTTCTACGAGTATATCGCGTTTATTATTTTGCTTTCTCTGTTTTCTGACATTTGTATTAAGTGCAGCTTGCATGGTTTCAGTTCAATGCTAGAAGCTTAGAGTTCAGTAAGTTACATTAATCATTAAATCAGTTGTACAGTCTCCAGTCTCTGTATACCCAAGACAGTATTGTAACTTGTTTTCAAGATTCAATTTAATAACAGATAACTATTCCAGTTCACTCTCATTTTCACTCTTGTACCATAAACCCAATGGTATCACAAGCTTGATTCAATCATCAATGATACCGTCTAGTTTTGCGCAACCACCTCCAGTTTCTTCACAAGAACAGCTTGATGCTTGTATGGCTTAACCGAGGAATGTGAATCTATTGTGACATTATTCAGTAGCGACATTAAGCCACTGCAATTATAAGAGATTGAAGCCTTACTTGGCTCAAGAAAATTTCAGAATAAACCGCTCGCACCTGCTCCTTCTGTCAGTGTTGGTAAGGTTTCCCCTGTTGATTCTTCCCTGTCTTATCCACCTCACGCAAATATATAACCTAGTAGCACACTCCCAACACCCCTCCCATATATTTGGCCTTCAACTTTCTGTTAATCAAGGGACAACTAGCTGTGGTGATTGTGGTGGCCGCTGCAGAGGCCATGGAGGTCAGAGTTTGATTCAATGCCTAATGTGCCACAGGTTACAGGTGGGCATGATGCTTCCATCTGCTATCATTGATTTAAGCCAAATTTTGTTCCTTTCTTGCCTCCATCTTCAGCAGCAGGCTCAGTGGTTTCAACCACCTTAGGCATCCTCTCCATAATGACTTCCTCAATGGCTTATTAGAAGAAGAGGCTTATACGACACATCCACTAGGGTTTAAAGCCACTGCAATTATAAGAGATTGAAGCCTTACTTGGACCTCATGCCATGTTTGACATGTCAAAGGCTACTGGTGTTTTCTATATGCTAGTACATAAATGATATTATAGTTAAGCCTTCACCAAGTCCCTGAACTTTTCCTCAAACAACTTGGAGATTTTCAGTGTGTATGTAGAACTGAAGTTCAAATTTTGGATGATGGGTTTCAAATTCTTAGTCAGAGTAAGCATATTTGAGACCTATTTGCAAAATACACTACGGCTGAAGCTAAACTAATTTTCTCTCCAGTGGTTGGAGGCAGCAAATTATCCAACATGGTGCTGAAACAGCAGATCTATTACAGAACCCAATACTGTAATAGCATATTATTGCAGATCTATTACAAAATCCAATACTTAAATACTCCGCACTCAGTATCTGCCATCTGAATTGCCCAATCCTTAGTTCCTCACATTTACTGGGACAATCTTAGCCAAGAGACTCTCACACAATATAGCCAAAATAAATGGAACTTGACTTCTTTTTTTTCGATTAATAAAGTGTTAGCAGATCTTCTCACCGAGGCTCTTTTCACCTCCAGATTCACAGTTTGCAATCCATTCCAAGCTAAAAGTTTATGGTTCATCTCAAATTCTCAATGGCTCAAACCATCTTTTATTAGTTTGAGGGGGAAGTATAGAGATGATCGGTTGATAGTCTTCTTTCTACTCGTCCATTTTTGTTTATATTACTTTCACTATTATTTGATTGTGTTATGTTATTTGTTATTTTATCTTCTGAACTTTAAGAAGATCATGGTTCACTTGGCTTCCTCACAGTCTCGGAGGCTCGTGGTTAAAAAGGATAAAGCCCATTAGGTCAGACAACCCACAATGTAACAGCAGCAACACATAAGTCCTCTTGCTTCTTCCTCCACTATCTGAGACTCTACTTAACAATTACAATCAACCTTCATTT
Source organism: Lathyrus tuberosus (assembly GCA_022829125.1). Lineage (NCBI taxonomy): Eukaryota > Viridiplantae > Streptophyta > Magnoliopsida > Fabales > Fabaceae > Lathyrus > Lathyrus tuberosus. Next base: position 1,041,960 of record JALAZF010000925.1, on the reverse strand, counting down.
TTCTTTCTTCTACCATAAACGATAAATATAATGATCACACAAGTTTGATGAGAATAAGTTAATGAACTCACAGCATATTGTGACAAAATTCTCCTTTTGGAAGGGTGAACTTTTTAATATTATCAGCCGATGCAGATGCAAAAGCTTGCCTGCAGCCAACAAAGAAGGAGTGAGACTTAGAAGACAATAAAATAACAATTTTCAATATTTAAAAAAAATCAACCATAATTAGATAGTTAATCATTCTACAAGTAATAACCAACTGATATTGAAGACATACTCTTTAGGATGTGGAGCCATAGCTCGAACAGACTTTTTATGGTTTGTAAGCGTTAACATTGTTTTACCTGCATGAACGCATTGCGTAAGATTGAGTACAAAACACGTACAAGAACATTCATGTGCATATAATCACAGCACAAGCAGAGAAAAACAAGATATGAAAAATCGAGAATAAATTACCATATCTAAGGTCCCACATCTTGATAGTAGAATCATGAGAACCAGTGACAACTTGAGGGTCCTATTAAAAAAAATGAACCAGAATAAGCCCCCCAGAGTAGGGAAAAAAGGTTTAAAAGTATAAAACTATATTAGGACATGTCTCAAAACTGAATTTGAATGCTGAATTCTGTGTAGAGATTTATCATATCAAAAAAAAGATATCAATATGTCAGAGGACAGAACTAGGGGCATGTGGATTACTGACCATACAACATTATGATTGTCAAAATAAAAAATACAGACAACAGGAGAAGAATCTGCATACCGTTGGCCGTGTGAACACAGAGCAGACAGTGTTCTCGTGACCTGAAAGAGCATGAATCTGCATTTTGCTACGTATGTCCCAGACCTAAAAATTTAGCATTATCAAAGCATAGTGATCACATTCTACTTCCTTCATTATATTTAAAAATAAAAAATGGAATGAGTGAGCAGAAAACATTGCTTCCACCTAAATCTAAATGTATCATCAAGTAACTATATCAACAAAGTCCATACCCGGCAGACAGAATCACGTCCCCCAGTCAGTAAAATGTCAATTGTGGGATGAATAGCCAAGCAATAAACACCACTCAGATGGCCGTGATAAGATCTAATAACCTAAATAAAATAATATAACATGCTTTAGTGGTTAGACATTTGATAGAGTTCAGTAATTGCTGAAATATTCACCAGAAAAACAAATACTGAAATGGGATTTGACCTTATTCTGTTCAAGATCCCAACATTTAACTTGTTTATCGTCACCAGCAGAAAACATGTATGTATGTTTGCTGCTAATAGCAAGGCCTGTAGAGAAAACATATTGTTAATACTAATCCAGTTCACAATAGCAAGGCCTGTAGAGACAGCACATTGTTAATACTAATCCACTTCACAGTAGCCGCCACCACTATTGAATATTTATACCTTGGCTCCTCACCTCTTACTTGTTCGATGTGGCCTGTTAATGTGAGCTTTAGAACACCACTAGCCAGGTCCCATATCTGCCCAAATGAACAACTTAGCAAAAAACATCCAAAGCTTTGAATAGGACAGAAAAACATTATAAACTCGACATGAATAAGTTCATAAACTACTTCAAAGTTCCTAGATCTAGTTTGTAGCAAATATATGGTACTAATGAGTCAATATTTATCATTAATAAATAATTGACATGTTGTGTACGGATGACTCTAAGAAAAAAATACAGAGAAAGTTAATTTATAATATTTAACAAAAAAAAAAAGTAGCAGCTTAAAACTTGAATCTGAAATTAATTAACAAAATGCATAAGCATAGTGACGCAGTTCACAAGCAAAACATACACCGTGCATGGCACGGATTACTGCACTAGTTACAACTTACAAAGACAATTGTTTTAGATTGAATTACAAAGAAACAAAGCAATCCACAGAATCAACAATTCAACATGGGTCGCCAAGCTTTCCGTTTTATCTACATGCCTTTTCATAACAATCAACTATGACATGCATATTGTGATAATATACCTTGATAGTTCGATCTGCAGAACCAGTGGCAAACCATGTATTACTGGGATCAACGGCAACAGATCTCACCCATCCTAAGTGACCACTGATGACCTACAGAAAATAAATCATGGTTAAACCTTAGCTAAAGTTATCTCAGTAGTATTATAATTTGAAGGGTTTTCAGAAAAATTAGGTCGGCCAGACCTGATTAGAATGAAAAACTTAAGACATTTGTAAACACAGAAACCAACTATTCTGGATACAATGTCAGCATAAGAATACCCAAGTTTTCAAATTGAAATTTGTGATGGTGTGGTGTAGAACCATATTGTCAGTCTCTAAGAGAGAGGTCTGTTGCGCCCTTATTTGCTGTAAAGCATTACTAGTTATATGCTTTAAATAGATTTCAAAAAAAAAAAATGTAAAAATTTTAAAAAATTTAAAAATTTAAAAAAACGTAAAAAAAAAAATAAAAATAACAGCACAACGGATGCCAACGCAGACATCTCTCACTTTATTATCCAGCACAAAATTTTGGTAATAAACAGAACAAACCCTTGTGTGGTAGTGTAAAAACAGGTTCCTTGGCTAAACTTTTAGATAGTGAACCAGATATCACCAGTTACATTCGTTTTGGTAAGAGAATCTGAGAGTGAAAAATAACAAACCCTAATGCCCCTCGTCTATCATTAAGTAGTTAAAAAAAGTGGTCAAGTAGTTCTCACCCTGTAGTTTTTCCATGGTGCATGCCACACAGGTCGTGGCCATTTACTTGGCATTCTTTCCATCAAAGCAGATGTTGAGAAATTCCTGTAATACAGAAACTACAACAGTTTAGTCAAAAAGGTCAAACCAACAGAATTTCCACCCTGTATACATTCATGTTGAGTAAACATAGAAGATAGTATACAGAATCAAGTTAATGAGCACCGATATAAGCTCTTAAAAGATAAGGGCATCGAGAGAAAGTCAGAACCTTTCGGATGAGCCAGATGAAGAAACAACTACTGTAGTTTTTCCCTGAGAACCAAGACCATTCCTGTAAAGAAACGAATACATAAGAACCAATAGTATTTAACAGCTGTTCAAAAAATTTGTATGCTGGTGCTGCATGTGACACAATTTATGTTTCATTCTGAAACTATGGGTTTCCTTTCTACAACAGCACGGAATAGTAATGAAAATCAAATTCAAGATACTATATTTAAATCTAAGAATATACAGGAAAAAAAAAAAAACATCAGAACACAAGAAAAGTTAAATCGAACAGAATACTTCCCAAGGCATGGAATCCTTTTATTTTCTTCTTTTGTAAATAAAATGCCACAAAACAAACTTCCATAAACTTTTGCAATCGTTTATGTTTACGTCATAAACAGTCTCATGAAATATTGAAACCCAAAGACGCCTTTCAAAAAAATATTTTAGAATGCTGAACACCACATGATTCATTACTAGTAAGCATTTGCAAGCAGAACATATGATTCAAATCCTAACTGTTCTAAAAGCTAATATGTCAGAATTTAAACTTAATATCTGCCGAGTTATGAAGCAAATATTTGATAACAATGACCCAAACAGGTTACTCGCAAGTAAAAATTGTACCTAGCCAACATATATGTTCATAAAGTTTAAGAAAAAAATATTCTTACGTTGCTGTGGATGGCATAGCTGGACCAACAACCAAAGCTTTTTGGGGTCCTCCTTTCTGAAGATCCGAATTTCCTGGACCTACAAGATTAATACACTAATAGATGAGAAACCATAGCAACATTTTAGGCACAAACACCCATGTCGTCTTAATTTCTGAAGAATAATTATATGAAAAATACTAAATAAGAAGATACCATGTCAAAACTCCAAATAAAAGGGAGAAAAAAACTTGGTATAGGACAGGATTTCAAAGAGAATCAAATCAAGCAACCTAAAACAAACAATTACAAGGAATGAAATAATCCACAAGACAACACATCAAAGGCCAAAATCCAAATCCGTTCGTTGTAACAACAACATAATATAGAAAAAGAAATATATAGTTCAAGATTCAAAAGTTATGTAAAAAGGAACATACAACAAGAATTAGCATTCTCAAAAATTATTGCCAAAAAGCTTTGATATCATGGACAACAAAAAACCCAACAATATTACACTCATAATGATATAATAAAACAACGCCAATGTATCAAAACAAGAAATTGAATGTAAATGCAAAAAGATGCTGAAAAACCATAACAGGCTATGAAGCACGGACACGTAGGCGTGTCGTGGTGTCCGACACGTGTCAGTGTCGGACACTTGTATGACACTCGTACGACACATGTTATAAAATTCAAACAAGTGTCGGAAAAGTCAGACAACTGTCTCTAAAAAATTGGTTTTTTCTTTGCTTCGACACATTTTGAATCGGTGTCCGATACCCATATGACACTCATACAACACGTGTTCGATACTTCAGACAAGGTTTCTTTGAAAAATTGTGTTTTTCTTTTCCTCAACACACTTTATACATTTTCTAGACAAATCTCACGCACAATTAGAAAGATTAAACATGTAGTGAAGCAATGTAATCAATGAAAAACTAAAGACATTAATTTTGATTAGAATATTTTTAACTCTTGATATTAGATGAATAAATGAAATTCAAATACTATGACATATATAGCGATGTGGGTGTCCTAGGTTTTTGACATATCGGTGTCGGAGTGTCTGTGTTGGAGTCGGTGCTTCATAGATATCAACCCACAAAACAATTCACCATCATACCACCAACTAGATAACTATATCAATAAACCGAGATGATAACTATATTATTATAAGTATCATATTCATATTCAAACCTGGAAGAGCAAGTGTGTTAGAAGACCCAGCTTGTTGAGAGTTATCCTTTGTCTGCTGGGGAGGTTGAGTAGTATTTTTAATTCCACCATACTCAGCATTGACCTAATTTTATTACAAACCACATTAGCATAACTGCATCTATTCATAATTATCCCACAAACAAAAAAACTTGATGGCCCTACGACAAATCCAAAATGTACACAGTTCAACTCCCTGCTTAATCAAGGGCACTAAGATTAAAACACTAAAATTAACAAAACTTAAATCAAACCAATTGTGAAACTAACCTTGTAATTGATACGAATTTTCTTGCTGCATGATAACAAAGAAAGAAAAACATGAGTGAACTAGACGATGCGTTCAAAGGTGGAGAATTATGAAGAGAATAGGAAAAAAGGTACCTTTCGAGATCGGGAGGAGCAAGTTGTTGATGAACGGGGGAGAAGAGATCGAGGGCGCGTTTGAGAGACTTGAAGCTTAGCTTCTTCAGTGATTGTGGCTCTACTGGTTCTACCTCCATTACGACGACGTTTAAGAGGTGTTCTAGGATAGGGTCTATTCGCCACTCACTGATTCAATACAGTGATAATGGGAAGGAAAGAAAACGCTGCGCTCTGCTTTCGATGGTTACAAACGGAACGCTGCGTCTCAACTCTCAAGACACTTCTGGTTGTGAAGGAGTTGGGATTTAGTCGGTTCCGATTTGGGCGGCTCGGCAGAACCCTATACTCAACTCAATCATATTTTTGGTTACCGATTGAATTTTTAAATTGGGTTAAATATATTTATAATTTTCTTAAATATCTTAAATTTTTATTCGTGAAAGATTTTTGTTGATTTAACATATATGTGACTGTGTTCGTGTGTAACAAAATACTGATGTGACATGTCACGTTGTTAAGGTCAAAAAAATTACTTGAACCCATAAAAAGTTGCAGTTAATCTATAGCGAAAATTATAGATAATCTCGAACAAATTTAATCTCTAAAAATTCAAACATATGTTTCTTATCTATTTTAACTTTTTGTTTCAGAATTTAAAATACACTTATACACTCTAACATGAATTAGCAAATCTAACATTGTCTTACAAAATTCATAAACTTCATATAGGACATGGAAAGTGGATCTAAGCTTTATTCTTTCTCTAATTATACTCTTTTGTTTTAGTATTGTCGTTGTGAACTTGTGAGTTTTCTGAAACAATATATTTGTTTGGTTCGGGGTTATTTTATGTTCTTGCTGGTACCCTTTGTAATTAGGAGGAATACATGGCTAATTAAGAGATAACCTTCTAAGTAAGTGGAGGTGGCGCATCCTTTATGGAGTATCTGGCATTTGGTGTGATACTCTTACTGCTGGATATGGTTTTGCCCTACCTCTTCTATCATTGTGGGAGAGTTAGTTACCTCAAATCTGCCCCGCCTTGGTGGAAAATGGTCTCCCTTCTGTGTTCCAAAGTTGCTGACATTTTCGATTGGTTCAGAGATAGGTTTTCTCTGAAAGTTGGTTTCGGTCTTCTTACTTCCTTCTAGGAGGATATTTAGGTTAAGGACTCTCCTCTTAGCCTTAGATTCCCTAGACTTTTCTCGATTTTTGACCAGACTTCTAGTTTTGTGGAGGGTTGGTAGATGGGAGGGGGAAAGTTGGATATGGGACCTCAAATGAAGGAAACTTTTCATTTTTGATTATGAGTTGGCCCTCTCTACTGATTTATAATTTGTTATAAGGGGTTTCACCCTTACTGTTGATAAGGATGTGTGAGGTGGCGTGAGTCAAGTGATGGGATTTATTTTGTGTCCTCAACTTATTCTTGACTATCGGTCCGTGTGTTCCCCACTAATCGTCTGATTGATTTAGTTGATTTAGTTCTCTCAGCCATTTGTTGTAGTTGGGCCTCTTCTAAAGTCATATTTTTCTCTTGGCAATTTCTTCAAGATCGTGTCCCAACCAGAGTTAACTTACTTAAGAGGGGTGTCCCTCTGACATTCGGGAATTTTTCTTGTCCCTTCTGTTCCTTGCATATCGAGTTTGCCTTTCATCTCTTTGTCACTTGTGAGTTTGCATCTTCTGTGGGGTATAGGATATTTAGGTGGTTGGGGTGGTGTACCATTTTGCCTGCTCATCTCCTTACTCTTTTTTAAATGTTTAGCTCTTCATCTAGTGTCCTTAGGATTAGAGAGAGGTTAATGATGGTTTGGCATGTCGTGGTTTGGTCGATTTGGAAATCCCAGAACGATATAGTTTTTTCTGGATCTTTGATGACTCAAAAATAAGTGGAGGATATGTGCATCTTCTTGGGTTGGAAATGGTGTCTAAATAAGTCAGTGGACAACTTTTGTGTCTTCTCGGTCTGGCTGGAGAACCCTATCATGTTTCTTAACCAATAGGGAGTGAGTGGTTTCGACCTTCATTGGTTGTGTTCTTGTTGGCTCGTTTTGTGGCTTGGTGGTTCTTCAGATGCTCTTATTTTGGTTAGATCTAGCCTTGTGCTTTGTTGGGTTTTTCTGTGTGCTTTTATCCGCATAGTTGTTTCTTTTTGAGCTGGTTGGGTTGTTGTTTGCTTGGGTTTTTTTCTTTCTTTTTTTTGTTATTGTTACTTTTTGTTATGGGTTTTGGTACTCTTTGTGCATTTCTTTGGGACTCCCTTGTACTTTTGGCCTTAGTGCATCTCCTTTATTTATATCATTATTATGTTTGCCTTTCAAAAAAAAGGAGATAACCCTTTTAATTTGGCTATTTATTTTTATCTTTAAGTGATGTGGATGTTGTGTAATTAAGCAGTGGATATTTTGCGTTTGTTGACTATAATCAAAATCACTATTTTCTAAAAATTCATCTATCTAAATTGATTTTCGAGAGAAGCCAGTCACAACATCATCTCAGTCGAAGCAATCTTTGGATTTTTCTTTATTTAGTTTCTATTTTTTTTCTTTATTAAGTGTCTTGTTTTTTTCTATTAAAATAAACTTTGCATGATGTGCCATGATTAGTAACTAATATGTGGGCTATAACTTATCATTAAAAAATGAATTTCTTAATGCATCTTATGTATTAATAGGGCACACGTGAAAATGCAAAAATATCCACAATTTCCAGAGATGCATCTCCGAATGCACCTTGAGTCAATAAAATTTGACTTAACATTAAAAACTACGGAGATGCATCTTCGTAAATATTACAGAGATACATCTTCGGACGGTATTCGTCCTAAAACGCGCCAGAAGCCCTTCTCATTCCTCACTTCTAAAAAAAAACAACTCTAAATATTTCTCAAACTCTCTCAACTCACATCCTCTCAAAATCAATCAACAAGTTCAAAGCTTCTTCCATTAACATCAAGTACATTAAAGAGATCATTCAACACTGAAGTAAACTCACAATTTGTAAGTTTTTTATTTTTGTAAACTTTTTTGAGTTTTTGTATAAATTAGTAAAAATAGATGATTAGGCTAAGAAATAGATAATTTTGTGAGTGCAACTTTTCGGTACATATATTTTGAATGATGTCAAAACTATAATATTTTAGCGTTAATATATATTGGACGGTATCTTCTAATTCTATTTGTGCATCTTAGCATTAGGAAGCATTAAAATGTTTTGGAAAAGATTCATACATCATAAATGCATTGAAAACAAAGTTTTCATGAAAGCATTACGGCATAGATCGACACATAAAGCCTTCAGGTCGACACATAGGGAATTTTTAAAACTTAAAGGTCGACACATACAGTCTATAGGTCAACACACATGTTGCACTATTAAAGCCTGCAGGCTTTGTCCATGTGCTGACTGATATAGGTCGACACAATACCTTCATAGGTCGACCTACGACCTTCATAGGTCGACACAAAGACCATCATAGGTCGACCTACGACCTTCATAGGTCGACACAAAGACCATCATAGGTTGACTCATGCGATGCATTTTCCAAATATCACAATTTTCTTCATTCTTTTGCATTCCTTTTGCTTCCATATTTGCATATATATATATATATATATATATATATATATATATATATATATATATATATATATATACACACACACTTGATACATGCATCATTTCTAATAAGGTTCTAGAGTAAACCTAGACGAAATCAGGATTTCAAAGCATTCTCATCTTGTCCAACCTCTCTTATATGCATACACACAATCAAACTACACATAATCCTTTTTTGATCGGGTAGCCATCTAAATTAGGTTTGATAACGTCCAACTAGGTTGTTGTACCAAGAATATTGGGTTAAGAACTTTGAGGATTTCAAATAAGAAAACCGAGTTGGGGTTTTCCTTCAAGATCGTTGAGGATTTGAAGATTTTGTACAAGATTACGCAATTCGGATCCGGTCGAGTGAAAGCCTTGGGACAAAGGGTGCCTTGCAGGGGATTAGTGTAAGATTGTGGATCGTATTGGTAAATTTTGGATTTCATCAAGTGTGCACTTGGGATTAATTCAACAGGGTGAAAGCCTTGGGACAAGGTGTGCCTTACAAGAAAATAACATGAACAGGTGAATTGAACCGACATTGTTGATTACTTGATCAATTTTTGATCAATGGTTTTGGAGGTGGTAGAATCAACAGAAACCTAGAGTTTGTAGGGTTAGAGTTCTTCATCTCTTGTATACACACAATTGCAAAGTAAGATATATTATAATATCTCAATTCGAATTCGAATTGAAGGCAGATGTACCCATAGCGAGGCCGATTGGGGAACTGCCTAAACAAATCCTTGTGTACTCTCTCTCTTTCTCTCGTTCTCTCTACAAAGTATTGAATTCATTGTTCGTTTGATCAATTTGTTTGGGAATTATTTTTTATCACATTTTGAATTAGGTTTTGTTGATATAATCATAATTCGTTTAATTGTGATTGGTTTGTAAGATCAACAAAACAAAGCAAATTTCTAAACGATATTGTTTGCATATAAAGTGTTCGATAAATTTCTTTATTGTGTTTTTGTGTGTTTTGATCATTGGGAATAAGCTCTACGTGTAAATTAGCATTAAATTGCTTATGAGTGATAGTTTTTGAACAATTTGTGTTCATTATCATACGTTTGTGTACCATTACGCATATCCGAGCTTTTCAATAGAGGTTCAACTTGACGATTCGATTCGAGTTGTTTTCGCCGTGCCATAAAACTTTTCAAATTTATTTTTGCCAAAAGTATTTAATTTGTGATCTATTCACCCCCTCTAGATCGAAGTCTACCGTCTAACAAATTTTTGCATGATTGATAGTTTATACATAATGAGAAACATGTTTGATGATTAAAAATAATGATTAATGCATTATTTTTGGGGGTTTGTGGTATGCATTAGCGCCATTGACGAAAATGAAAGTTGTAGGAAAATTTGGAGATGCATCTCCTTATTTTTTCAACACTTGGATTCCAAGGAATTAGCGATGCAACTTCGTATTCTATCAGTCTTCAGTTTTTTGCTTTTCTTGCTTGTAGGGTTACTTGTAGTAATTGTGTGACACATATCTGATTTACTAAGAAGCATTATGTGTGATAGAGGTGACATATTGAGGCACGAGATAATTGCACAACATGCATCTATCCAGAGGGAAAAAAGTCAAGTTTCACAGGCTCATATTCCCTCTAGCCCAGTTGATGCAGAGGCATCAACTTATGGGGCTCATATATCTCCACGTTCTTCTTACCGTAGGAGATGAGTGTCACCTAGTGACGCATCACTACCCACATCTTTTCGTATGCGATCGATTTCACCTACTCAGAAAGTAGAGGTACCCAAGTTACCGAAGGTACCTGATGCATCACTACCACCCCAGACACAGAAGAGACCTCGTGCTGATGAGTTAGTGCCACCTCAGGCTGATGAGCCAGTGCCCTCTCGGGCTATTGAGGATAATGAGTCAATGTCATCTCATGTATTTGGATGAGGCCTTATAGAGTTGTCATTATTGCCTCTTTACCACAACCATACTGCCAGGCATATCTGGTGTGAGTGCATCTTCCTATTAGAATTATTTTGTATGATGTCAAAACTAGGACAATTTAGCACTTATGTATATTGGACAGTATTCTCTAAGTCTAAATGTGCATCTTAGTATTAGGAAAAATAGGAATGGGTTAGAAAAGGTTCCATGTATTAAAAACAGGTTTTTATGTGAAAAATAGGTCTATGTGTCGACAAATACATGTTATGAGTCAACACACGTGGATCATTTTTAAAGGTTGTAGCTTCTCTGATGCACGTGTTGACACATAAAGCATTTCATGTCGAATAATAGAAGAAAAATTCTTCTATGAGTCGACACATATAGATCAATTTTAAAGCCTGTAGCTTTTGTTTGTTGTGTCGCTTGTATGAGTCGACACATGCATTGAATGCGTCAACACATGACTTACATAGGTCGGCACATGCATTAAAAATATTGAAAAATTTGCATTTTTTCTAAGCCTCTTGCATTCCTTTTTGCCTCCATCTTACACATATATAAATACCTCATACATGCATCATCTCAAATGGTGAAAACCAGAAAGGAAACCAAGAATATACAAAGAATTCTCTTCATCTTCAACCCATGTTCTATTCATACACACAAACAAATTACACATAATTATTCTTTGTTTGAGTTCCATCTAGAATCAAGCTGATAACGTCTAATTTAGATTGTTGAATTGTAAGTTGGGTTGAGAATTTTTGGGGTTTCAAATAAGAAAACCAAGTTGGGGTTTTCCTTCAAAGTCAATTGGTGATTTGAAGGTTTTGGATAAAATTGCGCAATTTAGATTCGGTTGAGTGAAAGCTTTGAAGAACGGGGTTTCTCGCAAAGGAGCAGTATGAGACGGTGAATCAAACTGACAAATCTTGGGTGACAACAATTCGCAATTCGGATTCAATCAAGTGAAAGCTTTAAAGAACAGAGTTTCTTGCAAAGGAGTAGCGTGAGACGGTGAATCAAATTCGTATTGTTGGGTGACTTGACCAAGTTTAGATCAAGGGAAGAGAAAGTGTTAGAATCAACATCAAACATAGGGTTTGTGAGGTTGTATTGCTACATTTCTCTTGTAAAACTACATTTGCAAAGCAAGATTGATTATCTCAATTCGAGTTTGAATTAAGTGCAGACGTACCCATAGCGAGACCAATTAGGGAACTGCCTAAAAAAAATTGTGTGTATGCTCTCTCTCTCTCTCTCTCTATCTATCTATCTATTTATCTATCTATCTATCTATCTATCTATCTATATATCTATCTATCTATCTATCTATTTATCTCTTTTACATTTCATTTGCAAATTGTTGAATTTGTTGATTGTGCGATCAATACGTTTGGTTAAACTTTTTTATAACCTTTTGAAAAAGGTTTTGTTGAGTTGATAACAATCTATTAGATTGTGGTTGGATTTGCAAATCAATAAAACCATACAAAATTCTAAACGAAATTGATTCCACACAAGGTGATCAATAATTTGCCTCAATTATGTTTTTATGTATCTTGTCATTAAAAATAGACCTTACTTTTTGTGTAGCACTCAAGTGATTGTTGTTAAAAGTGTATTGATTGATTTGTCTATCATTATTATCAATTGGTTTTCATATATGCATATTTGAGCTTTTCGATAGCGGTTCCGTTTAGATGATTTGATCTGGGTCACTTCTGCTAGCCGTTAAATTTTTTAGAAATAGTTTTGTAAAGTTTTTTAACTTGGGATCTATTCACCCCCACTAGATAAGTCGCCTTCGTCTAATAGGTGGTATCACGAGCTCTAATTAATTTTGTGTCAATATTCACTTATTAGAAAATGGCTACTGAACCTAAAGGGGCGTACAATTGAGCTCCAATCTTTACCGGTGAAAACTATGGCTATCGGAAAGCTTGTATGTGTATCCATATCAACTCGGTTGATAAGGGTGTTTAGGGCATCATTACCAATGGTCCTAATCAAATTACAATAACCAATGGTGAAGGTGTCGTCCTACCAAAATCGAAAGCACAATGGAATGATAATGATAAGAAATTGTGCTCACATGATTGGAAGGCAAACAAATATTCTCATATTCGCACTTGGTGTTAATGAGTATTATCGTGTCTCTCATTGTGAAACCGCTAAAGCTATGTGGGACGCGTTAGAAGTTTCCCATGACGGAACTAATGAAGTTAAAAAAAAGCTAAGATCAATACCTTAAATCAAGAGTTTGAACTATTTTGCACGAAGCATGGTGAAACCATTGCCGACATGCAAAAGAGGTTCACACATCTTATAAATCATTTAAATGCTCTATGTAAGCTTGTTTCCTATGATATTGCTACTAATAAATTTTTGAGGTGTCTTAATAGGGAATGGCAACCTAAGTTAACCGCAATCAAAGAAACGAATGATCTTAAAACATATGATCTCACAACTTTATTTGACAAGCTAGAAGAATATGAGCAAGACCTCACTTGCTTGGAAAAACATGAGAAAGAGCATGAGAAGAAGATAAAGAATGAGAAAGGTATGGACAAGGAGGTAGAAAAGAAGTCCATTGCTCTAAAGGATTCAAGTTCAAAGTCCTTAACCAATGAGCAAAGTGATTATAAAACAAGTGATAACGAGAATTCAAATGATGAAGAAATAGGGCTTTTGTGAAATGGTACAATAGGTACATCAAAATAAATGGTGTAAAGTACTCTGACAAAAACCTCATCAAATTTAGAAGACAATAAAACTCCTCGAAGGAAGATGATAACAAGAAAGGAAGATCAAGAGGTTCATGTTACAATTGTGGCAAAACCGATCATTACAAGCCAGATTGCCCATTGCCTAATAAAGATAAAGGAATGGGTCAACACAAGATTTATAGCAAGTCTAGAAGAGCTTAAATTGCTTAGGAAAGTGATAGTGATTCCTCAAGTGATGAAAGCTGAAGTGATAGCGATGAATCGACAAATGTTTGTCTATCGGCTCATTATCGTGAAAATAAGAAAAGGAATGTAAGTGATTCTAAATATGAACATGTTGATAAATTGTCTTATTCTTAGTTACAAAAAGCTTTTGAAAATCTACATAGAGAAGTCGTAGACGCTTTAAAAAAGTTAGCTTCAAACAAAATAATCTTTTCACATTTAGAAATTTTTCACAGTTTTAGTGAAGTTTTTAACTTGGGATCTATTCACTGTAACACCCTTTTCTACCCCCAATAATGTTGCAGCAGAAACAACTCAAATATCAGAGTAAGGCATAAAAATTCCCTCAAAGGGTGCACATTTCTCATTAAATCAAAATAACATAATTACCCTGTAAACAAAGGGTTTTCCTCAAAATAAATAAAAAAGCCTTCACATGGCAGCGGAACTCAAAATTTTCAAATAAAAGATTTTCAACAAACATCATAATGATCAAAACAAAACTATATCATCAAATGACAACAAAAATAAGGAAACCACATAGTTCGACTCAAAGGACCCCAAAATTCACTTCAATCAATCGAATCCTATAATGAAAACAATGAAAGGTAATTACTCCCCATACCTTAGATTGTCGATCCGATGAGTTCTCTCTTGAGCCTTTGGAAACCTTCAGGAAAATCCTCGTCTTTTCCCTTTTTCCTCAGAGCTCTGCACTTTCTCCTTATTTTCACGATCTCCACAAATGAATCCTAATTCTCCTCAATTCCTCCTTTTTGGTTAATTTAACTCTTGGGCCTAAAATATAGGCTTTCCCATAATACTCCCTCTAATACTCCTCAAATGTTCATCTTACCCTTAATTCCTCTAATATTATTTAAATTAATAATAATACTAATATATTCATATTATATACTATTATTTAATTAAAATAACCAAAACTTCATAAAAACACCGACATTGACACGAAACACCAAAATTCACAGAAAACCACGAATATAATATTTAAATAAATTAAATAAATATTCTTACGAAAATCAGGGTGTTACAACTCTCCCCCACTTAAAGGATTTTCGCCCTCGAAAATTACCTTAAGGAAATAGAGTCTGATACGACTCCCTCATCTGATCTTCGCGTTCCCAAGTCCAACTTCCGCCAGCTGGTCCACCCCACAACACATTCACCAAAGTTATGTCTTTACCCCGCAATTGCTTCATCTCTCGACCATCAACACACACATGCAATGCTTCCACAGTCAGATTATCTCTCACTTGTACATCATCCATCTGAATCACATACGACGGATCCGGAACGTACTTCCTCAACTGAGACACATGGAACACGTCATGCAAATTCGCGAGTGAAGGCGGTAAAGCAATTCGATAGGCTACCGCTCATATCCTCTGCAATATCTGATATGGACCAACAAAATGTGGAGTGAGCTTCCTAGACTTCAAAGCTCGACCCACATCAGTCATTGGCGTCACCCTCAAAAACACGTGATCTCCTTCTTGGAATTCAAGTGTTTTCCTCCTCTTATCATGGTAACTCTTCTGATGACTCTGCGAAGCTTTCATTCTCTCTTGTATCATCTTAATCTTCTTAGTCGTCTCTTGTACAATCTCAGGTCCGAGTACAACACTCTCGCCCGACTCATACCAACACAAAAGAGTTATACACCTTCTCCCATACAAAGCTTCATAGGGCACCATCCCAATACTAGCATGAAAACTATTATTGTACGTGAACTTAATCAACGGTAAATGGCTATCCCACAATCCTCCATGATCCAATACACAAGCTTTCAGCAAATCCTCTAAAGATTGGATAGTTCTTTCTGTCTGACCGTCTGTCTGCGGATTTGCTGATACCCAATACCCTGCTTAATCTCTGGTCTCAGCCCATTCTCGAACTTGAGACATTTGGACATCTCAGCATCAGCACGATTGTAGTGCTGACAGAACTTCACTAACTTCTCCAACTTCGCGGCATACTCTGCCACAGTCATATCTCCTTATTTCAGCTCAAGGAATTCCACTTCTCTCTTGCCACGAGCATCCTCTGGAAAATGTTTCCCCAGAAACTCCTGCTTAAACACAGCCCAAGTTATCACGGTGCCCACATCTGTAAGTCTCTGACGGGTGTTATCCCACCAGTCCTCAGCCTCTTCTTCCAGCTTATGCGTTCCGAACTGAACCTGTTGCTCGTCAGAACACCCCATCACCCGGAAGATCTTCTCGATCGCCTTCAGCCACTTGTGTGCACTTGCTGGATCATGCATACCCACAAAAGTCGGTGGATTGTTCCTTTGAAACTTCCCCAACGCACGAAACTCATCAGGAGCTCCACCATTTGGATTCAGCTGCGCCACCACGTTAGCAACCGATTCCAACGCATCAGCAATCGCACGATCATTTCTTCCAGCCATCCTGCACACCACCAACAAGGTTAGAAGAATTCGAACATCGACAGTGTACACACTCGTCGACTGACAAGGACAGACACCAAGTAAAAACCTGGCCGGACCGACCGACCTGCTCTGATACCACTAATGTAACACCCTTTTCTACCCCTAATAATGTTGTAGCAGAAACAACTCAAATATCAGAGTAAGGCATAAAAATTCCCTCAAAGGGTGCACATTTCTCATTAAATCAAAATAACACAATTACCCTGTAAACAAAGGGTTTTCCTCAAAATAAATAAAAAAGCCTTCACATGGCAGCGGAACTCAAAATTTTCAAATAAAAGGTTTTCAACAAACATCATAATGATCAAAACAAAACCATATCATCAAATGACAACAAAAATAAGGAAACCACATAGTTCGACTCAAAGGACCCCAAAATCCACTTCAATCAATCGAATCCTATAATGAAAACAACGAAAGGTAATTACTCCCCATACCTTAGATTGTCGATCCGATGAGTTCTCTCTTGAGCCTTTGGAAACCTTCACGAAAATCCTCGCCTTTTCCCTTTTTCCTCAGAGCTCTGTACTTTCTCCTTATTTTCACGATCTCCACAAATGAATCCTAATTCTCCTCAATTCCTCCTTTTTGGTTAATTTAACTCTAGGGCCTCAAATATGGGCTTTCCCATAATACTCCCTCTAATACTCCTCAAATGTCCATCTTACCCTTAATTCCTCTAATATTATTTAAATTAATAATAATGCTAATATATTCATATTATATACTATTATTTAATTAAAATAACCAAAACTTCATAAAAACACCGACATCGACACGAAACACCAAAATTCACAGAAAACCACGAATATAATATTTAAATAAATTAAATAAATATTCTTACGAAAATCGGGGTGTTACATTCACCGCCCCTCTAGATAATTCACATTCGTCTAACATCTAGGACGAAGGGGTAAAATTTGTTGGATTCATTCTTTTTAAATTACGTTTATTATCATATTACAATTTTCTGACATATATTTATTTTTCTACAGGACTGTGATCCACTGAAATTCATTAACCATGGGCGGAAGATTATTGGCTTGCCTCATCCTAATGATGAGTGGTTTCAAGCTACTTTGTCCCTATCTAGGATGAAAGACTTATGCAAGACCAGTTATGTTACGGTCAACCACGGGATGATTAATGCATTAGTGGTGAGATGGCACACTGAGACCTCATCTTTTCATCTATCACTTGGTGAGATGTCTATCACACTCGATGATGTGTTGCGTTTGCTCCATATCCCGATTAGGAGTAAACTTCTAAATCATGGGAGGATTAGCAAAGATGAAGCACTCGAATTGATGGTAGACTATCTAGGAGTTGACCCAGAGGTTTCCTTGAAGGAGATGGAAAAAACCATAGTGTCTCATGCTAGGTTTGAAACCCTAAAAAAGTATATACATATGAGCTCCTTAGAGTAGAACATGCTAAAGGTGATGACGAGCTGGTGGATATGCATAGAGTGTATGTTATGTGATCATACCTGTTATATTTGGTCAGCACTGCCATTTTTGTGGACAAAAGTTTAACTTATGTTGATGTCGTCGACCTATGGTACTTTGAGGAATTTGAGCAGATCCGTGAGTATAACTGGGGGACTTGTTTGGTCTACTTGTACTCCAAGTTATCTCAGGGCTGTAGGCGGAATACGAAGCAGGTGACAGACAACATCATACTTTTGACGGTAATATTTATTGGTTTTTTAGTGTTTGTGTGTCATTTTCATTACATTTTTGCAACGCTCTTACTGATGATTCGTGTGTTCCAACACTTTTCAAGCTTGGATCCTCCAGTACTTCTCACGCATCTCTAGCTAGTCGTGTGTACCAACCTATATTGAGGATATGTCGCATGCTTCTGCATTTCCCCACTCAGAGGGAACCAGACAATATAGTCGTTTTGAGTTTATCTTGACCGCTTAGTAGCTGGGGACATGCATTTTAACACCTATGTCGATCACCGTGAGATGCAGCCATTTGACGACATGATGTTATACTCGGGATGGTTGGCTTGCGGTTAACATCTGACATTTTCTCATCTGCCTGAGCACTTCATGAGTGTGAGTGCAACTTTTTATTATAATTGTTTTGAATGATGTCAAAACAAGGATACTTTAGCATTTATGTATATTGGAGAGTATTTTCTGAGTCTAAATGTGCATCTTTGCATTAGGAAGTATAAAAACATCTTGGAAAAGGTTTAGAAAAGGTCCAGGCATCAAAAACTGATTTTTATGTAAAAAAACAGCCATGTGTTGACACCTATGCATTATAGGTCGACATATTAAAGGAACTTTTCTCTACAGGTCGACACATACGATTTTCAGGTCGGCTCATGTACCCCATTTTTAAAGCATGTAGCCTCTGTTTGATGTGCTGACTGCATAGGTTAGCACATGACCTTTATAGGTCGGCTCATGCATCAAATAGGTTGACATATGACTTACATAGGTTGAAACATGCACTAAAAATCTTGAAAATTTGCATCATTTTCCAAATCTTTTGCATTCCTCTTGCCTCTTACTCAGTCACACATATATACTTCATACATACATCATTATTTTAACGTGATTTTTTAGAAAATCATAAACTAAACCGGTTCCAAAGAGTGCTCATCATCTTCAACCTTCATTATATACATACACACAAACAAAGTACACATAATCATTCGTTGTTTAGGTGTCATCTAGATTTAGTGTTGATAACGTCCAATTTATGTTGGTGAACTGTAAATTAGGTTGAGATCTTTGAGGGTTTCAAATAATAAAACTATGGTGGGGTTTTCCTTCAAGATCAATTGGGGATTTTAATGTTTTGGGATCTATTCACCCTTTTCTAGATAAGTCGCCTTCGTTTAACAATGAGGCAGTTCGGCTACACTTAGACTATTCCTAGACACCCTGTTGTCTTTGCTCCTCCTTCTATGACACATAAAGATATGGATGCCATGTTTGATGATTATCTTAGTCATCTGGTACCAGAGAGACATGTAGTACTATAGCTAAGAGCGACTAGAGCTATGTCGGCAGATACATCAGATAGTTCTTCAGGGTGTCACATCTGTATATGGTGCAGGCTGCTCTAAGAGATTCACTGAGGCTAACTCATTATGAGATACTAGAGGAGGAGTATACACAATTAGATTATGCTCATGACGTATTGCCTATATGTTATAGCATTGTGGATATTGCGTAGGCATGCATTGACAGAGGTACCTTTCTTGATGGTTTTGAGGTGATGGAGGTCCTAGATGCCATTATGACAGAGGCACGAGAGGAACTGATGTATCGGAGAAAATGTTGGAGGACAGAGCCCGAGGAGCTCAAGTCAGGCATACACAGTAGTTGATAGTATTTGTACTTTGGATTTATTATCGAATGTATTTTATTTTGACTTATTTTGACTTTATTCTGTATTTTGACTTCGTTGTGTATCGGCTGATGACTTATTTTGACCATTTGGATTTATAAGTGTTATTTTTTTGCACATCGATTGTATGGTTTAATGCTTATCACATAACAGGGGCCTTAACATTTATAAATCTTCATCTGAGTAACCATAAAACTAAACGGAGATGCATCTGTTTTGATAAGTTACGGAGATGCATCTCCGTAAACCCTAAATGGAGATGCATCTCCGGATCAATAAACTTTTAAAACAGGTCTTTCATATAGGGACGCATGGGGTGTGTTTTGAAATATTTTGGAGATGTATCTTAAGATAAGTTGTAACGTTTTGACTTAAGACAATGTGTGTCTGGAGATGCATCTCCGGAAAACTGAGGGGCATTTTGGGTTTTCCATAAGGTGTTTTTTCACCCCATAGGATAGGATAAGAAATTCCCAAAAAAATATACATAGAGTTTCTTCACACTCCCCTAATTATCCCATGCATGAAATATACCTCATGCTTGTGTTATTAAACTTGGAAATCGGCGCGGTGCGATCAACCTGAAAATAGGAGCGGCGCGGGCGCTATTTTAGCGAAGCAAACACTAAAAAATAAATATTTTAATGGCACTTAATTGTTGAAAATATACTAGCAAATACTAAAAAAACTCAAACTTCATGAAGACTTAAGCAATAAAATACTTCCAAATACATAATAGCATACTTCCAATTCCAAATACCATTAAGATGTTGGAACAAAATTGGTTGATACCATATCCCTTGAGTTTTGATGATAACAAAGTATTTAAAGAACAATTGGGTATTCTAACATCTGTTCAAGTATGCAGGATTATAAGACTGAGAACAAATGAAGAGATGCTTGAGGATTCTGAATCTGAAGTTCAGACTCTGGCTCTAAAGATCACTTCTGAAGAATTTGGCTTTGATGGAAGATCCTGACTCTAAAGAAGTCAACTCTGAAGAAAGTCAGCCTCTGGTGATCCAGAATCTGAAGCTTTAGAAGCCAAGAAGAAGACTCTGAAGAGGTCATCCTTTGAAGAGTGGAGTCTGAAGAAAGTCAATCTCTAAAGCATATTCTCTTCAGTCGAGGCAACTCTGACAAACTTAAAGAACTTTTAATCACGTGAAGAGTTAAGGAAAAATCTCTTATTTGTTGTATGAGATTCAACGGATAATTCCTCTTACAGAAATGTGCTTTATTGATGTGTCCAATCAAGTACAAAGCCTACCCATCTTTTTGGTAAAGTCTTCAACATCTATTTTCCTTCTCTCTATATAAGGAGCAGAAGACTTGAAGAAGAAGACTAATACACTACAATACAAGATTCAAAAACCTTAACATTTTAAAGAGAAGTCATTCTGTCAAAATAGCTAGACTTATATCCTCATTTCATTTTCAAGGGGACTGAACTACTCTTAAGTTGTGAGACGAACCAATATAATTGTTGTGTGCCTTTATTTTTACTTTCCTTTCTTCTGTACTTATCTTTCTGTTTCTATCATCTTTGCAACTCTGAGTTAGATTCTGAATTAAGTGTTCAGAATCTGATTAAGATCTATCAGAAGCAGAAAATGAAAAGCTTAAAAGAGGAAAAAGTCAACACAATTCAACCCCTTCTTGTGTTTTTCTCACCTTCAAGAGGCATCAGTCTTGAGCGAAATATTGCAACATACTTCCAAATGGAAATAAAATTCAAGAAAACAGACACTTGAGCATCTAAATCTTAAAATAACTAAACATCAAAACTCTAATAAAAGTTAAAGAATCATTAAAAATCTAAGTCTTCATGGTCACTTCCTCCGCCACTAGCATCCTCTTCATTTTCTTTATCCTCTCCAATATATTCTTGATCACCAAATTCATCATCTATTACTACCACTTTCTTC
This sequence comes from Lathyrus tuberosus, assembly GCA_022829125.1. NCBI lineage: Eukaryota > Viridiplantae > Streptophyta > Magnoliopsida > Fabales > Fabaceae > Lathyrus > Lathyrus tuberosus. The sequence goes on along the minus strand of JALAZF010000925.1, from coordinate 1,020,507 downwards.
GCTTTTGGCTTAGATCTAGATGAAGAAGGTGGAGGTGGAGGTGCCTTCTTCTGCAATGTTGTTTGACTCATAGTGTTGCTTGTAGACTCATCACCACCATTTGCAATATCAACATCTAGCCAAGACAAATCATCACCATCAAACACCATATCATTATCAAGATGAGCTTCATCTTCACCTCCCAACAACCATAGGTTATTGGTATCAAATGGAAGGTCTTGAATAGTATAAAAGCTCAAATTCGGGCAAGCATAAACTAATTCGCCAGTCAGTTATAGAATACATGCAGATGAACTTGCATTAAGCATATATAAGACATGTTTTAATCTAAACTTAAAAATGATTCTTTAAGAGAGGTTTCAATATCTCCATCTAAGCATGCTTCATTTTTTAGCATTTGTTGGTGAAATCCAACAAAAAATTTAGATTTATAACAATGAATTTAAGGTTAGGATTTCTCATCATGACTTAACCCTAATTAAAACTTAATAGAGAAACATATTAAATCGTAATTGAAGTTAAAGATGCATGTTTTAAAAATGTGCAAATGCAAGGTGACTGTACATTTTTCACAATGAAAATAAGAAATTTGTAATTTGTAACAAATTAATAAACCTAACATTCTTCCATCAATTAAACAACCCAGAAACGTTAAATTTTGTAAGACAATTTTAGATTTGATAATCAATGTTAGAATGTGTATAAGTATTGTGTTTTAAATTATGAAATAAAGAGCTGAAATGGACATGAATGGTGTGTTTGAATTTTTAGAGATTAAATTTGCTAGAGATTATCTACGATTTTCGCCACAAATTAGCTCTGAATTTTATGGGTTCAAGTATGCTCTTGACCTTAACCACGTGACATGTCACATAAGCATCTTTGTCACACTAGTGCTACCATGTGTACGTTCAGTTATACAAAATCTTTTACATGGAATGCTACGTCAACTATATTAATGGATGTTGACAGTAGAAATCAAATGTGTGGAAGGAAAATGTTATAAGGACCATTCTTTGAAAAAACGATTGAGAGACTAAAAATGAAATTTGAGCTATTTAGGGGACCACAAACATATTTAACGCTTTTAAATATAATAAAACATCCATCTCAATTTAATTATTAGAGTGACGTTTTATAAAAATCTTCAATTAAATTCAAAAAAATATATAAATTCTTGAATAAAAAATTAATAGCATGAAGTATATTGATATATGTATTTTAATTAAGGGTGGCAAATGTGTATGTCCGCAAACCTGCGTCGCAAAAACTCGTAAAAAAACGGAATAGAACGAGGCAAACATATTTGAAAGTGCGAGTTTAAAACCTGGACTTGTAACACCCTAAACCCCCGCGACATAATAATACTAAAATAATAAAACATCAGAGTCAATTTAAAATAATATTGGGCGTTCAGGATGCTACTTCAACAAAAACCTGCTCTTGAAATAGACATGTAACACATAAATCATTTTTCAAAAATAAAACTCTTTTAATCTGCAGCGAAAAAATAGTCGTTTAACATCAACCAAAACACTAATCCAAATTCTTCAATTAAACATCAACCAAATAAACAAAACAACTAAGCGTTACACATTAGAGCAGACTCCGACACAACGAAGCAAAATAGAAGACTTCATCTTCACTCACTAAGACTCCACACTAATCCTCATCACCTGCACGTTACCCACGTGGGGGCAACACTCAAACAGAAGGGGTGAGATTCTTAAATCAACGAAAGAGGAGATGATATAAATAGAAAAGCATACATCATCAAGTTATTCACCATACCGTAACATCCAACAAGAATCACACACCTCAACTTATGCACAGACAATCACCGATAATTATACCAACCATCATGCAACACAACCAACAAGAGAATGCAAAGGAGACTCGACTAGACTCAATGCATGTGGTACCTTTCATGATCACAGTTCCCGTCGAAACTCTCGACCCCTGTTTCATGGTCAAGTATGGCCCCTATTTCATGATCACACCAACGACCCCTGTTTCATGGTCACGTACGACCCCTATTTCATGATCGCACTAACAACTATGATTGCTTACACCCCGTCTGGACACACAATCACGCCAATAACAACAATTCCATCAAGGAATTTAGATAGACGATAACACCCCACCTGGGCACGCCATCCCACAACTATGCACATGTCAGCACCATCAATGACAACATGCGACAACAACTCATGCATACACATAGCATACTCACCTTCATACCAACATCATTTAACAGTCAACATGCATTTATCTAAACATACATCAATGCACCAATACAACAACTACACATCTTTACATCATTCAATCATGCATTTCACATTATCACATCAACATCAACAAAACAAGCACATAACACCTCAATACATGCTCACCATACAACAACAACAACACAACATTAATATAATGTAAAACAAATATTTTCCATGAATTTTAAGTCAATAAAAATAATATTTTCAGCCCCAGGTCGCGCTAAGCGAGCCCCACCCATGCTAAGCGTGCAGCTCTCTGCCTCGAAGAGGCGAAATTTCTCCTGACCGTGCTAAGCGCGCTAGACCGCGCTAAGCAGGCCCTGCGATTCTGCTGCCCAAAACCCTGCGATGACAGCAACAAACCACCTGCGTTTTTCTGCACTAAACTCGATTTTTAACAGCAATTTTTCATAGATTTTGCACCAATAGCCTACATCTAACATTTGCAATTCAACCAAACATATCAAACAAGACTAATTCGTCAATTCCAATCATATTATCACAAAATCTTCTTAAAACCCTCATTTAACCCCATGGATTCCAAGTTAGTGATTTCTACTTCAATACTTACATCATTTAACCCTTGAGAGATGAAAGAAATCTCACCCTTATCTTAAAGTGATGAGCTTTCCTAACTTCAATGGATTCTCCCTTTCTTCCTCTCGCCCTAGCTCTTCTCCCTCTTTCACTTTTTCACGTGGAATTAGAATAATGAACTCTCACTCTCTAATTCTCTCATATACCCCAATTAATGAATCACCTTATTTGCCCTCACTTAGTCCTCGCCTAATTACCATAAAGCCATTCCACTCACTACACCTCTCAATTATTTTAATTATCATATTATATTAACATTCTCACTCAACTAATGAAATAAATTAGTCAACAAATGATAAATTAAAATAATCCAATCAACATTACTCAACGCACCGCTAATCTCTATGTTATTAGCCATACACCCCTACTACGCCCAAGACCTACTACTTAAGGCCACTACCCTTCACCACGGGTACACAAAACACAACGAAAGTACAACAACACATAATCGGTCACAACAACATATAATTATTCGCAAATAATAATAAAAGGAGAATGGGGCGTTACAACTCTCCCCCACTTAGAATATTTTTGTCCTCGAAAATTTACCTGACGCAAACAAACTCGGATACGACTCTCGCATCTTACTCTCCAATTCCCAAGTCATGTTCCCACCGGCAGCACCTCCCCATACTACCTTCACGAGAACAATCTCCTTTCCCCTCAACTGCTTCACCTCGCGATCATCAATACGCTCTGGCAAGGCCTCGATTGTGAGATTATCTCTCACTTCCACATCATCCATCGGAATCACATGCGACGGATCCGGAACATACTTCCGAAGCTGCGAAACATGGAACACGTCATGCAAATTTGACAAACGCGGCGACAACACCACTCTATATGCAACAGGTCCAACTCTTGCCAAAATCTGATACGGACCAATAAATATAGGGGTAAGCTTCCGCGACTTCAAAGCACGTCCAACACCGGTCACCGGAGTGACTCTGAAAAACACATGGTCTCCTTCCTGAAACTCCAGATCCTTTCTTCGCTTATCATGATAACTTTTCTGCCTACTCTGCGAAGGTTTCATCTTCTCACAGATCAATCTTACCTTCTCCGTAGTCTGTTGAACAATCTCGGGTCCAAGCACTACGCTCTCACCAGACTCATGCCAACACAAAGGCGTCTGACATCTTCGACCATACAACGCTTCAAAAGGCGTCATTCCGATACTGGAATGATAATTGTTGTTATAAGTGAACTCAATCAACGGCAAATAGCTATCCCAAGCACCTCCTTGTTCAAGCACACAAGCCCTCAATAAATCCTCCAAAGATTGTATAGTCCTCTCTGTCTGCCCATCCGTCTGCAGATGATAAGCGGAACTTAACTTCAACTTCGAACCCAAAGCTTCTTGCAAACTCTCCCAAAATCTGGAAGTGAACCTCAGATCTCTATCCGAAACAATACTCAACGAAATTCCATGCAACTTCACAATCACCTGAATATAAATCTCTGCCAACTTCTACAAAGGAAAACTGATATTAATCGGAATGAAATGTGCCGACTTAGTCAGTCTATCCACTACTACCCAAATAGAATCATGTCCTATTGGCGTGTTAGGAAACCCTGTTACAAAATCCATAGAAATACTGTCCCACTTCCACTCTGGAATATCTAACGGTTGCATCTTACCAGCAGGTTTCTGATGTTCCACTTTTGACTTCTGACAACTCAAGCAAGCATACACAAACTGAGCCACATCACGTTTCAATCCAGACCACCAAAATATCTTTTTCAAGTCTTGATACATCTTTGTAGATCCTGGGTGGATACTCAAACTACTCCTATGACTCTCCTCTAAAATCATCCTTTTCATCTCAGCATCATCAGGAATACAAATCCTGTCACGAAATCTCAACACACCTTGTTCGTCCATTCTGAACTCGTTGTTCTCAGTCCGATCATTCCCAACTATCAAATCCACCAATTTCACGTCCAACTTTTGGCCCTCTCTGATACTGTTCAGAAACTCGTTATTGATTTTCAACATTCCCAATATCACGCTATAAGGTGTCTGCTCGCAAACCAAACTCATATCTCTGAACTGTTCAATCAATTCCAATTCTTTCACCATCATAGCAGACATATGCAATGTCTTCCAACTCAAAGCATCAGCCACCACATTAGCTTTCCCGGGATGATAATTCAAGCCGAAATCGTAATCCTTCAAAAATTCAAGCCATCTCCTCTGCCTTATATTCAGTTCCTTCTGATCGAACAGGTACTTCAAGCTCTTATGATCACTATACACTTCGAATTTGGAGCCATAAAGATAATGCCTCTAAATCTTCAACACAAAAACCACTGCCGCTAGTTCCAAATCATTAGTCGGATAATTCTTCTCATGTACCTTCAACTGTCGTGAAGCATAAGCCACAACCTTACCATCCTGCATTAGCACACCTTCCAAACCCATCAAGGAAGCATCACAATACACTACAAACAGTTCATTCGGTTCGGGTAGAACCAACACTGGAGCTGTAGTCAACCTTTTTTTCAGTTCAATGAAACTCTTTTCACAATGAACATCCCACACAAATGCTTTACCTTTGCACGTCAACTGAGTCAACGGAAGTGCCAACTTCGAAAACCCTTCAATAAATCTTCGGTACTAACCAGCCAAACCCAAGAAACTTCTAATCTCGGTCACCGACTTCGGAGTCTCCCATTATAGAACAACGTCTACTTTGGATGGATCTACAGTAATACCATCACCAGAAATAACATGACCAAGAAAACTTACCTCCCTCAACCAGAATTCACACTTAGACAACTTGGCATAGAGCTTCTTCTCTTTCAACACTTGCAACATAATCCGCAAATGTTCAGCATGCTTCTCTTCTGACTTAGAATAGATTAGGATATCGTCAATAAAGACAACCACAAACTGATCCAAGTACTCATGAAAGATACGATTCATATATTCCATGAATACACCAGGTGCATTAGTAACTCCGAATGGCATCACCACATACTCATAATGTCCATACCGCGTCCTGAAAGCCATCTTCTGAATGTCTTCGTCTTTTACCCGTATCTGATGATAACCTGACCTCAAGTCAATCTTACTAAACACACGGGCACCCACTAATTGATCCATCAAGTCATCTATTCTCGGAAGCGGATACTTATTCTTAATCGTTACTTTATTCAGCTGCCTGTAATCAATACACAACCTCATACTACCATCTTTTTTCTTTACCAACAACACTGGAGCTCTCCAAGGTGACACACTTGGCCTCACAAATTTCTTCGCTAACAAGTCTTCCAGTTGCTTCTTTAGCTCTGACAATTCTAACGCTGACATCCTGTATGGTGCCATAGAGATAGGGCTGGTACCTGGGACAAGATCAATAGCAAACTCTACTTCTCTCTCTGGTGGCACATCAACAATGTCATCTGGAAACACTTCAGGGAATTCACGCACCACTTGCAATTCGTTAATCACTAAATTACTCTCCAATGACAAAGATGTGAATAATGCAAGCACCTGAACTTCTTCTTCCAAGAGTTCCTTCAACTCTCTAGCAGACAGAAAACCATCATCTCCCTCTTCCTCAGGAGTAAGAAATCGAACTGACTTGTTAAAATAATTAATATGAACATGATTGTACTCCAACCAGTTCATACCCAAAATCACATCGAGACCTCCCAATGGTAAAAAAATCAGATCTACACCAAAGTCCTTACCAAAGATTGATAATGGATAATTCAAACACACTAGAGAAGTGGTCACTAATCCCTTCGCAGGAGTTTCGACAACCATTTCCCCCTTCATAGGAGAAATGACAAGGCCTAGCCTTCTTACACAATCAGCAGCAATAAAAGAGTGAGTAACACCAGTATCAATAATAGCAATCAAAGGCGTATTATTAATATAACATGTACCTTTGATCAATCTGTCTGGGTTCCCGTCAGAGCGAACACTTTTCCTCCAGTCGAAGCTTGCTTTGGTTTCTGACAACGAGTACTAATATGGCCTTGTTCCCCACAATTATAACAAGTAACCGTATTAGCTTTGCAGTCAGCAATCAGATGTCCTGCCTGACCACACTTGAAGCACTTCTTCACATAGCTCGTGCACTCACTGACACGATGTCCCAACTCTCCACACCTATAGCACTTAAGAGAAGCAGATGCACCTCCCCCACTTGGCTTCTTGCCCTCAATATGTTTTTGTTTACTCTTCTCAGCCGGAGTTGCATAAGGCTTTCCACGATTCACTTGCTGCTTTCCTCTCCTCTCGGCCAACCCCTTGAAGTGAGCCGATCGAGCTTTGCTATCCTCCTCAAAGATCCTGCAGCAATCAACCAAGTCTGGAAACCGTCTGATCCTCTGATAACCAATTACCTGCTTGATCTCAGGCCTCAAACCATTCTCGAAATTGACACACTTCGAGAACTCAGTTGTTGCCTCACTGTAATGAGGATAAAACTTTGCCAGATCTGAAAACTTAGCAGCATACTCAGTCACTGACATGCTACCCTGCTTCATCTCCAAGAACTCTATCTCTTTCTTCCCTCGGACATCCTCAGGAAAATATTTCCTCAAGAATTCTCTGCTAAACACAGCCCAAGAAATCACCTCCCCAGCAGCTCCCAACAATTGACGAGTATTTACCCACCAATCATCAGCCTCTTCAGCTAGCATATGGGTACCTAGCCGCACCTTATGCGCTTCAGTACATTCCATAACCCGGAAGATTCTCTCAATCTCCTTGAGCCAAGTCTGTGCTCCATCTGGATCATATCTCCCCTTGAAGGTAGGCGGTCTGTTCTTTCGAAACTCGTCATTCTCGTTAGCATGCGGCAGGTTCTGTACCGCTTGAGCAACAGCCTGTAAAGTAGCAGCCATCGCAGCATCGTTCCTTCCAGCCATTCTAAATTTCTGTTATACACCAACAACAGAACATAATGGTTAAGGAACTGACATCGACATTACACAACTATCACACGACAACGACTCGACAACTTGGTTGGGCGGACCGACCTGCTCTGATACCACTAATGTAACACCCTAAACCCCCGCGACATAATAATACTAAAATAATAAAACATTAGAGTCAATTTAAAATAATATTGGGCGTTCAGGATGCTACTTCAACAAAAACCTGCTCTTGAAATAGACATGTAACACATAAATCATTTTTCAAAAATAAAACTCTTTTAATCTGCAACGGAAAAATAGTCGTTTAACATCAACCAAAACACTAGTCCAAATTCTTCAATTAAACATCAACCAAATAAACAAAACAACTAAGCGTTCCAAAACCCCGGTGTTACACATCAGAGCAGACGCCGACACAACGAAGCAAAATAAAAGACTTCATCTTCACTCACTAAGACTCTGCACTAATCCTGATCACCTGCATGTTACCCACGTGGGGGCAACATTCAAACAGAAGGGGTGAGATTCTTAAATCAACGAAAGAGAGAGATAATATAAATAAAAAAGCATACATCATCAAGATATTCACCATATCGTAACATCCAACAAGAATCACACACCTCAACTTATGTACAGACAATCACCGATAATTATACCAACCATCATGCGACACAAACAACAAGAGAATGCAAAGGAGACTCGACTAGACTCAATGCATGTGGTACCAAAATTGATCCCTGTTTCATGATCACAGTTCCCGTCGGAACTCTCGACCCCTGTTTCATGGTCAAGTATGACCCCTATTTCATGATCACACCAACGACCCCTGTTTCATGGTCACATACGACCCCTATTTCATGATCGCACCAACAACTGTGATTGCTTACACCCCATCTGGACACACAATCACGCCAACAACAACAATTCCATCAAGGAATTCGGATATACGATAACACCCCACCTGGGCACGCCATCCCACAACTATGCACATGTCATGCACCATCAATGACAACATGCGACAACGACTCATGCATACACATAGCATACTCACCTTCATACCAACATCATTTAACAATCAACATGCATTCATCTAAACATACATCAATGCACCAATACAACAACTACGCATCTTTACATCATTCAATCATGCATTTCACATTATCACATCAACATCAACAAAACAAGCACATAACACCTCAATACATGCTCACCATACAACAACAACACAACATTAATATAATGTAAAACAGATATTTTCCATGAATTTTAAGTCAATAAAAATAATATTTTTCAGCCCCAGGTCGCTCTAAGCGAGCCCCACCCACGCTAAGCGCGCAACTCTCTACCTTGAAGAGGCGAAATTTCTCTAGACCGCGCTAAGCAGGCCCTGCGATTCTGCAGCCCAAAACCCTGTGATGAAGCAACAAACCACATGCGTTTTTCTGCACTAAACTCGATTTTTAACAGCAATTTTTCATAGATTTTGCACCAATAGCCTACATCTAACATTTGCAATTCAACCAAACATATCAAACAAGACTAATTCATCAATTCCAATCATATTATCACAAAATCTTCTTAAAACCCTCATTCAACCCCATGGATTCCAACTTAGTGATTTCTACTTCAATATTTACATCATTTAACCCTTGAGAGATGAAAGAAATCCCACCCTTACCTTAAAGTGATGAGCTTTCCTAACTTCAATGGATTCTCCCTTTCTTCCTCTTGCCCTAGCTCTTCTCCCTCTTTCACTTTTTCACGTGGAATTAGAATAATGAACTCTCACTCTCTAATTCTCTCATATACCCCAATTAATGAGTCGCCTTATTTGCCCTCACTTAATCCTCGCCTAATTACCATAAAGCCCTTCCACTCACTACACCTCTTAATTATTTTAATTATCTTATTATATTAACATTATCACTCAACTAATGAAATAAATTAGTCAACAAATGATAAATTAAAATAATCCAATCAACATTACTCGACGCACCGCTAATGTCTATGTTATTAGCCATACACCCCTACTACGCCCAAGACCTACTACTTAAGGCCACTACCCTTCACCACAGGTACACAAAACACAACGAAAGTACAATAACACATAATCGATCACAACAACATATAATTATTCGCAAATAATAATAAAAGGAGAATGAGGCGTTACAGGACTCATCTTGCAAAATATTGAAGGTGGGTTGGGTCGGGCATCTGGGCATTGAATATTTTAAGTCTAAAAATTGAAAAATTGTATGTAAAAGCTCGTGTCCGCGAAAACACGCAAAAATAGGGCGGGCATGACAATCACATTAAAAGGGTGCGGGACTAAAATCTTGGTTCGCACCCACAATAAAGTGCAGATAAAACGAGCATATCTGATGGACCGGTCCCGTTTTGCCATCCCTAAGACATAGTATAAAAACTAAAAAGAACTTAACCTAAAGAAAAAATCTATGGTGAGCTCAATCAATTTAGTGTTGCTTGGAAAATGGTGGCAGTGATTAACTTTTAGGAATTTTGTACACTGTGTTCGATTGTGATGGAAGATTAGTGATTGTTGACTATCTTTTTCATATGAAGATCATTGCTCATGAAATCAATGGAAATATTCATAAAAATGGGTCATCAAAAGGTCTTTTGGTGCCTGCCAACTTTAGTGTGAAGTATGTCACCCTATACAAAATTGGTGTAGTCAATTGGGCTCCCATTTCTCACGGATCAGATACTACCCCTAGCCTCGTTGGTCTGTTGTATCAAGTAAGAACTCTTATAGCTTTTGATTCTAAGGAGTACATTTTTTTATAATAATTTGTGGAGTATGCTGAATTTTATGTTGTGAAGATGCCTATTGGATTTCCTTCTTTAATTTATGGTATTTTGGCTAATCAAAAGAAGGACACAGTGGTTAGTGACAATGAGGTTGGGGTCATTCCTAACAATCTTAATCTTAGTTACAAGTTGTTTATGAGAAAACATGTTGTTGACATTGTGCTACCTCTTATTGCTCTTTTCTATGAAACTAATTTGAGTATTGATTAAGAGATAATAAATATTACTCCTCTTTTAGGGTCTGTGAGAAGTCACGTTCTCAAGGCTTTGATTCATAAGGCAGAGGCCTTACAAGAGAACATCACCACATTCTCTAGGAAGATTATGTGAAGAGATTAACAAGATGCTAACTCTTCATTCTACTAGAACTTCTATTTCTCAGCCTATTATTATTGGTGATGACAATGTTGCAAATCCTTATGATCACTCTCTTGAAGTGTCCAAGTCTGACTATGAGGATGTGTTCAGCTCTAGAAAAGAGGATGGTGATGTTGTTGTTAATAAAAATGCCTCTGAGAGTGAGTCTAATAATCCGTCACTCTGATTTAGTTTTTTTTATTGTTGGCCTTTTAGTTTGTTGATATCTATCTTGATGCATGCTATTATAGAAAGTTTGATCTATTCAAAAATCATTGTCAAGATGAATGCGATTAAGGAGAGAATCTGACAAGTTAAGGCCTATATGCACACACACAAAATGCCCAAAGTTCTTTTTCTTATAAGCTCATCAATTAATAAAGGAGTGCCAATACTAGAAGCAATTGCAAGTAATGTAGTTGGCTCCTAATACTCTAATGAAAAACCACACATCCTCAACCACACTTGAGCTTGTGTAATCTTCAAATTTTTAGGTGTAAAATAGGGTGTCCACACCTATAATCAAAGTAGTGGGGGCTTAACATACTATATTTATACACTCCAAATTCTGTTGAGATCATATATTGATTTGAATGAAAATTCAAAATAACCACGTCCCAAATGAGTTAAATATTAATTAGTAATTAGACTCCATCATTTCACGAGTTTATCATGTAATTCTGATGCCTTTAGTGACACATTACCTTTACTAGTAATCAATCTCCCATGTAAATTATTCATGCATCATTCCAGTCTTGCTTTGTAATCCTCTTCAGGTATCTTGATCAAGAAACAATTACATTTGAGGCTAGACTTGGAAAAAGTATAAAGTAGTATGTCAAACACATTTTGAAAAGCTTGTATAAATTATTTCTTTTGGGATTGAGGTTGAGATGGAGACATATGAGTCATTTGAGGAATAAGAGTCAGTCATGGAATGTCTCCATATCGATGGCCTGCCTTAGAGGAACCCATGCCATTTAGGTTTTCTTTCATACCCTAACAGAGCATTCGCAAAAAAAAATCTGGTGTCGTGCCACAATATCTCCTTCCTTAGACCTCGTTTCGACGATTTGAACATTAAAAGTGTAGCAATGTGTTTCACCATTTATACTTAATTTTATTTTATAATTAAAGCTGGAAAATATTTTTCATTTCTTATTTTTCATTTTATAATTTAAGATAAAACTTTTATAATTAAAACTAACAAAATAAAAAACAATTTTCAATTTTAAATATAAAAGTTTCAACTTTAATTTTAAAATGAAAACAAATATAGATATTTGTGTTGACATAATTTTTTGGGATTTCTTAATGCACCCTATGGATTACTAACACACCTTGTGAAAATATAATAATATCCCCAGATTTCGCAGATGCATCTCCGAACGCACCCCAACTCAATATATTTCTGAATTAGACCCTAAGTTAATGGGGAAAAAAATACGGAAATACATCTCTGTGTACATTACGGATATGAATCTCCGTACATTATTTGTTCAAAATCGCGCAAGAACCCTTTCTCTTTCCTCACTTCGAAAAAACAACTCTAAACCACTCAAGTTTCTCAAACTCTCTCAAGTCGCATTCTCTCAAAATCATTCAACCAACTTCAAAACTTCTTCCATCAACATTAAGTCTATCAAAGAGATCATTCAACACCGAAGTAAACTCACAATTTATAAGTTTTTTTTAATTTTTTTTTTTGAGTTTTTGTATAAATTTGTAGAAATTGATGACTAGGTTATGAAATAGATAGTTTATACATGTTTGATAGCTTATACATAATGAGTAACGTGTTTCATAGGTAGTTTTATTGATCAATGCATTATTTTTGCTATTTTGGGGGACTGCACTTCCGCCATTGACACTGATGAGAGTTGTAGAAAATTCAAGAGATACATCTCCGAAATTTTTCAACGTTTTGATTCCCAAAAACAGGAGATGCATCTCCGAAGTTTTTCAGTGCACTTTTTCACAATTTTTAATTGTGCTTATTGTGTAAAGCTTGTGTGGTTTACTTACAGGCATTATGGTTGATAGGAAATATCAATTGAGGTACGCCAGGATTGCACATCATGCATAGGTTATGAGGGAAAAGAGGCAACAATTATAGGCTCATGTTACCTCTAGCCCGATTGATGCGGAGGCGTCCGCTTTTAGGGCTCATGTATCTCCACCTTCTTCTTCCCGTAGGAGACGAGTGTCACTGACTCATGCATTCCTGCCTTCATCCCCCCGTAGGCGAAATGTTTCACTTATTCAAGCATATGAGACAGCAGAGGTATCTGAGTCACCAGAGGTATCTCAGACACTAGAGGTACCTGAGTCACCCCAGGCACAGGAGGCAACAGAGGTACTTGAGGAACCTCAAGCCTAGGAGGCAGCAGATGCACCGCAGGCACCACATGGGTTTAGAGGAGGCCCGTCATACTTGTCACCGCTGCCTCTTTACCCAGAACATACAGCCAGACATATTTGGGACAGAGAGGTAAATTTTAGTTGAATTTATTCTTTTTAAATTATGTTTGTTATAACATTAAAAGTTTCAAATACTGCTTTATTTTTCTATAGGATCGTGATTCGCTAAAATTTATCAACCATGGGCGGAAGGTTACTGGCTTGTAGCAGCCTAATGAGCAGTGGTTTCAGGATGTTTTGCAACTATCTAGGATGAGAGACTTGTGCAATATGTAACACCCTTTTCTACCCCTAATAATGTTGTAGCAGAAACAACTCAAATATCAGAGTAAGGCATAAAAATTCCCTCAAAGGGTGCACATTTCTCATTAAATCAAAATAACACAATTACCCTGTAAACAAAGGGTTTTCCTCAAAATAAATCAAAAAGCCTTCACATGGCAGCGGAGCTCAAAATTTTCAAATAAAAGGTTTTCAGCAAACATCATAATGATCAAAACAAAACCATATCATCAAATGACAACAAAAATAAGGAAACCACATAGTTCGACTCAAAGGACCCCAACCCGATGTTACACTATCAGAGCAAGACCCTCTAAATCGACCAAAAGCAAATAAACTTCGAGTCCTCGAAAGCATCCACGGCTAAACCTGATCACCTGCACGTTACCCGCGTGGAGACAACATTCAAATAGGCAGGGTGAGTAATCACAATTCATAATAATCATTATAAAATAAGATATACATAAAATGGCATTATCTTCATAAACGACATCATCAAGGAAAATATCAGGAAGTACCATATCACAAATTTATCAATGCCACATAAAATGCAATGCATAACAAGACTCATGCATGTGGTACCAATCGTCATAATAGATGGACACTAGGCCATCAATAGGGATGGCAACGGGTAGGGTCGGGTGCGGGTTTTGCACTACCCAAACCCACACCCGAAATCACCACCCGCACCCGCACCCGAACCCAAATGCTATTCGGGTGGCAAAATGACACCCGCGCCCACACCCGTTGGGTTCGGGTTTTTCCACCCAAACCCGAACCCGTATCAAAAACACAAAAAATGCAAATTATTGAAATTTGAAAGTCTACAGCAACATTGAAACTTAACATCTTGACATCTTAACATTACAAATACGACATCTTAACATCTTAACATCTTAACATTACAACAACATTGAAATTTGAAAGTCTACAGCAACATGGTAACACAACTACAATCAAATTACAACTTTCCAAGTTCCAAACTCAGCAACATCATAAGAGAAACATTCATATAGTGCATTTGTAAGCTATTAAAGTTGTGACTGCTGCACACATCCAATGGCTGTATGAGATTAAAGTTGTGACTTCTCCATATTGTCCCACAAATCCAATGGCTGCTGCACCTGAATAAAATTATAATTATTAAATTACTTGATCATAACAAAATAAAAATTTAGACCTACAAATCAAATTTTACATGTTGCTTTGTACAGTAAATTGTGTAGGTGTAAAATAAACTTCGTGCAATTTCAATTGTATAGTAAATAGAAGAGATTAAAAAAGCATTAGACAATGAGTAGAAAGTTGATAGATCCAAAGATTTAAACTTGAAGGAGTTGAAGATCATAAAAATTAAAATTAAAAGGTACTAAGTCAATAACTTAAAGATCATTGTATCTAAATATAGAATTCAACAAAACAACATTTCTTATTATAACACTACTAGAAAGCATTGAATAGCAAAACTGAAATGAAATAAAACACATCAAACAACATTTCTTATTATAGCACTACTAGAAGCATTGAATAACAAAACTGAAATGAAATAAAACACATTACTACAAGTATTATCAAACAGAACAACATTACTCAACTTATTGCAAAAGAGTTACTAGCTAGGTAAATGAATTGATCGACACAAAATGGTACCTCATTAAGAGAAGCCATTGCCTCGACCACCTCTTTGGTAAAAGTTTTTCCTTGTCCAGATGTTCCAATAAGCACTGTTGGCTTAATTTGCTGGAAAAAAATAACATTGAAAATGTAAGAAAACCTAAACTCATTATTTACATGCATGTGTCTAGGTGTAAAATCGGAAGATTTAACATCATACGTTAACAACATCAAGAAGGCTTGTAACAGGTTCATGTTCATGAGCCCACGACTTCTTGAAATGTTGGAGTGATTCTTTACGGGATTTAACAATTAATCCCTGAAAAAGTAAGATTAAAGGATTAATAAGAAGGACAAGAATCAATTTTATAAACGCGGAACTGACTTCGGTTTTACTAACCTTTGAGTCCACCAACCAAATATTCTTGCGTATTTCCTCCAACGGACCATTTGTCTGCATAATAACGGCAGTTTCTTGATAAATTTAAAATATTCATGCAATACTCACGTCACAATACTCTCACCGCCTTACAAGTAGCTACCAACCTGTTTAGATATTTCAAGAGCAATGAGTTCTGCGATTCCGGTGCCAGCCTGCAACCACCAGACAATAAAATTAAGCCGAAAAGAGTAAATGGATGTAGCAGTTCCGAAGAATGCTCTTCTGAGAAACAATGATGAACACATAATTAAGCAAAAACATACCTCTCCGGCACCGAGGAATAAGAATCTGTGGTCAGCTAAGTTTCCACCAACTAATTTCAAAGCTGCAACTAAGCCAGCAAGAACAACTGATGCAGTTCCCTGGAACATAGATACAATGTCAGAGACAATCACGATACGAGTTTTGAGCATTGTTATAAAAAATTATATGAATTGAATATCTAGTATAAGTATTTATTACCTGAATATCATCGTTGAAAACCAAATGTGTTGATCGATATTTTTTAAGCAAATCAAAAGCATTGTGGTTTGCGAAGTCTTCAAACTAATTATGTCATACAACAGATACATAAAACAATTTGGAATCAGTAAGGATTGTGATCATTTAAGCAAAGAAATAAATTGTGCTTTATCACATTGCTTGATACCTGAATTAGGACTTTTTCGCCGTAAGTTTGCTTGACTGCAGTCATAAACTCGTGTATGAGTTCAGAATATTCTTGCCCGGTTGCTCGTCTTCACTTTAGCCCGATATATAATTCATCATTGAGCAGCTTCTCATTGTTTGTCCCGACATCGATTGTTATAGGCAGACACTGTAACAAAGTATAAGGTCATTGCAAGTTTACGGTACGCGTTATTTACGGGTAAACAAGTAACAATATAGCTGAAATATACTTACAGCTGAAGAACGAACTCCTCCTAGTGCCGTATATAAAGAAAGTTTTCCCACCGGTATTCCCATCCCCTGAGAAAATGGCATACATCGAAATTACAACATCAGATCTTACGAGCCAATTTAATTATCAAAAACGAATAATGTGAAACACACTTAATAGAATTTAACTTAATAGAATTTACCTGACAACCTAGATCACTAAGACCTAAGATTCGTTCTCCATCGGTTACAACTATGACTTGAATGTTCTTCTCGGGCCAATTTCTCAACACTTCAAGAATCCTCCCCCTATAGTTTAAACAATGAATTAAATATTCAATCAAAGGTGAATACTAACAAAAAATTCTAGGCGGATAAACGAGGGATCATGGTTAAACTTACTTCTCGTTCAAACTTATGTAAAGACCCTGCGGACGCATAAAAATGTCTTCGTATTTCTGGCAAGCCTCGCCAACTGTGGGAGTATACACAATTGGGAGTAATTCTTCAACGTGTTCAATGAGAAGAGTGAAACCCTAGACGGAGGGAAAGTGAAACACGTGAATTAGAGGCTGAAGTGAAGAGGGAAGACGTTAGACGGAGGTAGAGGCTGAAGTGAATTAGAATTAGTGAACCCTAATTTGTTGTACAAGTATATATATGTAGGGACAGTTTAGTAAATTTAATATTAAGCGGGTGTGGTTTCGGGTTTCGGGTGTGGGTTTTGCACCACCCAAAGCCGCACCCGAAAATTCGGGTGGCACCCGAACCCGAACCCAAACCCAGTCAACTCGGGTTTTCACCCGTTGACTCGGGTTCAGGTTCGGGTGGGGCCCGCGGGTTTGGGTCTGCCTGCCATCCCTAGCCATCAACCCTCCAAAGATCCCCGTCAATAGGATCGATCCCGCATTTGGAACCGGAGCACGTCATAATTACCTCATATCCGCACAATGGGAATGAAGCGTCGTCATAGAGTATACATATGAATGTATGATACACAACATCACTAATCATCATCATCAAAGTAAACTTCATAATGTGCATCATCATTCATCATTTTTCACAAAATTCATATCATCATATATTCATCAAAACATCACAGTTTATCACCTAAATATCATCAAGGACGTCATGGCAAGTCATCATACATCACATCATCAAAACATCAAAAACAGCACAATAGCATAAACAAAAATTTGTGAACAGCTGACGTTCGCTCCAGGGTTCGCCTAGCGAACCTGTTCGCTGTGGCCTTTGCTTAGCGAAGCGGCCGACGAACCTCACATACCCCACACTCAACACCAGAACACAATCATCTGTCACACTCGCTGGTTGACTCGCTTAGCGAACCCACTCGCTGATCCCTTCGCTTAGCGAAACTCCCAGCGAAGCCCACCTTTCCTCTCCAGAATCATCTCAGTACTCCCTCCCACGTTATCGCGCATTCGCTGCGCCGCTCGCTTAGCGAGCCTTGGCGAACATTCGCCTAGCGAAGCAACGGTTCGCCTAGCGAACCTGCGATTACAGCAAATCGCTGCTACGCATCAGTAGCTCCACAACCTCCAAAGCACCTGCGATTACAGTCCCAATTGACCCAAAACATCCCATTAACAGTTATAATATATCACAGAATTTAAAGGCCTAAAACCTACGACTATTAGGTTGATTTAGGACACTACTGGAAACCTTAATTTCCCTAAACCTTCAAAACTCTCAAGCTTCATATAAACTCCATAAATCCCTCGCCACCGGGTTAAAACTACAACAATGGGGAAATCAGCCCCAAGGTCTACTCTACTGATTATTTCAACTCTTAATAATCGATCTCACAACATGCCCTCAAAGTCATCAGTTTACCTCAAAAACCCCAAAATCCACTTCAATCAATCGAATCCTATAATGAAAACAATGAAAGGTAATTACTCCCCATACCTTAGATTGTCGATCCGATGAGTTCTCTCTTGAGTCTTTGGAAACCTTCACGAAAATCCTCGCCTTTTTCCTTTTTCCTCAGAGCTCTACACTTTCTCCTTATTTTCACGATCTCCACAAATGAATCCTAATTCTCCTCAATTCCTCCTTTTTGGTTAATTTAACTCTTGGGCCTCAAATATGGGCTTTCCCATAATACTCCCTCTAATACACCTCAAATGTCCATCTTACCCTTAATTTCTCTAATATTATTTAAAATAATAATAATACTAATATATTCATATTATATACTATTATTTAATTAAAATAACCAAAACTTCATAAAAACACGGACATCGACACGAAACACTAAAATTCACAGAAAACCACGAATATAATATTTAAATAAATTAAATAAATATTCTTACGAAAATCGGGGTGTTACACAATACCGATTATGTTACGGTTAACCATGGTATGCTTAATGTGTTTGTAGAGGGTGTCATACCCCAAATTTTGACCAGACATTTTAAAAAACTTGCATTCTTATGACTTTATTTTCACTTTGCATCATCTGTATAGTATAACATGCATTTCATCGGGCTCTCACTACTACAAAACGCTAAAACAACAACGCCAGGCTTACAACACATCCTTTTATGTCGTTGTAATAGGTTAAAAATTTCGCGCCCATTTAAAAGCTGAGTCATTTAATGACGGTTGAATGAAACCACCGTAGTAATAAATAAAATGTATCAAGCTTCGATTCCCTGCAACTACATTTTTTCCATTTTTTAGAGTACATTTAGCGTGTGTCAATTAAGTCCATTATTTATAAAATAAATTGTAAATTATTTTACAACGGTTAAGATGAGCAACCGTAGTAATAAATGAAATGTATCAAGCTTCGATTCCCTGCAACTACATTTTTTTTCATTTTTTAGAGTACATTTAGCGTGTGGTAATTAAGTCCATTATTTATAAAATAAATTGTAAATTATTTTACAACGGTTAAGATGAGCAACCGTAGTAATAAATGAAATGTATCAAGCTTCGATTCCCTGCAACTACATTTTTTTCATTTTTTAGAGTACATTTAGCGTGTGTCAATTAAGTCTATTATTTATAAAATAAATTGTAAATTATTTTACAACGGTTAAGATGAACAACCGTAGTAATAAATGAAATGTAACAAGCTTCGATTCCCTGCAACTACATTTTTTCCATTTTGTAGAGTACATTTCACTTAAGATTCCACTACGGTTTGTTTCTCCACCGAGATTAAAAGGTTTACTGATAAATTAAAACAAAACTTATTATGTATTTCTTTCATAAGATGCCCTAATCGAACAAGTGAGCCAGCGACGCCCTAACCTTTACACTCTTCAACATCTTCATTCCTTTTTTCTTGGTTTATGCTCAAATATTGACCGTCTTCATTCATTTGCTTCTTCAGCTTTGAAGTAAGGTTCTCTTCAACATCTTCATTCCTTTTTTCTTGGTTTATGCTCAAATATTGACTGTCTTCATTCATTTACTTCTTCAGCTTCGAAGTAAGGTTCTCTTCAACATCTTCATTCCTTCTTTCTTGGTTTATGCTCAAATATTGACCGTCTTCATCATTCATTTGCTTCTTCAGCTTCGAAGTAAGGTTCTCTTCAACATCTTCATTCCTTCTTTCTTTGTTCATATTGTATATGCTCAAGTCAGAATGAGATGTTTCATATGCTTTACGTTTAGTATTAGAGTACATCTTCATTGATTTTTTTCTTTGTTCATATTGTATATGCATATGCTTGAGTTTTTGGATTAGATTTTGGTGTGTCATTCACATTATTATACATGTATAAATTTCAGAAGTTGTAATGGATCGTAGTTGGATGAAAGCCAATAGATTAGATCCGGTTTATGAGAACAGAGTTTGTGAATTCCTTGAATACGCTGATAAACATCTTCCCGACAATGATGGTATCTTTTATTGTCCATGTGTTGTTTACGCTAATATCAAAAAGGGTACAAAGAAAGAAATACACAATCACCTTTGTTTTGATGGTATATGTCAAAATTATATAATATGGGCGTGGCATTGAGAGGTGGATAATAAGGAAAGTCGGGCGTCACAAAGTCAAAGAGTGGAGGAAGATGAATATATGGAAGATCACCTAGAGGATATGTTCCGTGATATTGGGGAATCTTCTTTTATGAATGCTCATATTTATGATAATTTATGTAGTGATAAAGACACCCTTTTATATAAGGGATACACAGAGTTCACACGATTGTCGGCGGTGTTAAAGTTGTTTAATCTGAAGGCAAAAAATGGATGGTCGGATAAAAGTTTCACGGAATTACTTGAATTGCTACAGCAAATGTTACCAGAAGATAACAAATTGTCGGATCGTTGCTATGAGGCCAAGAAGATATTGTGTCCACTGGGTCTGGAGTATATCAAGATACATGCTTGCCCTAATGATTGCATATTATTCCGAAAAGAGTATGAAGACTTGTTTCAATGTCCGAAATGTGGTGTGTCGCGTTACAAGCAGAAGGCTAGCAATGGTGGTGACAATGATCACTATGACAATGTTAGTAGAAAGCATCCTCCTGCTAAAGTGTTATGGTACTTGCCAATACTTTCACGATTAAAGAGACTTTTTGCTAATTCGAATGACGCAAAGAATCTTAGATGGCATGCAGATGAAAGGATTCGTGATGGAAACATTCGCCATGTAGCTGATTCTTTGCAATGGAAGAAAATTGATTCGTCGTTTTCGGATTTTGGAGTCGAGCCAAGAAATCTTAGGCTTGGGCTTGCCACCGATGAAATGAACCCCTTTGGTAATATGAGCACTAATCATACTTCGTGGCCTGTTCTTCTCACTATTTACAACCTATCTCCTTGGTTGTGCATGAAGCGCAAGTATATACTATTAAGTATGATGATTTCTGGACCACGACAACCTGGTAACGACATAGATGTTTATCTTAGTCCATTAATTGATGATTTACGACTCTTGTGGGATGAAGGCGTTGAAGTTGATGATGCATATTTTGGGGAAAAGTTTAATATGCGTGCAATGTTATTTTGCACAATTAACGACTTTCCGGCTTACGGTAACTTGGCGGGATACAGTGTCAAAGGATATAAAGTGTGTCCTATATGTGAAGATGATACTTGTTATCACCAACTTGAGTTTGGAAAAAAGACCGTTTACCTTGGGCATCGAAAATTTCTAAAACCGGGTCATCCTTATCGTAGATTGCGAAAGGCTTTTAATAGAGAGCAAGAGTTTGGTGAGGCTCATAAACCTTTAACCGGTGATGAAGTTTATCAACGGCAGGAATACATTAATGTTGTCCTTGGGAAGAGAGAAAAAGAAAAAGGTGGGAAGAGAGAAAAAGAAAAAGGTGGGAAGAGAGGAAAAGAAAAAGGGGCAGTTACGAAAAATATATGGAAAAAGAGTTCCATCTTCTTTGATCTTCCATATTGGTCAAGTCTTGATGTTAGACATTGTCTTGATGTGATGCACGTGGAGAAAAATGTGTGTGATAGTTTGATTGGCACACTTCTAAACATTCCGGGCATGACTAAAGATAGTAAGACTTCCCGTCTTGATATGGAGAAGATGGGTATACGAAAACAGTTGGCTCCAGTAGAGAAAGGAAAAAGAACTTATCTGCCTCCAGCATGTCACACTCTATCTAAAAAGGAAAAGAAGATGTTCTGCCAGTGTTTGCAAGGTATTAAAGTTCTGCAAGGTTACTCATCAAACATCAAGAAACTTGTATCAATGAAAGATCTCAAGTTAATTGGTTTAAAATCTCATGATTGTCATGTATTGATGCAACAACTTCTACCAGTGGCTATCCGTGGGATCCTTCCAAAAAATGTGAGAGTAACTATAACGAGATTGTGTTTATTCTTCAATGCCATATTTAATAAAGTTATTGATTTCAAAAAATTGGATGAATTAGAAGATGAGGCTGCCATAATCTTGTGTCAATTGGAGATGTATTTTCCGCCATCATTTTTTGACATTATGGTTCACTTACTTGTTCATCTCGTAAGAGAAATCAGAATTTGTGGTCCAGTTTATTTAAGGTGGATGTATCCAATAGAGCGATATATGAAGATCTTTAAAGGATATACGAAGAATCATCACCGACCGGAAGCTTCGATTGTTGAAAGGTACATCACAGAAGAAGCTGTTGAGTTTTGTACAAACTATTTGTCGAATGCAGATTCTATAGGAATTCCAAAGTCTCGCCATGCTGACACAGACGGAAGAGGTATTCAAGGTCTAAATGTTAGGTCAATGGCTCGGGATGTAGTTATTCAATCACATTTCTATATTTTGAATAATATAGATGAGGTTCAACCTTTCATAGATACTCACAAAAGACTTATGAAGAAAAAATATCCCCGAATGAATGACAAGTTATTATTGATAGAGCATAACAATAGATTCATGGATTGGTTTAATAAAAGTGTATCTAATGATCCTAGTGCATCCGAGATACTTAGATGGTTGTCGTACGGGCCAAAATTTTGTGTCATTACCTGGAGTGCATACGACATTGGTCATTATACCTTTTATACAAAATCAAAAGATGATCGTAGTACAATGCAAAATAGTGGGGTTATGGTTGAAGCCGAATCGATGTATTTCTCTAGTTCGAAAGATAAGAATCCGGTATTGGCAACTACCGCGATTTATGGTGTCATTGATGAGATTTGGGAGATTGATTATGTTATTTTCAAAGTGGCTTTATTTAAATGCAAGTGGGTTCCCAATAATAGTAATGGTGTAGACATTGATGACTTAGGATTCACCCGGGTCGACCTTGGCAAGGCATCTTTTAATACAGAACCATTCATCATGGCTTCTCAAGCAAAACAAGTTTTCTATGTTTCCGATCCATCGGACAAATCGGGGAAATGGTCAATCATTCTCCAAGGAAAATACATTCCTCTTAGTGATGAAAGTCTTGATATTCCGTCCACACCTTCTTACACAACACAAGTTCCTACCTCATATGATGAAGTTGATGGAGATGTCGTGCATGCTATACGACTCGATCATGAAGAAGGCATATGGGAAAATTAACAAGTACATAATTTATTATTTATTCATAATATATTAATTGTATGTTATAGTTTAGAAGTATTTTTACTAACAAGTATAATTATTTGAAATCCTAGGTATTTTGAGTCCAGACACCATGCCAGGAGACAAGACACCAAGAGACAAGATACCAATACGCCAAGTTACAATTATGTGAAGTTATGTAATGTGTGTAAACTGTAATATGGTATATGTGATATTTTATTTATGTAGGTTGTTTGTTCTGATAAACTGTAAACTGGTATATGTGATATTATGAATATGACACGATTAATATTATTATGAAAACTGTATCACAAAATGTGAATTGTATTTTTCTGCTGTGCTGAGATATGGAGAACAATAATACAGGTAAAAAAAATGGGATTAATTATAAAAGCAGGATGATATTTGTTAATTTTGCTGAAACTTTAGCGACGGTTATATTTCTGAACCGTTGTAATATCTGGCGCGCTGGCCAACAAAAAATAAATATAAAAACTGTGCTGCTGGGAATCGAACCGAGGCCAATTATATTTATTACAATGGTGTAATGTAAAACCTTTGTGATAGTTAGCGCACTTTCCTCATTATTACAACGCTACACAAGGCCGTCATTGTAAGTATCATATATACAACAACAATCTACATAACAACGCCCTCGCCCGCGTCATTATATGTCATTCCCAACCGTTGTTAAATGGGTTTTTCGTAGTAGTGTCTTAAGACATGGGATCAGAGGTTTTCTGTTAATTTGGATTTCCATTATTTAGAGGTGATTTCATTTGGTTATTGTACTCAAGTTTGAAATAAGGTGTTGAATTTTCATTATCAAAAGCATCTTTTATCAGAGGTTTATCAAAGCACAATGTCATTTTCTCTGAGTCTCCTCAAGGGTATCAGATGTTTAGAGTTTCATCAGTGGCCTAACTGGGAGGATGTTGGATTATGGTTTTTGGTTTGCATCACTTTCCTAAATCATTGTTTCATCAGTATGCACTCAAAGCAGAAAGATTAGGGTTTCTTACTCCTTTGTGTCTGAGATGGGCAAATGTCATTGAGTTAAGGTCCATTTGAGACTATCAGGTCAAGTGCGTGTGCAATAATGTTGGTCAAAAGTGGTTCATTTCATTCTCAAGTCATCTGAATACCAAGATTCCAAAGTGTTTTTTTGCTGGGTTTATCAGTGTTCAGGTGGCAGAGTTTCAGATGATGTTTGTTGCCTTAGTCTCAAGTTGCTCAATGGTTCAAAATTGGTTTCAATCATTTTTACTGATCAAGGTTTAATGGGCATGTTGTTGAACGAATTAGTTGAGGTGCAATCCTAATATGGTCTATTTATAATCTCCATTCAATTAAAATTTTTAATATTCATACGATATCCATTTTTATTATCCACTCAATTTCCATCTCAATATCTTTTTTAATCCAATATTCATTCATTTCAAGTTTTCCATATTTTATCCAAATTCATTTTCCATTCCATTTCATTATCCAAGTCCATTACAACAAAAAGTCAACTTATACAAAAAGCCCATATGACCAAAATTTAAAAAAAAATAAAAGGTGACCAAAAATCCATCGCTGCACCATCAAGAACAAGCCAACACATGAAGCCAAAACCGTAGCACCTGCAAGACCTCTACTCCACACCAAAACGGTACAAGCATGCGACATCCTCAATACAACAGTCCAAACCGTGACAGGCCCAAAACTAAAATTCTGCACAAGAAAGTGACAGGGTGGACAGAAAATCCATAACCGTCCGAAACCAATTGTAACCGGTAGGAAATAATAGAGCGAATCGGTTCGAAATGGGTTTCGGATCCACCTATTACAATTTTCAGTTATATGTGGTTTGAAATGGTCGGATTCAGATTGAAAATTTTAATCCATTAAAATCCATCATCGACCGATTAGATGATAAAAATTCTAATTTTTTAATACATTAGTCTTGTGCATACATAAAATAGTCTGCTCTTTGCACAAAATAGACTGTTTTTTGCATAATTTTTTACTACTATTTAACTTTATCATCATTACTATTACTATTACTATTCAGGACAGCTATTAGACAAGTCCCATCTTTCATTTTTAAAGTTATAGTAATTATTACAATTATAATATTTATATTTACATCACAATTATATTATATTTATTTATTATTAAATTTTACTTAATAAAACACTTGTACTCTTTCATCTCTGTCTTCTTTCCCTCATCCTTGTTCTGTTCATCTCTCTTCTTTCTCTCTCAGTCATACGAAGCTCAAAACCAATATATAATTTACACAATTTATTATATCCAACTAAGTGCAATAACCACTTTATTGTCTATCATCAAATTAAACTCATTATTATTGCATCTTAGTTCATACATTTCATAACTTTACTTCAACAAAGAAGAATAAATGCAACAATCACTACACTGTTACATTTTTTAAGAAGATCGAAGATGAAGAAGAAAAATTATTCATATATACATTGTGGATAATTTGCAGCATAAATAGTTGATTTTGCTGGAAGTTTGTGTGTGTTTTCATCTTCTTTTCTTAAACTTGGAAAACCGCAGCAACCCACCCGCAAATCCGACAATCCGCTTAAACCGAAACCGTCTTAACCGATGTTTCAAATGGACGAAATTGGATGAGATATTCTCATCCGTTGGGTTGATCGGATTTAGGTTTTTTCATCCGAATCCAACCGAAACTGATCCATGTCCACCCCTTCACACATTGAACAACACCAACCAACAACAAAACCTGAATAACCTACCATGAAGGGGATATATCAACATTACAAGACAAAATCACTTGTACCCTAAGACTTAATTAACAAGTTTTGAGTTGGTTTAAAAGATAGGAGAAAGAAATCAATAAGCACTTATCAAAATTCTCTTCATACCAATACACAACCATTAACCTCCTCTGATACCATAAACCAGAGTCCACCATTGAAGTTTCACAACGCACACTCATACCACACCGCGGTTGCTCTAATATCACCATCTTATCTTTGCCTCCTACTTCCGACAACCCTGTAACTGCCCTGCAACAACCTGAAAACATACCTACTTGCCTTGCCACAAACTTGTGTGAACCACCGTGAAACTGCACGTTGCCAACATTACCTCAACCTCACTCAAACAATCAACACCCAACATCAGTAGAAACACAAACATCACCTTCGATCCGCAACAGCTACACAACAACTACGTCGGACCGCCTTACAACATCACCATAAAAAAACATTCAATCTGTCACCTTTGAAAACACAACCTTGTGCAACCCATACTACCACCACCACAAATCAAGCACAGACCCTTTCGCCCCTTTTTTCCGTTCACACATTAGCCGCCAGAAATTGAGGAAAATGTTGAAGCCGAACGAGAAAGGCGCAAGACTGAGAGAGTGAATAAGAAGAGAGAAATAGAAATTGAGCGAGAGAGACGAGAGAGTGAAGAAGCATAGTCACACAAGAGGAAAGGGCATCTTGAAGGAGAGAGGCATCAGAGAGAGAAAGTAGTAGAAAGTGAAATCCATGAAAAAGAAGAGCGT
Organism: Lathyrus tuberosus; assembly: GCA_022829125.1. Classification (NCBI taxonomy): domain Eukaryota; kingdom Viridiplantae; phylum Streptophyta; class Magnoliopsida; order Fabales; family Fabaceae; genus Lathyrus; species Lathyrus tuberosus. The sequence continues at coordinate 993,345 of JALAZF010000925.1, read as the reverse complement.
AGGCTTATTTTTTGCTTGTTTGGGTACTGAAGATCCAAATTCAGGTTTCTAGTTTGAAATGAATGGGCCGGGCCTTAGGCCCCTTGAAATTTCTCTTCATATCAGGGTTTTTGCTATTGCACCCCCTGGACCGTGGTAAAAGTTTTTGAACCTAGCTTCATAATCAGGCCCACTCAAATGCTAATGCACTCCTTTGTTTTCTTTTGTCACCCCTCCCTATTTTTTTGTTACTTCTTTTTCTTTAATTTTTCAATTAATTATTATTTCAATTTTTAATTATTATTTAAGACCTTCAGTTAATTATTTCAATATTAATAGCAATTCGATTAATTAGTTTAGTTATTAAATAAAAATTAAAACAAAAAATCATTTTATTATTCATTAACCATTTCAAATTCATGCTTAGAATGTAATTATTTAGGATTTATTTTTGATCATTTCAATTTTAATTTCCATTAATCAATTTGACTTCTAACTTGGTGACTTGGTTCCTAAGCTTGGAGCTTTGGCTCTTTTTGTTTGATCTTATGATTTCGATTCTTGTTCTGACTATTCTCTTGCTCATATCATGTGCTCATTGTTCATCTAACATGATATTTCTCTTTTTGTTTCATTTTATTTTGTGATTGTTACTTCCATGCTTTAGGCTTGTTTTCTCTTGTTTCTTGATGCTTGAATCGCGTCTTGATTTATTTGCTTGCTTGTGTGTTCAAATGTTCCCTTAGGATCTCCTAGTTCAACTTAATTTTTGATTAAGATTGAAGTAGGATAGATTTTAGGTTCTTAATCCATCTCGCATGATCACATTAGGATAGATTTTCCCTCTCACCTCAACCTTAGGACCACTTTACATGATAACATTTAGGATCGAGTATCCCTTAGATTTTTCTTTCTTTTGCATCCAAATCTTTTCTTAATAAAAAATCTAAAAGACACTTAATAAACACGATGCGTGTAGTATGTCACAAGCCTTAAGCACATGGGAAAAGAAGAGCGAGAGTTTTTCCTTACCTCTTCTTAGAGTGTTTTGTACGCGAGACGCTTGGATCGTTTGTACAAAACATTCTTAGTACAATACGCATCTCAAACTCTTTTCAAAACCCTAACAAAAACACCACAACAAAAGCAAATCTTTTCATCCTTAAGGATTTTCTCTTCAAAACCATTTTTAGAAAGGGCATGTTATTTTCGTTCTACCGCAATACAGGTAACACATAAGACTCCACGAGCGAGCGACAAACACCTAACTGCTAGAATGTGAACGTTAGCATCGTCCATAAAAAACACCAACAAACCGTAGTCCCACGAGCTACGGACGCTCTGATTTTTCATTCCTGTTGAGAATACGTAGGCACAAGAGCCCCAATCCTTGGCGAGCTACCTTTTCTTTTTTTAACCTTCCCATATTTATCGTAGTCCTCCGAACTACAATTGCTCTGACTTTCCCATTGTACAAGGGAATACGTAGGCACAGGATTGTGAGATCCTGGCGAGCTCCCCTTTTGTTTTCCTTTTTCATGCATTCCTTTAGCAAGTTAAGATTTAGATATACACACCCTTTGATTAGAACAACAAAATTTGATCCCGTTGAGTACAACGGACGCGAGGGGTGCTAATACCTTCCTCTTGCGTAATCGACTCCCAAACCCTGAATTTGGTTGTGATGACCATGTTCTTTCCCTTCTGAGGTTTTTTTGATGTTTTCCTTTCCCCATTAGGATAAATAAAGTTCGATGGCGACTCTGTTTTCGCCGGTTGTTTTTTGCGTAGCGACAGAGGGATGACACACAGTGACTTCATCATTTCATCTGCCACATGGTGAGATGTTTATCACACTATATGATGTCTCGTGTCTGCTACATCTCCTGATTAAGGTGAAACTTTTAGATCATGGGAAGATTAACAAAGATGATGCACTGGAGTTGATGGTATACTATTTGGGAGTTGACCTAGAGGCTACCAGAAGGAGTTTGTAACCACCTAAGGGGCTCGTGATAAGTTTCGATTCCTAGAGTATGTATATATAGATAAGCTACATAAAGCATAGTAGACTGTTGGTGATAACAAGGAGGTCGCACAACATAGAGCATATGCTATGAGAGCATACCTATTGTATTTTGTTGACACTGCCATTTTTTTGAACAAGAGTGCCACTTATGTGGATGTCATTTACCTGCGATACTTTGATGACTTTAAAAAGATCCATGAGTAAAGCCGGGGGCCACTCATTTGGTCTACTTGTACTCTAAGTTATCTGAAGGTTGTATGTGGAAGACAAAACAGGTGACGAGCAACATCACACCATTGACGATAATGTTTATTGGTCTTTTAGTGTTTGTGTGTCATTTTCATTATACTTTTTCAACGCCATTACTAATGATTCATGTGTTCCAGCACTTCTCAGGCTTGGATCCTCCAGCACTTACCACACATCTTCGGCTGGTCATGTGTACCGACCTATACTAAGGATATGCCACGTGCTTCTGCATTCGCCTCACTTAGAGGGAATCAGGCGACAAAGTCGTTCAGAATGTATCTTGACCACTTGGTAGTGGAGGATATACAGTTCCATACGTACACCGATCACCGTGAGACACTTCCCTTTGACAATCTAGTCTTGTACTCGGGATGTTGGCTTGCAGTTCACATCTAATGTTTCCTCATCTATCTGAGCGCATCATGCCATAGTTCGGTTACATGGAATACATTCTCAAAGACCCGTATGTGTATGTTCCTCCCACTATGACACATAGAGATATGGATGTTATATTTGATGATTATCTTAATCATCTGGTACCATAGGAGGCACAAAGTACCATATCTACGAGATACTGGAGCTACGTAGTGTGAATGCAACTTTTCGTTATATGTATTTTGCATGATGTCAAAACTAGGATACTTTAGCGTTAATGTATATTAGACGGTATCCTTTGATTCTATATGTTCATCTTAGAAATAGGAAGCATTAAAATGTTTTGGAAAAGTATCATACATTAAAAATGCATTGAAAACAAAATTTTATGAAAGCATTACAACATGTGTCAACACATAGAGCTTTCAGGTCAGAAAATAGAAGGAAAACTTTCCTATGTGTCGACACATCCATTCTTTAGGTCAACACACATGTTGCAATATTAATGCATGTAAGCTCTGTCCACGTGTTGACTCCTTTAGGTCGACACAAGACCTTCACAGGTTGACACAAGACCTTCATAGGTCGGTACAAAACCTTCATAGGTCGACTCATGACTTTCATACGTCGACTCATACGATGCATCTTTCAAAAATTCACAGTTTTCTTTATTCTTTTGCATTCCTTTTGCTTCCAAACTTGCATACATATAAATACTTGATACAAGCATCATTTCTAGTAAGGTTATAGAGTAAAACCTACATGAAACCAGGATTTCAAAGCATTCTCATCATCTTCAACCTCTCTTCCATGCATACATATAATCAAACTACACATACTCATTTTTTGATTGGGTGCCATTTAGATTAGGGTTGATAACGTCTAATTTAGGTTGTTTGTATTGTAAATTGGGTTGAGTTCTTTGAGGGTTTCAAATAAGAAAACTGACTTGGGGTTTTCCTTTAAGATCATTAAGGGATTTGAAGATTTTGGACTAGATTACGCAATTCATATCCGATCGAGTGAAAGCTTTAGGACAAGGGGTGCCTTGTAAGGGAGTAGCAAGAGACGATGGATTGTCTTGGTAAATCTTGGGTTTTAACAAGTGTGTGCTTGGGATTAATTCGACCAAGCTAAAGCCTTGGGACAAGGGGTTCCTTGTAAGGAAATAGCAAGAACAGGTGACTGAAGCGACATTGTTGGTTACTTGATCAATCTTTGGTCAAGGGTTTTTGGAGGTGATAGACATCTCTTGTACTCATACTTTTGCAAAGTAAGTTTAATTGCAATTATCACAATTCGAATTTGAATTGAGGGCAGGCATGCCCATAGCGGGGTCGATTGGGGAAGTGCCTAAACAAATCCTTGTGTACTCTCTCTCTCTCTCTCTCTCTCTTAAATTTGTGTTAGCAAATTATTGAATTCATTGTTTGTTTGATCAATTCATTTAGGAATTATTTTTTATCACATTTTGAAATAGGTTTTGTTGATATAATCATAATCCGTTTGATTGTGATTGGTTTTTAAAATCAACAAAGCAAAGCAAATTTCCGAACGATATCGATTGCACACAAGGTGTTCGATAAATTGCCTTAATATTGTTCTTGCATGTTTTGATCATTAGGAATAAGCTTTACGTATAACTTTCCATTCAATTGGTTTTGATTAATAGTTGTTGAACAATTTGTGTTTATTGTCACACGTCTGTGTACTTTTACGCATATCCAAGCTTTTCGATAGAGGTTCGGTTAGACGATTCGATTCGGGTTGTTTTCGCTGTGCCATAAAACTTTTCAAATCAATTTTTCTAAAAGTTTTTAACTTGTGATCTATTCACCTCCCTCTAGTTCGAAGCCTATCGTCTAACAAGTGGTATCACAAGCTTCGGTTAATTTTGTGCTTAAGATTTTCTTATTAGAAGAATGATAACCGAACCTAAGGGAGCGTACAATAGAGCACCGGTTTTCACCGACAAAAAATATGGATATTAGAAAGCTTGTATGCGTATTCATGTCAACTCAGTTGACAAGGGTAAATGGAATGCCATCATGAATGGTCCTAATGAAATTATAGTGACCAATGGTGAAGGCGTTACCGTACCTAAATCTGAAGCACAACGGGATAATAATGATAAGAGATTGTGGTCATATGATTGGAAGGCACAAAATATTCTTACATCTGCACTTGGCGTTGATGAATATTATCATGTCTCTCATTCTGAGACCGGCAAAGCTATGTATGATGCATTAGAAGTTTCCCATGAAGGAACTAATAAGGTCAAACGAGCTAGGATCAATACCTTAAATCAAGAGTTTGAACTATTTCGCATGGTGCATGGTGAAACCATTGCGGATATGCGAAAATGGTTCACACATCTTATCAATCAATTGAATTCTCTATGTAAGCCTATTTCCAATGATATTGCTACTAATAAGGTTTTAAGATGTCTTAATAGGGAATGGCAACCCACAGTCACCGCTATCAAAGAGGCGAATGATCTTAAAGTACTTGATCTTACTACTTTGTTTGGCAAATTGGAAGAACATGAGCAAGAACTCACTTGCTTAGAAAAACATGAAAAATAGCATGTAAAAAAGGTAAATAATGAGAACGGTAAAGACAAGGAGGTAGAGATTCTAGAGAAGAAGTCTATTGCTCTAAAGAATTCAAGCTCAAAGTCCTCACACAATGAGCAAAGTGATTGTGAAAGTAAAGATGACAAGAATTCCGATGATGAGGATATGAGGTTGTTTGTTAAAAGATACCAAAGGTACATAAGGAAAAATGGAGTTAGGTACTCCGACAAGAACCTAACCAAATTTATAAGGCTAACAAACTCCTCAAAAGAAGATGAGGATAGAAAAGGTAAACTTAGAAGTTCTTGCTACAATGTTGGAGAAGTCGGTCACTATAGACCGAAATGTCCTATGATGAAGAAAGACAAAAAGAAAGGCCATAACAAGAAATCCAACAAGTCTAAAAGATCTTATGCCGCTTGGGAGAGTGCATTTGATTCCTAAAGTAATGAAAGCACAAGTTCAAATGTTGAATCGGCCCAGATTTGTCTCATGGCAAATAGAAAGAAGAAGGAAAATGTAAGTCTTTCTAAGCTTGAAACTATTAATGACTTATCTTATCTTCAATTACAAAAAGCCTTTGAAGATCTTCATAGAGAGGCCTTAAAGGCCTTTAATAAATTACCTTCACATGAAAAAGTCTTTTTACACTTAGAAGCTAAAGTGTTAGAATCCGAAAGGGAATTAGAAGCTATTAATAGATCTATGATATATATTCAAAGTGACAAGAATGAGGATGTAAAACCTTAAAGGTTTGGTTGTGAACATTGTCACAATTGGTAAAAAGAGATAAATACTCTTTAAGTCAAATTGGATAAAGCCATATAACCTAAGATTGCATTTGCTATTTGTCGTACTCCAAATTTTGACCACTATTTATTTCTTGTTATTGACTTGGAATCTAGGTCATTAACATGCTCGAGGCCCTTTTATAAGGTATCTGATTAACCCCAATGATCTAAAAAGTCAAAAGGGGACCATTTTGACCCTTTAGTCCCTCTTAGGGATTTGTTTTAATTCAGGGATATTGCTTGGAATGTTATAATTTAAGGAGTTATGCTAGAGGGATATTACCATTAGTAACTAGGACATTTTGTCATATTAAAACACATTAGTAAAAAAATAATAATAAGTATTAAGTGAATTATTTGTTTAAATAGCAGGGGTAGAGTAGATTATAATAACGTTATTAGTTAAATGAGGTTAGATTAATATTAGTATTATTTATATTTATATTTTTATAACATATTAATATTAAGTTAAATTATTATTAGTTAAGAATAAATTAATATTGGGAGTAATTAGGATTAAATTAATTTTTTATTAATCAAAATATTATTAATTGATATATTATCTAATTAGGGTCATAATGGGGTTATTAGAGCATAATATTAGTATTAATATTATTATTATTATTAATATTAATATTATCATGAAATTATTATTAAGATTGTTATTATATATCCGCTAATGTTGTTTTTGATCTGAGGTGATCAGATTGGATCGTCGTGGCCATCGTGTAGGACAAATGATGATGCTTGTAGGAGAGAAGGGGGTGTACCTGCAAGGTACTCCGATGCCAAAGTAAGTATTTGGGCAAAAGAGAGAGCAAGCACAAAGTGTTAAGGGGTGATTTTGAGTATTGAATAATGATTAAACCTGACCCTCTCAAGTGATAAGGTATTTATAGAAGTAACCCCCAGCGTGGGGGCCAAGGTCTCCCATGTGGCCGAAATATCTGGTTGACCAATGGGAGACTGCCAGGTGGAGGGCAAAGCGCGTGACCCTTTGAACTGGTCCAACTGCTTCTATGAGATTTGGGGAGGCAGTTGGTCACGTGAACTGTCAAGCGCGTGAGGGGGAAATCCCCAACAGTCATATTATGCCCAACGACTAGTTGTGCCCAATGGCTAGTTTCTGGATGTTGGGCCTTACCAAGAGCTGGACTGGATTGGGCCTTGCCCCTCTGTGGGCCAAGCACCTTCCCAGTCCAGAACAGGAGCCCCCCAAGTCTTTGCTCTGAAGAAGAGTGATGACTTGAGATAGCCCTGGGGACTGTCAGCTTTGAATAATAATGTCCAGGGACATGCCCTCCGCTGGTTCTAATGTTGCGGTGGTCGACATTGGTTCCTAACCAACCTGACAAGCCTTTTGTATGCGAGGACATGCTCGTGAAAATGGCGTTTTTATGTCGACCAGGTTTAGGAAGTGTGCCCTCCGAAGTGGCGTTTTTATGTCGATGAGCCCCTCCGAGGACATGAGTTGCGCGTATTATCGAGAAGGACGTGCTCGCGAGATGGCAGAACTTGGTGAATGTAACGTCTAGCTTTGGGAATGCCAAGCGAAGATTCTCTTTCTGACACGTGGTGGTGTGTTCAATTCTTGTCAGGTCTAGAGGCCTAGGCTATGATGGCCTTTGCACTTCCAAAGCGAGGAAGTGCTTATAAAAGGGGGGAGAGAGGATTCATTTGAACACTTCACTCAAATTCTTCTTCCCAAACCTCTTTGCTCTGCAACTTGTACTCTTGCCAGAGTTTCTTCGTCGCCGTCGATCTTCAAAGCCTAGTCTGTGATCTTCATCTTCTACCTTTAATTTTTCAAGTAAGTTCTTTACCTTCTTCTGCAATTCCTATGGTGTTCTTCGTTTCTGGAAATCTGCATGAATTTTTCGGTGATTCATGAATTTTTCGGTTAAAAATGTTCATGTGTTCTTCGATGAACACATGAATTTCTGGAAAATTCATGAAGAACGTGAAGAATACGAAGAACATGGGATGAATGCCCATGAACATTGTGTAAGCTTAAGTAGATCTTTCTAGACTTTGGTTAGGATTAGTTTTAGGTTTGTAGTCGGGCATTAGACTTGTTCGGCGTGAAACTTTGGCTTTCGTGCGACGATCTTATTTTTGTCGAGTAAGCTCTTCCTCGCAGAGTCTTTGTAGCGTCGCGGAGACTCGTCCCCGTTGTGGGGGAAAGTGAAGTCGCCGCATTTTGTCGTGGTCAACTAGGGTTCGAGGTTATCCTTGACTTATTCCTCGCCATTTCACTTGATTAGTGGTGGAAGGGTGGATTTAATCTTTGTCATCGAATTCACTTTTTCTTCCTTTGCTTTTCAGGTGAAATGGCTGACCAACGCGAAGGGGTCGTACCCGATATTGGGGCTGCGCACGAGAAGGTGGAGCATCCCGTAGACTATGCCAACGTCTAAGTGGCTGAGGGGGGCCTCAAGTGGATCGCCCAGGAACCCCTATCGACGAGGTCGACATTTACTGAAGAAGAAGCTCAGGACTTTCCCTACCTTGAAGATTGGGCTGAGGGTGCGCCCGTGCATTGGAGAGTTATCTGCCCGACAGAGAACGACCGAATCTATTCGATGTATCCGGAGAAGCGATTCCCCATGTACGAGTTTGCCTTTGTGGAGGCAAGGTGTCGCCTGCCCTTTACCGATTTTCAAGAGGCCATCTTCTGCCACTTAGAGTTGTACCCCGCCCAACTCCATCCGAATGCACTGGCGTTTATTCGTGCTTTTGAGCTGGTCTGCCGTTACTTGAAGGTCGGGGCGACCGTGGATCTTTTATTTTGCATTTTCCAAATCCAGCGGAGCACGGCGGGCCCGAAGCAAAGTTGGGTGTCTTTCAAGCAACAGAGCAGGCTCTTCTGGCCGTACTCAGAATCTGTCCGACATTTCAAGGACAGGTTCTTAGTCGTAAAACCTGTCTCTGAAGTGTCTAAGAGGTCCCTCTCTACGCTTGAGACCGTGGAAGTTAATGGTCGGCAAGTTGAGAAGGCTGTGTCCAAGTTCCCTTTGGAGTGGGTGTATGCCAATTTTAGACATAGGACCAATCAGTTCCTCGTCAAGCACGAGCAGCTTTGTGACGGGGACAAGGAGTCCTACCAGGTTTTGCATGCATACATGGAGACTTTCAGTCCTGCCTTTAAGGTGGACAGGGATGGCAAAGAGTTGTTCGGGGAGGACGGAGAGCCTGCTCGGGAGGCTCGTTATATTAACACTAGGGCCCTTCTTGAGTGCGAAACCGACAATGTTGCGTTCGAGCTCCTCGGTATAACTGTTCCTTTGTCTGTGTTTAAAATTTTCGCCCAATCGTACTAATCTCCTCTTTTATGTTTGCAGGGAAAATGTCGGACATGACAGAGCGTCTGGTGAGGTCCTAGGTGGCCAAAAACCTGAAGAAGGTGCCCCTAGTGCCGAAGACTGGTGCTGCGAAGCAGCAAGTAACATTGGAAAAGTTTGTGGGCGACACAGGCTCCGCCCCAGAGGCCACTTCGAACCCTTCAACCCCGGACACGACCCATAAGAGGAAACAGGAGGATGTTGGCTCTTCCCTGGGTGGTTGCTCGGGCGGTTTCTTCGGGGGAGATTCGTGTTGCCTCAGTGCTATCTTCAGGGGAAAATTTTTGAAGGGGAGAATTTTATCGCTGTTACCGAACTTGAAGCTTCGGTCATCCTGTCCTCCAACCCTCAGGTGCGGAGGAAGCTTCTCTGTCAGGACGCTGCGGCTATGATCAGAGTGCTGGAGGCGGCATTGGCCCTCGGGGACGCGGAGATGGTTTCGTTTGCCGACCTTAAGAGGGCGAAAGCTAAGATCTCCGACCTGGAGCTGGAAAACGCAGAGATTTACAACGATCTGGAGAAGCTTCAAGGCAATCTGGAGGCCAAGATAGAACTTCAGAAGGAAGTGACTCAGATGAAGGGAGAGGTGACCAAAGTGAATGACGAGAATGCCCGTCAGAAGGCGAGGATAGCCGAGCTGGAGGGATAGTCGACAGTTGGTCAGGATGAGACCTACAACGAGAAAGCTCTGAAGATGTAACACCCCAATTCCCATCGCAAATAAATAATACATAAATAAATCAGAGTAACTAAAAATTTATTTTTCTGACAGAATCAAGGATGCCACATTTAAAGAAAGAAAACACATCTCCTGCTCAATTATTTGATACATAACACAAATTGGGATAACATCAAAGAGAAACTTTTTCCATATAAAAGGAAAGTTCGATTATGGAATAAAGCAGAAAGATCCATAACTGACTTGTTTTACAAAATAAATTGTTTTATAACATTAAAATATACATACAAAGGTAATAAAAAATAAATCTAACAAAGGTATACATAAATAACATAATCGTTCCCCGACTCCCGTGCTACGTATCAGAGCAGACACCAAGACCGACAAAAGAACGGAGGGCTAATCTTCACAAAAGCCTCCAAGACTACAAATCTGTACTTGCCTCATAGAGCAACAAACCACAGTAGAAGGGTGAGAAATAACAACTAAATCAAGATTGCATAATAATATGTAAACACATAAAAATTCACATGCATAGTTATTCTCACCACAAGCATCACATACTAATACACATAGCATATATCAATTACACCAACATAATCACATATTCACACATAAGGCACACCAAAGTCATAACATATGTAAACACACCACCGCATCACATAACACATGTCTATACATAACACATATCATCCATAACCAATGCATTTATCACATATGCACATCAATTCACCAATCCAATCATAAATCTCAACACATACTCAATCAATTCACAATTTCCACACATAATCAATCCATTCATGATTTTCCACACATAATCAATCCATTCATGATTTTCCACACATAATCAATCCATTCATGATTCTCACACATAATCAATCCATTCATGATTTATGCAAATGCACAGAGATCGACACAACGACTCTATGCAATGCATATGTGGTACCATTCATCCATCAATCTCATAACTAGTTCACTCAGGAACTATTGGAACCATCGCTTGTTACTTAGTGTAACTCCCCGTCGGGCAAACGACGTTCCCCGTCGCTTTCGGTCCTCTTTGTATAAGACGCACGACGTTTATAGATCGTTTTCAGTCCTCTTTGTATAAGGCGCACGATCCGATCGCTTTCGGTCCTCTTTGTATAAGGCGCACGATCGTCTATAATCATCGCTTTCAGTCCTCTTTGTATAAGGCGCACGATGTTATAGCAGATTCCCTCTGGAATCGTTTCGTCGCTCACACCCACTAGGGCACACGACATCACAAGAATGCATATCATGATGCTTGGCATACAATGACTCATGACATTCAAATGCACACATAATGCAACCATAACCATGCATATTTTTCAACTCATCAATTCCATACATTCACAATTCAACAATATGAATTATCTCATCATCATTATTCATGCATCGGAAACCAATTCAAACAATGCATTTACTTGCCATAAGGCCACCAAATAACACACATTGAATTTCACATACACAATGCATTTCATCATAACCCACAAACCACAACAATTAGCATTTTATCAAATACATTCATATCAATTCACATCAAGAATTACTCACCATCAACCACAACAATCATACAATGTATTTCACCACACCACAACATCATTATCACATGCATCAACATCATATAAATAGCACAAAAGCCCCACATTTATATGACGATAACATATCGCCTTAAACACAAACAAACACAAAAAAACCTACAAACCACTAATCATCCTCTACCAAATATTCTTGGTTAACACATGATATCACACCACTATTTAATAGCATCTTAGGTTATCTATCTAATGCCTCAAGTCCCACGTCAATCGGACTCGCGATTCGGGAGTTATGGTGGAAACATAAACCACACTTTTCACACATACACTACTTTTCCATATTTCCTTATCAATCCATGGCTTAAACATATGTTCCTATTCCACTATCAAAAATAGCATTGAAATAGCTTTCCAACGCATCAAACCGCGCCTCAAACCGATTTACGACCCAACAGTTATAAAGAAAAAAATTTAGAAAAGCTGTCATGTTCGCAATGCGAAGCTCCTAGCGAGTCCTTCGATTTCCTCATTCGCAGTGCGAATGCCCCAGCGAACCATGGCAGAAAGAAAATAGCCTACGGTTTCGCAGTGCGAACTCCCAGCGAACCTTCGCTGTCCCCTTCGCAGTGGGAATCCCCCAGCGAACCGTGGCAGAAAGAAAAACAACACAACGTTCGCAGTGCAAACCTCACGCGAACATTCGCTTTCCCCTTCGCTGGACATTCGCAGTGCGAACCTGCGAAACCAGAAAAACCCAGCAGCGCTATAGATAACTCCCAACTAACATTTCAACCCCCAAAACACTTCCAAACCAAAACATAACCATCAGAACATAACCCAATCATGGTAACAAGTATTCTACAACATTTATATCAAATTTCATCTGTGAAAACCTCGATTTCTATCAATCGCTCCTAATTTCAATCGATAAGAAAAGTCGCGAAACAGTCAAAACAATTACAACAAACAACACATATACATACACAAGCAAGATATAATTGAAACTTCTCACCCTTACCCGATTAATTGCGCTCGAAACAGAGTTCCCGCGATTTTCCTCTTTCTCATCTTTTCTTTCCTCTTCCTTTCTATCTTCTCTTTTCTTTCTCTTCTTTTTCTTTTCTCTCTATTTCTCTCTAATCTCTATTTATTAAAAATATCTAAACCCCTAAAAAGACTATTTTACCCCTCAACTCAAATATCTCGCAAATGCTCTCAAAACGCGATAAAACATAAACAACGATGAAAAATAATATATTGTCAAATAAAAGTCAAGAATAAAATAATATAAAACAAAAATAATTAAATCGACTCGATTAAATAAATAAGAGAAAACTGGGGCATTACAGAAGTCGCGGAGGGACCTGGTCGAGAGGATCCGTCTTCTTGAGCAGGATAATCTAGGGCAGGTGAGTTTGGTTTCAACGCTGCCTTGGAGCAGTTGAAAGCCCTCAACTCCGAAGTCCAGCTGCTGACTGAGGGGATGGGCGTTCTTAATGTGGTTGTCAACGGCAAGGTGGTTCCCCGGAGGTTCCCGACGATTCAGCTTAGTTTTTATTTTGAATCTGTATTTGTATTTTGTGGGTCTGCGTGTCTTTTGATTTGTAACCTTTTGTTGGGCACAACCCTTTTCTTGTAATATTGACTTATTATGGCCTTGTGGCCGAAATTATATGAATATTTTGCATTTAGCATTGTGTTCGTTGCATCTATTTGTGTATGCTTTTAACGTTTGAATGCTAAGTATGGACGTTTTGCTCGATTTGTGTTTGTCATGCTCGACAGTTTAGGAGACTTGTCAAGGAGGTGAAGTAGTTTCGCCGGTGATGAGACTAGGATCTCGGTTGAGGTACTACTCCCACAGGTTTGGACTATTCCCATCGCGAGCTGGGTGTCCTGCTTTGCTGGTGCGGCAACGACAGAGCTCGATTGAGGTATCCTTGTTGTGCGCAAAGTCTGCTTGTCCCATAAGCAGAAACTGGTCGACGTTGTAAGGTGATGGACCGTGCTTGCATCGGGGCAAGGTCTTGTGGCCGAGCCGTCTCCCCGTCAGGGGCGATCTCATCGGTAGTTGGTCTGACCTAGTGGTTGGACCTAACTGTAATATTGATTGAGCTTTTCATCGTTATATGGTCGAGCAAATGGTTCTCCGTCCAGAGTTTCTAGGTAGTAGGCTCCAGTGCCTATTTTTGACTTGACCCTGTAAGATCCTTCCCAGTTTATGGCCAGCTTGCCCTCGCGTGAATCCTTCTGGTTTCTGCGAGGGACCAAGCTTCCAACGGGAAAGTCGCGTTTTATGACTTTAGCGTCGTGGTGCAAGGTTATTTTTGTCTTTAACGAAGCCTCACGGGAAGCTGCCCCTGACCGTATTTCTTCGACCATGTCGAGCTCTTCTCTTAAAGCCTCGTCGTTCATCTCCTCCTCGAGAGGAGCCTCCGTTCGTCTGGAAGGTTCTCTGATCTCCACCGGTATCACCGCCTCGGTTCCGTAAGCTAGCCGGAAAGGGGTTTCCCCGGTGGTGGAGTGTGGGGTTGTTCTGTAGGTCCAGAGCATGTCGTGTAACTCCTCGACCCACCTATTCTTGGTTTAGCCTAGCCTTCGTTTTAGACCCCGAAGGATTACCCTGTTCGCAGCCTCTGCTTTCCCGTTAGTCTGGGGGTGCTCGACGGATGTGAAGTGTTGCTTCGTGCCTAGTTTGTCGATGAAGTCTTGGAACTTTCTGTCCGTGAAATGGGTTCCATTGTCGCTCATAAGGGCCTGGGGTACTCCGAATCGTGCGAGGATGTTCCTTTTGTAGAAACGAAGTATGTTGAAGGTTGTGATCTTGGCGAGAGCTTTGACTTCGATCCATTTTGTAAAGTAATCGACGACCTCAATTAGAAATTTGTTTTGATAAGACCCCATTATGAAGGGGTTGGGTATATCCATCCCCCACCATGTGAAGGGCCAAGGCGAGGATAGAGTCTTCAACTCGTTATGGGGTGCCAAGTGCATGTCCCCGTGGCGCTGGCATCGGTCACATTTTTGGACATGCTCCTTAGCATCGTGCTGCATGGTCGGCCAATAGTATCCTGCCTGTAGGGGCCTTTCGTGCCAATGATCTCCCTCTCAAGTGCTGCGTGTTGATGCCCTCATAAATTTCCTAGAGAATTTCGGGGACCTTGTCCTCCTCAACGTATTTCAGGAGGGGGATGGAGAATCCCCGTCGACAGAGTTTGTTTTTTACCAGCACGTATGAGCAGGCTCTTCGTTTAGTCATGCTGGCCTCCTTGCTGTCCTCAGGAAATTCCCCCGTGGTAAGGTAATTGTACACTGGGGTCATCCAGCAGCTTCTATCTCCAATGGCATTAACTTCGAGCAGCTCTGATGGCTTCTCAATACTTGGGCGAGCGAGTATCTCTTGTACGAAGGATTTGTTACCACCTTTCTTTCTGGTGCTAGCCAGTTTCGACAAGACATCTGCCCGCGTGTTTCGTTTGCGAGGGATGTGTTGGACTTCCCACGCGTCGAACTTAGTAATTCTTTCCATCACCAGCGTCAGATACTCGACCAGCTGATCATTTTTGGCCTGATATTCTCCTCGTACTTGAGATTCTACGAGCTGGGAATCGGTGAAGATCTTTACCTTCTTGGAGCCCAAGTCTTTGGCCAGCCATAATCCTGCGAGGAAAGCTTCATACTCGGCTTGGTTTTTGGACGTAGGGAAGGACATGACTAATGATACTTCAATCAGGATTCCTTTCTCGTTTTCGAGGATGATACCAGCGCCACTGCCTGAGGAGCCGGACGCTCCGTCCACGAAGATGGTCCATTTATGTACCCTGTTGGGCGGGGATGCTGGAGACGTCATTTCAGCCACAAAATTGGCCAGGACTTGTGCCTTGAGGGCCTTCCTGCCCTCGTAGTGGATGTCAAATTCTGACAGCTCCAAAGACCACTTGAGCATTCTGCCGGCCATATCTGGTTGAAAAAGCAGCTCTCTTATGGGCTGGTCCGTACGCACTACTATAGTGTGGACCAAGAAGTAATGCCTGAGCTTTCTCGCGGCGTTGACGAGGGTGAGAACAACCTTCTCTATTTGCACGTATCTGATTTCTGGCCCTTGTGAGGCCTTGCTCGTGAAGTAAATAGGTTTTTGCCCGTCCGTTGTCTCACGAATGAGTGCGGCGCAAATGACTTCACTGGTGACGGAGAGATACATGTATAATGTCTCCTCGCACTCTGTTCGTGAAAGTACGGGGGGTTCGGACAAGGCTTGCTTGAGGTGGGTCAGAGTTTCTCGCATTCCTCAGTCCATTCGAACGTGGCCTCCTTTCTGAGGAGTTTAAATAAGGGCAGAGCATGCTGGACAGACTTGGTTACGAAGCGAGAAAGTGAAGCGAGCATCCCGTTGAGGGACTGTATGGACTTCTTCAATCTGGGTGTGGGAAATTCAGCGAACGCCCGACATTTGTCGGGGTTGGCCTCTATCCTCCTATCGGTGAGGTAGAAGCCAAGGAATCTCCCTGCCTGCACGCCGAAGGTGCATTTCTCTGGGTTAAAACGCATTTTACACTTTCTTACCTGGTCGAAAACCTTTTGCAAGTGGGTCGTGTGATCGGATTCCTCTTGGGACTTCACGATTATGTCGTCCATGTAAACTTCGAGCATGTCTCCGATTTCTGATCAGAAGACTTTGTTCATCATGCACTGGTATGTGGCCCTAGCGTTCTTCAGACCAAAGGGCATTACGTTGTAGTAATAGTTCCCCGACGAGGTCATGAACGCAGTATATTTCTTGTCCTTTTCGGCCATGGGGATTTGATTGTACCCCGAATAGGCGTCCATGAAGAACAAGAGCTTGAAACCTGCAGAATTGTTTACGAGCTTATCTATGCTGGGCAGAGGATAAGCATCTTTCGGGCAAGCTCGACTGAGATCAGTATAATCAATGCACATGCGCCATTTTCCACTATGTTTCTTGACAAGTACAATATTGGACTGCCAGGTTATATACCTGGCCTCCGAGATAAATTTTGCCTCTAAGAGGTCTTGTACAAGTTTTTCGGCAGCCTATGCCTTCTCATCGGATTACTTGCGCCTACGTTGTGCGACAGCTGGAGCAGCTGGGTTAATGGTCAGTTAATGGCATGCGGTCTAAGGGTCCAGGTCGGGCATGTCCGCGGCGCTCCATGCAAACAAATCAGTGTTGTCCTCCAGGCATGTCTTCAACTGCTGCTTTTCTCGTCGGGCAGCCCTGCGTCTATCGTCACTCCTCTATTTGGGTTGGCTCCGAAGGTGATGACTTCGAACTCCCCATCTGGCACAGGGAGTATGATGGCCGTTGTAGAGGAACTACATATCCCCGTTGATGTGCCTTCACCACAGTGTCATACCCAAAATTTTTCCTACTTGTATATTATTTTCATCTGTACATCCATCCACTAATCATATTCAAAAAATTCAAAAAAATATGTCGCTTCTGGTTATTGTAGTGTTTGAGGCTTAGTCAGACAAAGTTTGTTTCAAGGTCAAGGCTTAGGTGCAATTGATTTAAAATGAGGCGTGTGAAGCTTCAGTCAGAGTTTGTATCAGGTAATTCACCCGTGTGTTGCTCAAGTTATCAGACTGTGTTGAATTCAATAGTTTCATGGTTTAGAGGTTGTCAAGGACCGGATCATTTCCAATCCAAGGTTTTGGTTGCATTTTGTGGATTCAATTCAAGTGTAGTGTCGGTTCAATCAGTGTGCATTTGTGGATCTAAGCCAAGAACTCGTCTTCATGATTCAAGTCCAACGCCCATTCTCCTTTTCTTTTATCTAAATCCATTATCCATCCATATCCATTTACCAAACCATTATCCATTTTTATATCAATATCCATTTATAACCAATTTTATCCCATTATTCATTATCCAATTCATATCCATTTTAACTATTTTCAAAATCCACTTTCTTCAGTTATCCTCTTACACTTTTTCTTTTATCCATTTTTTAAAGCCAATTCATTTGCCATTTTTCATCATTATTTTTTATTCAAAAAAATTCATGCCATCTCACCACAAAAATTCAGCATTGATTTAATTTCAAAGTCCCAAATTCAAATTCTAAAAAAAGCCCATTATCCAAAATACCAAAAAAATGAAATAAAAAAAATCCATTTTCATTACACAAACGTTGACACTACATGATCCACATGATACAAGCTAACAAGCTTCACGATGCCTACCAATTCATCCCCATGCCATGAGCATTTACAACACAAATTACTCAACTTGTACCAAATGCCAAATGAGGACCCTACTCTCTTGTAAGTACGACCCCACTCCACCATATGTACGTGATTCACGCAGCAGTACACCACCTACATACAATATGCACCTGCGATTAAAAACAAAAAAATAAAGTCAATAGCCTTGCTACCACACTGATGAGCCAAGCCTGCGTACAAAAAGCATCAACTCAGGACCCACATCAATTACACAATAACCAAACTGCAGACGATTACCACCTACAAAATCAACAGCCAACATCCACATTGTTTGTACACAAACCGGCCCCACATAAACTTCCTCACAGCTTTACACAACGACCCTACGCAAAACCAATTCAAAACTTGTGAAAACGACATAAACGCCTTCATCAAACCATAAACCATAGCCTACAAAAATGCTTTCGCAGCACACTCAAAACGCAGCAGCATCATCAAAATATCATAACAAATCACTCTCACTTCTCCAATAAAAACCACGCCTTTCTCACATAGTTGGGGACGAGCCCTAGCCGCCACTCCAACTCTGCTCAAACTCCAAGCCAAATCTACTCTGCCTCAAATCACAACCATATCCTTCAATCAAGTCATAATACTCAGAACAATTCTTCAACCTCAAAACCTTCAATTTCCCCAATCTTCTTCTTCACCGAACTAACCTTCCTTCATCCCCTTTTCACTCAAAACCCAACAACACCATAAATCAACCACACCCACCTCAAATCTTCAGCCAACGAAACCCAAACCATAAACACAAATAAAAACCCAAACCCAGAAAGAGAAGAAGAGAGATTAAAATCCCATACCCATTCACAAATCGAACTGAAGAAGAAGATGAAGAGAAGTTGAGGCTTAAGAACATCAACAAACCTGGGTCGAAAAACTGAAGCGGAGACAGAACCGAATCACTCATAGAGGTTGGATCGAGTGAGGATGGCGAACGTCCTTTCGTGTTTGTTGTTCTTCCGTCAGATTTTCCATGGCATTCCGTTTAAAATGAAAAGATGATGTTGACTGTACCCTGTTTTTTTTCCTCAGTTTGTTACGACCTAATGGCGTTAATCTTTTTCTCATTTAGCCCTTTGTCTTTTTTGAACAGTGTTTTGTTGGGGTTACATGTGGTTTGGGCCTAATGGCCCGCATCTTTTTATTATCCACCCTCTTTACTGATTTTTGTGTAGGGGATGATGGGCTCATGAAGTCCAAGGGATTTCCCATGTATTCACACACCCTTTCTGTCTTCAGCGCCCCTCCATGTTTCTTTTTTTCATTTTATTTTGTTTTTTTTTCAAAAATATTAAAAAAAAAACGTGTTTAGTAGCTTCTTGGTTTAATATTTCATGATTATCATCACTTTTTTTTATTATTACTTTTTTTCTTATCACCCATATTGATTTACTCTCTTTATTTTTGGTAAATGAAAATCTAATATTATCATTTGTCGGTTTTCGATAAGATGGTGATTAAGATGAGACCATTATTCAATTTCGTTTTTCTTTCTTTTAGGGCCAATGATATAACAACACTCATGATTTGTTGATTTTCTCAAAATCGATTCAAAATCTTGATTAATATGAGGCCTATTTATTTTTCTTTTTTTATCGGTCGATGAAAGTCAAAAATCATAGCTTATCGATTATCGATTTAAGATCTTGATTAAAACGAGACCGGTTTTATTTTAATTTCGATTTCCTTTTCATTTCATATTCTATTTATTTATTTCTATTCTTATCGGTCGATGAAAATCTAAAACCAAAGATTATCGATTTATCGATTTGAAATCTTGGTAAAGATGAGACCTTTCTTCCTTTTCCATCTTATTTTCAATTATATCTTTTCATTTTCGATTTCTATCTTTTCTATTTTTCTTGGCCAATGAAAGTCAAATATCATAGATTATCGATTTCTCGATTAAATCTTGATTAAGACGAGACCATTTCGATTTCGATTCCATTTCCATTTCATTTTGCATTTTCTCTTTTTCTTCTTTTATTTTTATTTTCGATCGATGAAGTTTTTCTATTCGCGAATGTTGATGGTTGAAGCGATTAACCTTCATTATTTCAAATCTGTAGTGAGTGATCATCGAGATCTCTTTCTATACTTTGAAATCGTGATAGGTTACCTTCGATTAATCGACGAAATTTTGTGATTAAGACGAGATCTTCACCTTTTCTTTTCGTGTGGCACGATTCAATTGGAGAATGATCCTCAATATCATTTCTCCATCGTGTTTTAGCACAAAGATTAAATTGCGCATCCTCCTATAGTATGATCTTCGTCATAGATCGTGCTACGATGGTTTAGCACTACATGTCCCGTATCATTTGCTCCTAACAACTAATCAACTAACAATTAACTTTACTTTCCGTCAAATATTATCTTGCTTTACTTTCTTGTCAATATTATTATTCATATTCTTATCATATTGTTCATATTCATACTTGTTCACCTAACCATTTTCTTTGTTCATATCTTAATCAAAACACACTAACAATTATCGAAACCCTAAAACAATAAATTGTTGGACTGTTGGTTACTATCCTTTGCTTGGAGCTTTTGTCCGACTCTTGCTCAAGGTTTAGTTTAGGACACCTTGCACACACACGGCTTCCTCTTGGGCTACCTTGCAATGAGACCTTTTATTTCATGTCATCCCCTGTATTTTACATGTACCCCTCTCCCATTCTGATGTACGCATTCGTTGTTTCTTTGATTGTGGTTTGTTTACTAAGAGCACCCCTAGGGACTAGCATAGACAACCCATTTTCAAACTAATTCTCGATTCTTCGTCGATCCATTTTCAAACAAACCCATTTTTAACCAAACACTCGACTCGCCGTCGAGCCATTTTCAAATCAACCTCTAAACCAAACTTTTTTTCTCAAACTCACCTCTTCGCATGCAAATAAACCCTTGATCCAACGTCAAGCGGATTTTCACAATAAAACTCAAAAAAAATGACTAACAACTATCGCAACTCTTTTTCAAGGTGAAAAATGGGGGTTCAAGTCTTTGTTCTCTCTTCGGTTGTTTGGGTGCGAGTTCTCTTACTCGCGTGTGAGCAATTGACGCCTCTTTAAAACAAACCAACTCCTTTTGTTTCGTGGGCGTACCACGAACTACGACTGCTCTGATTCTTTATTCTCGTCCGAGTAAAGATACGTAGGCACAAGATTGCGACGATCTTGGCGAGCACACTTTTTCTTTTTCCACCTTTTCCACACTACCATCTTCTTTTTCCGTCAAACCCCGTAGTCGAACTACGATTGCTCTGATTACTCATTCTCGTCCGAATGAGCATACGTAGGCACAAGATTGCGATGATCTTGCCGAGCACCCTAATCTAAAACCACCTATTTCCCCTCCGTATCGAATCATTTTCCTTTACCTTTCCGCATTTATTTTTGAGAAGAAAATAAACAAGCTTAGCTAACGAGTATCGCGATTCGAGTAAAGAGGTTCACGTTGAGTACAACGGACGTGAGAGGGTGCACGTATCTTCCCCTCACGTAACCGACTCCCGAACCCAGAATTTGGTTGCGAAGACCATGTTCTTATCCATCCCTTTAAGGTTTTCTCGATATTTTCCTTTCCCTCTTTTGGGATAAATAAAGTTCGGTGGCGACTCTGTCGAACCGTTCCGCGCCTTTCGCGCGAAGGGTCGTGTCTTCGATTTAAGCGATTTTTCGAGGTGCGACAGCTGGCGAATCTGCTGGGGATATTTTTCTCCATGCAAGAGAGAGTCAAGCCTATCTTGATTCGAATCGCGAGTTCGTTAGTTTTGTTTGTTTATTTTCTTCTCGTTTGCTTACTTACTTGCTTTCCTATTTCCTTATCCGTGTTACCTTTCGTGACTTTGTTGGGTTGTTCTGACATTGGGAACTTTGTTAGATGGCTCTACACCCGAGTCGAGAAAAACCCTAGGATTAGGATGGTGGTTGTGTAGTGTAGGCTTGCGTGGTCTCTTTCGCGTGAGTTGAAGCGAAAACCCTGCTTGGAGTAGATTCCCTTGGAGTTATTATTGTTGTGGTGAATCTTTGCCATGGCGGTAATATTTTCGAGGTGATTTGTTGATCCTAAGGACCATTAACCTATTTATCCATGGTGGTTGGTAGTGTTAAATCCTTGTGGGTTAATGCGAATGCCCCAATCAGATGAGATCCCTCGAACGTATTACTTTCTGACAGTAATATTTTCGACCTCGATCTAGGATTCTGAGAACCCTATTTAGAACCTGTGTGTCGATGGTTGTGTAGTGGACGCCTCCGAGGAATCTTTCTCATGGGGAAGATACGAAGACCTCACCTAGACAAGATTATTTCGAGAATATTGTAGTTGGACAAATCTTTGTCGTGGCTGTAATGTTTTCAAAATATATCTGTAACTCTAGGCACCTACCCATCTTAGAAACCTACCCGTGGGCTTTCTTGATCCTAGTTGTGGTTCTTGACCCGTCATCTCCGGCCAACCGCATAAATGTTTGAACCTGTGATCTGCGATCCTGGATCTTGCATCTTACATTGCATACATATCATTGCATTGTATTGCATCTGTTGCACATCTTGCATTGCATTTTCAACCTCAGAATCTCACTTCAACTTCCTTCTTTCTCCAGCAAATCAAGTTGATTCCTCGACACCAGTACGCAACTCGAGCCAATACTAGACATATGATGGAGCAGATTCAACAAGAGCAAGCCGCCTTCAGAGAAGAGTTAGATTCTATCAAGGGAAAGATTGACCAGATTCTCGAAGTTATCATGATGACCAGAAAAGAAGAAGAACTGCGTGAAGCCGCTGCCGCCAACAATATTGCACCTGTTCAAGGGTCACCCTCAAGGCTCTCAGTTCCTGTTCCCAACCCTATCAATTATGGGATACCAATGAACTTCACTCCTGCCACTGAAGGAGCCACTTCTCAACCACTTCCAACACCTGGAGTTAATATTGGAGTTATTCCACAAGCCCAACCTGTTGTCACTCAGATTCCTATTCCTCATGCTGAAGAAAATCTGGTAGATCAGTATGATGAGGTACAGAACTACCATGCTGCTATCCCAATTATCAATCCTACTGCTGCTCAGGATTCTAAAGCCATCAAAATGTGTCGTGATTTAGCTGAAAAACTCTGAATCATGGAGGGGCGCAACTCAACTTCTTTGAATGCTCTGGAAATGTGCTTGGTGCCAAATGTTGTCATTCCTCCCAAGTTCAAAGTACAAGAATTCCCAAAGTACGAAGGTCTCAGTTGTCCTCACATCCATCTGAAGACGTACTGCCGCAAGATGGCTGCCTATGCCAAAGACGAAAAGTTGATGATTCATTGCTTCCAAGACAGCTTGTCTGGGGCATCGCTCGAATGGTATATGCAGCTGGAGCGTAGTAATGTGCGCACTTGGGATGAGCTAGCTGGTGCATTCGTCAAGCAATACAAATACAACACTGACCTTGCTCCGAATCGTACTCAACTTCAGAGTATGGATCAAAAGGACAACGAATCCTTTAAGGAGTACGCGCAACGCTGGAGAGAGCTAGCTGCAAGAGTGCATCCACCTCTGGTTGACCATGAACTAATTGACATCTTCATGGGTACTTTGCAAGGCCAGTACTACGAGAAGCTAATTGGTAGTGTTTCTGCTGGATTCTATGACTTGGTGATTGTTGGTGAGAGAATTGAAGAAGGTCTGAAAAGTGGAAAGATCCAAGGAGGTTCTAGCAGTCAGTCTGCAGTCAAGAAGCCCTTCAATGGATACAAAAAGAAAGAGGGTGAAACAAATGTTGTCTCTGCTCAGAAATGGCAAGCTCAACAACAAGCTCCTGCTCCAATGCCTTATCAAATCCCTTACTTCCAGTATCTGTATGTTGCTGCTGCGCAATACGTTCAAATGCCTTATCAACCAACAGTTCAAGCTGTTCGAGCTCCAATGCCTCAACAACAGTCTCCTCAGCAA
The DNA here is from genome assembly GCA_022829125.1 of Lathyrus tuberosus. NCBI lineage: Eukaryota > Viridiplantae > Streptophyta > Magnoliopsida > Fabales > Fabaceae > Lathyrus > Lathyrus tuberosus. The sequence continues at coordinate 969,562 of JALAZF010000925.1, read as the reverse complement.
CAATCCTACAATCAACAAGGGTATCAGTATCCTCCTCAATATCAACAACAGAGAGCTGCTCAACAACGTCAGCTTAATCAACAGAGGACAAGAAGGTCAGATAGAGACTTTAATCGCATACCTACGTCATATGCTCAGATCTTTGCTCAATTGATGGAGAAGAGGGCAATCGCTCTGAGAGACCTAGCTCCTCCAATTGTCATTCCCCCTGATTATGATGCTAATGCTCATTGCGAGTTTCATAAGGGTGCTCCAGGGCATACAATTGAGGACTGCAGAGCCTTCAAACACAAAGTTCAAGACCTGATTGATTCGAAGTTTCTCACATTCAATGGGAGGGCTCCTAATGTCATCAAAAACCCGCTGCCACCACCAAACTAGTGCCAGCATCATGTCAAGTCAAGTCAAGTCAAGTTCATCTCCCTGAAGAAGGCAGTCATGTTGCCATCCCGTCATTTGCATTCTTGTTATTTTGTCTTTATTTTAAGTACTGTATGCTTTGAACATTGCCTTTCATATTTGGTTTATTAATGTAGTAATTATGCATGTTTTGAATCAGTTATGTTGTATTCACTCATTTTTTCCATTTACTGCAAAACACCGATACATTTATACACTTCACTCTCTTTATCAATTGTTGTTTAGCAATGATTGGAGGGAGGATGATGACAACGAAATACCCATAATTGTAAAATGTATGCTTTCGGATAGAATCCCGCTGATGATGTACAGGCATTGTTTCAATCCCCCTAAACACTGGAGATACAAGGAGTTAATCCCTAGTTAAACCACTTCGAGCCAAAAAGTAGCAGTTTCCTTCGGATCTATAAACCCTTACACTTAACCTGGGGCAGGGTAGTGTTCAGTTAACCTGATTACAAACTCAAATCATAAGATAAAATCCAAAAGGCATGTCGGTTGTTCGTCAATAACCCGTGACTTGGCAGCCACAATCCTCCAACAACAGAAACAAAAACAAAAGAAAAAATCAAAAGCCTGCTAATTCGAGCACCTCAAAGGAGACTTAGGCAAAAATCAAGGCAACCCTGATGGACTCGACATGCAAAATTAGTCCATGCAAAAGATAGGGATCAAAAGCAAAATCAAAATAGGCCCTCGAATCCTCAACAAAAACAAAATAAAGTCCAGTGATCACCAAATCAAAATCAAAGGGTCACTGACATCCATCAAAAACAAAATAAGGTGACTGCCGTGTCGAGCATACCTTGAATTATCATGCTTACACTGTCAACCCTTTTGGAAGACAAACATGTGCAGAATTAACTAGACATAGGACTGGAGAACATCACGAAGAAGGGGTGGGTACAAATCATACTTTGAGCCTATTATCTTTTGTTTCATAAACCGTAAACCAGACCACGTTACAACCCTCGAAAGACTTAATTGAGGCGAGGTTTATTCTGAAAGCATAATATTGCAAGGTTGCATAAACTGACTCCCCATATTTGCTAATCTTCAGCATTGGTGTCATTCTCCTCGCTATATCTTTCACACCACCAAAATCAGCACACGTTTGGGCTAACGGTCCATTCGTCTCACAATATCACGACACTCGAATAAACGACTCTTTTTCAAAACTTGCATGAGCATTGTATTAAGATTACCATTTGTGAATGTGCAATTTTAACTGCAAATCAGTGCTCGACATCAAAGCAACTCCAACAAGGGGTAATCAAAGAGGAACTTGAACCCTCAGTGGTGTCGACCTGAGTCAAGATCACCTCAACAGCTCAATCAGGGGGCAAATCCTTCAACAGCTCAATCAGGGGCAAGGCATCTCAAAGCATATCAAAGTTCGACTTCCAAAGATCAGACTGCTTCAAAATTAGTTAATCAGGGGCAGGCCATCACCATGTTCAGACTGGGGCAAGACCCATTGTAGTAGGCAAATCCCTTATGTACCTTCAACTTGGACAAGCATACCTTTTCAGACACTGTCAATCATCAAATTCAGAACAAGAGCACAGTCTTCATGAGTCGATCACGTTGCTACGCTCAGTTTCAAGTTATTCTGACCCAAGCATAAGAGTCATGGTCTTCTCAGAAACGACTTATCATCAAGTGACCAAGAAATCATGACGTCTTCAACGAACTGAGTGTCGAGGAAATCAAATCCCTCCCACCACCCTAAGTCCAATATGCATTGGCAACTACCCAAAATCCACCATGCTGGCACCTTAAACATATCCAATCACCCATCTGCAATCATAGGCATCAAATTCGACATCATAGACATCATATGCATCATGTGCATCCCAATAAACCAATCATACTTCCCCAGCACCTGCATCTCCGCGCGTCAGCATTTTCATTTTCATTTCCATTCGATATGGAACATCATTACAAAATCAAGCATTCATACATGCGTAAGATCCAGGATCAATCTGAATACTACAAAAAGACCTTCGTCCCAGCTAGGGGCATCCTCAGCAAATCTGTGGGCGTTCCTCACAAAGTTTTCAACCTTTTGTTGAACAAGACTGCAAGCAATCTTCGGTCCAGGCAGGGGCATCTTCTTCAAGTTCATGGGCGTTCCTCATGAAGTTATTTCAACCTTTTGTTGATGATACTGTGATCTCCAAGCAAGTCAGTGGGCGTTCCTCATTGAGTTATGTTCCTCAACCTTTTGTTGATGAAGTTGTCATCCTCAGCCCAACCAATAAACATTCCTCCGAGTCAGTGGGCGTTCCTCATTGAATCGTTTCTTCAACCTTTTGTTGATGTCTCCAAATAATCTTCACTCATCATATCCCCAGCAAACTTGACCTTTTGTCAATTACCTTACTATCATCCTTTTGGTGATAACCGAACCCTGTTGACTCAACTCAACCTGCATCCTTTTAATGTTGGCAATCCTCAAAACCATAAACTTACTATCATCCTTTTGGTCATAGCTATTCATGTTGTTTCAACTTTACCTTCATCCTTTTGGTGTTGGTCTTTGCAAGTGGGAAATTCCTATCATCCTTTTGGTGGTAGTAGCTTGTATTGATCCGTCATCCTTTTGGTGCCGCCGATCCGTGAACCCTTGGTCTGTGTGTCATCCTTTTGGTGAGTGGCAGCCTTTGTTATCGTTTTGCTTGCTATTATCCTTTCTATAGTAGTAAGTTGTGACCTCAGTTTTATCCTTTTGGTGAAGGGTCATTATGTGCGTGTGTTACTATTAGGGGTGTTCAAAACCGAACCAACCCAATAAAAAACCACAAACCAAACCAAACCAAACCAAAACCGCAAAAAACCGCATTTGTTTCGGATTTGTTCGGGCCATCTTTTAACAAAACCGCATGGTTCAGTTTGGTTTGCGGTTTGTATTTTGCAAACCGAACTAAACCAAACCAAACCGCATTATGTTACAACCCAAACTTCACTTATCTCACATCTAACCCAAAACTCAAACCCATTATGCCTTAACCTTACAATTACAAAATATTTTCTCTTACTCACACTTAACTTTTCAGTTTTGATCTTCTCAAATCTCTCCTAATAATATTGTGCATTCTTCTCATCTTCTTTGCCATGTACGTCTCGCCTTTTCTACACTAATCTCTCATCTCACATGTTCTTTCTTTTTTATCTTCTTATTTTTATGTTACTATTTTCTCTTCTAATTATATTTTTATCGCATCTTTCTTCTCTAATCTCACATCTGTTATGTTCTTTCTTTTTCATCTTCTCTAATCTCCCTTCTCTTATATTTTCTGTTTTATTATAATATTTTGATATTGTTTTATGCTACTATTTTTTTCAATTTTGTTTAAATTGATTTTTGTATATTGAATGAGAACTTTTTGTCTAAATATGTTGAGTTTTGTTGTTATTTGGCAATGTATGAATGACTAAACACAAAGTTATGTTGTTCTCTATATATGTAAATATCACTCAATAAAAATCTTGTAAAAAACCGAACCAACCGAACCAATCCAAACCGCATTGGTTTGGTTTGGTTTGGTTCGGATTTTTTTTAAAAGCCAACCAAACCAAACCAAACCGCATGCTTTTTTCCCTTGCGGTTCGGATGATTTTTAGCATCAAAACCGCCCAAATCGCACCGCGAACACCCCTAGTTACTATCATCCTTTTTGTGATAGGTCTGTCATCCTTTTGGTGTCAGATAGTCGTGTGTGTGCCCTATTATCCTTTTGGTAATAGCAGGCTTTGACCTCATTTTCATCCTTTTGGTGGAAGGGTCTGTGTGTGTGTGCGCCCTATTATCTTTTTGGTAATAGCAGGCTTTGACCTCATTTTCATCCTTTTGGTGGAAGGGTCTGTGTGCGTGTGTGCCCTATTATCCTTTTGGTAATAGCAGGCTTTGACCTCATTTTCATCCTTTTGGTGGAAGGGTATGTGTATGTGTGTGTGCCCTATTATCATTTTGGTAATAGCAGGCTTTGACCTCATTTTCATCCTTTTGGTGGAAGGGTCTGTGTGTGTGTGCCCTATTATCCTTTTTGTAATAGCAGGCTTTGACCTCATTTTCATCCTTTTGGTGGAAGGGTCTTTGTGTGTGTGTGCCCTATTATCTTTTTGGTAATAGCAGGCTTTGACCTCATTTTCATCCTTTTGGTGGAAGGATCTGTGTGCGTGTGTGCCCTATTATCCTTTTTGTAATAACAAGCTTTGACCTTATTTTCATCCTTTTGGTGGAAGGGTCTGTGTGCGTGTGTGCCCTATTATCCTTTTGGTAATAGCAGGCTTTGACCTCATTTTCATCCTTTTGGTGGAAGGGTCTGTGTGTGTGTGTGTGCGCGCCCTATTATCATTTTGGTGATAGCAGGCTTTAACCTCATTTTCATCCTTTTGGTGGAAGGGTCTGTGTGTGTGTGTGCCCTATTATCCTTTTGGTAATAGCAGGCTGTGACCTCATTTTCATCCTTTTGGTGGAAGGGTCTGTGTGTGTGTGTGCCCTATTATCCTTTTGGTAATAGCAGGCCTTGACCTCATTTTCATCCTTTTGGTGGAAGGGTATGTGTGTGTGTGTGCCCTATTATCCTTTTGGTAATAGCAGGCCTTGACCTCATTTTCATCCTTTTGGTGGAAGGGTCTGTGTGTGTGTGTGTGCCCTATTATCCTTTTGGTAATAGCATGCTTTGACCTCATTTTCATCCTTTTGGTGGAAAGGTCTATGTGTGTGCCCTATTATCCTTTTGGTAATAGCAGACTGTGACCTCATCTTCATCCTTTTGGTGGAAAGGTCTGCGTGTGTGTGCGCCCTATTATCCTTTTGGTAATAGTAGGCTTTGACCTCATTTTCATCCTTTTGGTGGAAGGGTCTCTATGTGCGTGTGTTTAATATCATCCTTTTGGTGATAGGTCTGTCATTCTTTTGGTGTCAGAATTTTCTGTTATTCCACCTCCTAGGCATTCTCTTTCTTTTAGGACAAATTCGTGGTCTTCTTCATATCTAATTGTCTTCTACCTTGAGAGAACGAACGCCATAGCAGTTCATCTAACTCAGTCTAAGCCAATTAGATAGAGGCATCTGTCATACCCCAAATTTGTCCTACTTGTATATTATTTTCATCTGTACATCCATCCACTAATCATATTCAGAAAATTCAAAAAAATATGTCGCTTCTGGTTATTGTAGTGTTTGAGGCTTAGTCAGACAAAGTTTGTTTCAAGGTCAAGGCTTAGGTGCAATTTATTCAAAATGAGGCGTGTGAAGCTCCAGTCAGAGTTTGTATCAGGTAATTCACCCGTGTGTTGCTCAAGTTATCAGGCTGTGTTGAATTCAATAGTTTCATGGTTTAGAGGTTGTCAAGGACCGAATCATTTTCAATCCAAGGTTTTGGTTGCATTTTGTGGATTCAATTCAAGTGTGGTGTCGGTTCAATCAGTGTGCCTTTGTGGATCTAAGCCAAGAACTCGTCTTCATGATTCAAGTCCAACACCCATTCTCCTTTTCTTTTATCTAAATCCATTATCCATCCATATCCATTTACCGAACCATTATCCATTTTTATATCAATATCCATTTAAAACCAATTTTATCCCATTATCCATTATTCATTATCCAATTCATATCCATTTTAACTATTTTCAAAATCCATCAAAATCCACTTCATTCAGTTATCCTCTTACACTTTTTCTTTTATCCATTTTTTTAAAGCCAATTCATTTGCCATTTTTCATCATTATTTTTTATTCAAAAAATTCATGCCATCTCACCACAAAAATTCAGCATTGATTTAATTTCAAAGTCCCAAATTCAAATTCTACAAAAAGCCCATTATCCAAAATACCAAAAAAATGAAATAAAAAAAAATCCATTTTCATTACACAAACATTGAAACTACATGATCCACATGATACAAGCTAACAAGCTTCATGATGCCTACCAATTCATCCCCATGCCATGAGCATTTACAACACAAATTACTCAACTTGCACCAAATGCCAAATGAGGACCCTACTCTCTTGTAAGTACGACCCCACCCCACCATTTGTATGTGATTCACGCAGCAGTACACAACCTACATACAATATGCACATGCGATTAAAAACAAAAAAATAAAGTCAATAGCCTTGCTACCACACTGATGAGCCAAGCCTGCGTACAAAAAGCATCAACTCAGGACCCACATCAATTACACAATAACCAAACTGCAGACGATTACCACCTACAAAATCAACAGCCAACATCCACATTATTTGTACATAAACCGGCCCCACATAAACTTCCTCACAGCTTTACACAACGACCCTACACAAAACTAATTCAAAACTTGTGCAAACGACAAAAACGCCTTCATCAAACCATAAACCATAGCCTACAAAAACGGTTTCGCAGCACACTCAAAATGCAGCAGCATCATCAAAACATCATAATAAATCACTCTCACTTCTCCTATAAAAACCACGCCTTTCTCACATAGTTGGGGGCGAGCTCTAGCCGCCACTCCAACTCTGCTCAAACTCCAAGCCAAATCTACTCTACCTCAAATCACAACCATATCCTTCAATCAAGTCTTAATACTCAGAACAATTCCTCAACCTCAAAACCTTCAATTTCCCCAATCTTCTTCTTCACCGAACTAACCTTCCTTCATCCCCTTTTCACTCAAAACCCAACAACACCATAAATCAACCACACCCACCTCAAATTTTCAGCCAACGAAACCCAAACCATAAACACAAATAAAAACCCAAACCCAGAAAGAAAAGAAGAGAGATTAAAATCTCATACCCATTCACAAATCGAACTGAAGAAGAAGATGAAGAGAAGTTGAGGCTCAAGAACATCAACAAACCTAGGTCAAAAAACTGAAGCGGAGATAGAACCGAATCACTCATAGAGGTTGGATCGAGTGAGGATGGCGAACGTCCTTCCGTGTTCATTGTTCTTCCGTCTGATTTTCCATGGCATTTCATTTAAAATGAAAAGATGATGTTGACTGTACCCTATTTTTTTCCCTCAGTTTGTTACGACCTAATGGCGTTAACCTTTTTCTCATTTAGCCCTTTGTCTTTCTTGAACAGTGTTTTGTTGGGGTTACATGTGGTTTGGGCCTAATGGCCCGCATCTTTTTATTATCCACCCTCTTTACTGATTTTTGTGTAGGGGATGATGGGCTCATGAAGTCCAAGGGATTTCCCATGTATTCACACACCCTTACTGTCTTCAGCGCCCCTCCATGTTTCTTTTTTTCATTTTATTTTGTTTTTTTCTCAAAAATATTTAAAAAAAACTTGTTTAGTAGCTTCTTGGTTTAATATTTCATGATTATCATCACTTTTTTTTTTATTATTACTTTTTTTCTTGTACCCCATATTGATTTACTCTCTTTATTTTTGGTCAATGAAAATCTAATATTATCATTTGTCGGTTTTCGATAAGATGGTGATTAAGATGAGACCATTATTCAATTTCGTTTTTCTTTCTTTTAGGGCCAATAATATAACAACACTCATGATTTGTTGATTTTCTCAAAATCGATTCAAAATCTTGATTAATATGAGGCCTATTTATTTTTCTTTTTTTATCGGTCGATGAAAGTAAAAAATCATAGCTTATCGATTATCGATTTAAGATCTTGATTAAAACGAGACCGGTTTTATTTTAATTTTGATTTCTTTTTCATTTCATATTCTATTTATTTATTTCTCTTCTTATCGGTCGATGAAAATCTAAAACCAAAGATTATCGATTTATCGATTTGAAATCTTGGTAAAGATGAGACCTTTCTTCCTTTTCCATCTTATTTTCAATTATATCTTTTCATTTTCGATTTCTATCTTTTCTATTTTTGTTGGCCAATGAAAGTCAAATATCATAGATTATCGATTTCTCGATTAAATCTTGATTAAGACGAGACCATTTCGATTTCGATTCCATTTCCATTTCATTTTGCAATTTCTCTTTTTCTTCTTTTATTTTTATTTTCGATCGATGAAGTTTTTCTATTCGCGAATGTTGATGGTTGAAGCGATTAACCTTCATTATTTCAAATCTGTAGTGAGTGATCATCGAGATCTCTTTCTATACTTTGAAATCGTGATAGGTTACCTTCGATTAATCGACGAAAGTTTGTGATTAAGACGAGATCTTCACCTTTTCTTTTCGTGTGGCACGATTCAATTGGAGAATGATCCTCAATATCATTTCTCCATCGTGTTTTAGCACAAAGATTAAATTGCGCATCCTCCTATAGTATGATCTTCGTCATAGATCGTGCTACGATAGTTTAGCGCTACATGTCCCGTATCATTTGCTCCTAACAACTAATCAACTAACAATTAACTTTACTTTCCGTCAAATATTATCTTGCTTTACTTTCTTGCCAATATTATTATTCATATTCTTATTATATTGTTCATATTCATACTTGTTCACCTAACCATTTTCTTTGTTCATATCTTAATCAAAACACACTAACAATTATCGAAACCCTAAAATAATAAATTATTGGACTGTTGGTTACTATCCTTTACTTGGAGCTTTTGTCCGACTCTTGTTCAAGGTTTAGTTTAGGACGCCTTGCACACACACGACTTCCTCTTGGGCTACCTTACAATGAGACCTTTTATTTCATGCCATCCCCTGTATTTTACATGTACCCCTCTCCCATTCCGATGTACGCATTCGTTGTTTCTTTGATTGTGGTTTGTTTACTAGGAGCACCCCTAGGGACTAGCATAGACAACCCATTTTCAAACTAATTCTCGATTCGTCGTCGAGCCATTTTCAAACAAACCCATTTTCAACCAAACCCTCAACTCGTCGTCGAGCCATTTTCAAATCAACCTCTAAACCAAACTTTTTTTCTCAAACTCACCTCTTCGCATGCAAATAAACCCTTGATCCAACGTCAAGCGGATTTTCACAATAAAACTCAAAAAATGACTAACAACTATCGCAACTCTTTTTCAAGGTGAAAAATGGGGGTTCAAGTCTTTGTTCTCTCTTCGGTTGTTTGGGTGCGAGTTCTCTTACTCGTGTGTGTGCAATTGACGCCTCTTTAAAACAAACCAACTCCTTTTGTTTCGTGGGCGTACCACGAACTACGACTGCTCTGATTCTTTATTCTCGTCCGAGTAAAGATACGTAGGCACAAGATTGCGACGATCTTGGCGAGTACACTTTTTCTTTTTCCACCTTTTCCACACTACCATCTTCTTTTTCCGTCAAACCCCGTAGTCGAACTACGATTGCTCTGATTACTCATTCTCGTCCGAATGAGCATACGTAGGCACAAGATTGCGATGATCTTTCCGAGCACCCTAATCTAAAACCACCTATTTCCCCTCCGTATCGAATCATTTTCCTTTACCTTTCCGCATTTATTTTTGAGAAGAAAACAAACAAGTTTAGCTAACGAGTATCGCGATTCGAGTCAAGAGGTTCCCGTTGAGTACAACGGACGTGAGGGGGTGCACGTACCTTCCCCTCACGTAACCGACTCCCGAACCCAGAATGTGGTTGCGACGACCATGTTCTTATCCCTCCCTTAAAGGTTTTCTCGATATTTTCCTTTCCCTCTTTTGGGATAAATAAAGTTCATTGGCGACTCTGTCGAACCGTTCCACGCCTTTCGCGCGAAGGGTCGTGTCTTCGATTTAAGCGATTTTTCGAGGTGCGACACACAGTCCTCACCTTCTTCAGAAATTCGGCTGTCGAGGTCAATGATGTGCACAGGGAGAGCTGGCTTTTTGTCAGGCTGGCTTTCTTTGCCGGGATTGTCCTCTTCCCTTGCCCGCTTGGCGGCCTTGGGTGCTGCACCAATAGAGCTTTGTCCTCGGGTAGCTGCTTCAAAGCACCTCCTCGCAGCTTCTATATCCTCGTGCAAGGTCCGACGTGTCCCTTCTTTGTATAGTACTTCATCTTGAGATGAACAGTTGAAGGAACGGCGATAAGCTCTGCTAAGGTTGGTCTGCCCAGGATGCATTGGTACACTGAAGGACAGTCAATTACCAGAAATTAAGTTTTGACCGACTTCGAAGCCTCCTCTTCCCCGAAAATGACCAGAAGCTCCACGTATCCCCAGGGTCTGGCGGTAGCTCCATTGAATCCCTGCAGGTCGAATCCTACATATGGTGACCTTTTTTTCTGGTCCAGCTTCAAGGCTCTGAATAATCCGGTGTACATGATGTCCACAGAGTTGCCCTGGTCGACCAGGATCCGTCGGACGTCAGTGTTGGCAAGTCTCGCTCTGATGAGCAAAGGAATGTGCGAGCTCAGGGAGCCCTCAGGCAGCTCCTCACGGTAGAACGTGATTAATTGACAATGCCCCTGAACTCTCTCGAGCGTGGATAGTTGGTCGGGACTGCAGTCGATGAGCTGGTCGAATTTTCTCTTGACCGACCCTACTGTGAGCTCGTTGTATCCCTCACACAAGATAACCATGGCAGTCGGGAAGGTCTCCTGGGTGTTGTATGCGGATATCTAAGGAGGATCCTCAATATGGTCGGGGATGATGAAATCTTCTGGCTGCGTGATAGACATAGCGACCTGAGAGGGGGGACTGGTCGGCGTAGACTCTGCTTTCTTCTTGGTCTCCGAAGTCGCTCGTCGAGAGGATTCACCCTTCTTCGTATATTGCTTTAGGTGACCCTCCTTGATAAGGATTTCAATGGAATCCTTCAGGTGCACGCAATCTTCGATCACGTGGTCGTGGCTGCGATGGAAGCGGCAGTATTTACTCTTGTCCGTGTTGCCCTTAGACGATGTTGGTTTGGGGAGCCGGACACCTCCCTGCTAGAATTCCGCGTTGATGCATTCAGAGAGAATGCGCTCGCAGGGAGCTGTCAGCAGAGTATATTCTGTAAAACGGCCAGCGGGTCCCTTGACTTCACGAGGACGATCGTCTTGTCGTCTCTCTTTATCGTGCCCGAGGGCCTCTGATTCGTCTTTTTTTGTTGCCTGGGAACTCTCTTGATCCCTAGAGTCTCGGGCTTTCTACGGCGCCTCTTTCTCCTCGTATTGTATATACGACTGAGCTTTACGGAGTAATTTGGCCAGGGTGCGATGAGGCTCTATGTCCACCGCCTTGCAGAATTTGCTCTTCGGTCTCAATCCTTTTTCAAGGAGATACTTCTTCATATAGTCCGTCGTGCGGACCTCAACAGCCTCCTTGCTAAAACGCTCGATATATGCATGCAAGGGCTCATCCTTGCCCTGCATGATGGCTTCTAGCGTGGCCTCTGACTTGGGATGACGCCGGGAGGCGGTAAAGTGGCAGGAAAACTGGTTCTTTAGATCCTTCCAGGACGTGACCGAACCTCGGGGAAGCCGCTTGAACCAGGCCATGACCCCCTTCCTGAGAGCGATGGGGAATAACCTGCATTTAATAGCCCCACTTATGTTATGATAGTAGAGCATGGCTTCGATACTTTCTATATGCTCGCCTGGGTCGGTGGTCCCGTCGTAAGTGGCCAGAGGAGATGAATTTTCCAGTTCGCAAGGAATGCGCATGTCCATGATCTCCTGAGACAGTGGCCCATGGACATCGTCGTCACTGCTCGCGCTGGATGACTGACAGGGGGAATTTCCGCGCCCACGGCTCCTGCTGCACCGAGGAGAATGCCTACGAGACCTACGGTGCTCATGATGGTTCCTCGAAGGTCTGGTTCTTTTCGGAGTAGGAGAGCACCTGGATCTCCGCAGAGGAGATTGGTGTTGTCATATGATGACTTCTAAATCAGGTTCCTCCGATCTTGAGCGTCTCTGGGCAGGAGAAAGACTCTTGGATCTGTCTCGCCTACGCTTCTGAGGAGGAGACTACGGGCGTGGAGAAGGACTGCCAGGCTTCTGCAAGGGACGCTGCTCCTGGAGGGCGTGCTCGAGCATGCTGATCTTTTTACCCTGCTGGAAAATCAGGAAGTTGGACCTGTTGAGGGAGGCGATGAGGGCAGCAGTGTAGGGGTCCGCGTTTTGAGGGACGAGTATAGGCTAAAAAACGGGACCAGGAGCATGTGCGCGCGACTTCACGTCATCGGGGGTAGAAGAGGCGGTCTTTCCATCCCGATGGTCTGTCTCCGGGAAAGAGCTCCGGGGACAAGGTTATCGACGTTATCAGCGATAACGGCGACGACAGCTTCTTGACGGGCATCATCATTCCTGTTGGAGGCCATGGTGATCGAATAAAGTTTGGAGAGAGCTTTGGTCTTTTGGGTGAAAAATAAGAGGAATCTTGAATAAAAAATACAGGGAAGTAGTGTCCCCACAGACGGCGCCACTGATCTGAGGTGATCAGACTGGATCGTCGTGGCCTTCGTGTAGGACAGATGATGATGCTTGTAGGAGAGAAAGGGGTGTACCTGCATGGTACTCCGATGCCAAAGTAAGTATTTGGGCAAAAGAGAGAGCAAACACAAAGTGTTAAGGGGTGATTTTTAGTATTAAATAGTGATCAAACCTGACCCTCTCAAGTGAAAAGGTGTTTATAGAAGTAACCCCCAGCGCGGGGCCAAGGTCTCCCATGTGGCCGAAATATTTGGTTGACCAGTGGGAAACTGTCAGGTGGAGGGAAAATGCGTGACCCTTTGACCTGATCCAACTGCTTCCGTGAGATTCGGGGAGGCAGTTGGTCGCGTGAACTGTCAAGCGCGTGAGAGGGAAATCCTCAACGGTCATATTGTGCCCAACGACTAGTTGTGCCCAACGACTAGTTTCTGCCTAACGGCTAGTTTCTGGCTGTTGGGCCTTGCCAAGAGCTGGACTGGATTGGGACTTGCCCCTCAGTGGGCCAAGCGTCTGCCCAGTCCAGAATAGTTTTATTTTGAATAAGTGGAATAACCTAGTTGGTTTCAAAAGGAGTACAAGGAGTCACAAGGGAGGAAGGTCATGAGTTCAAATTTCACCTTCCTCAATTTTAGTGTTTTGCTCTTTTATTTCTTTTCTCTAAATTTTCTATTTTATTTTTAAATCATAAAAAAAACCACAAAAATAGTATTTTTTTTATCATTTAATTACTAATTTTCATATTTTTATTTAATTCATATTTTAAAATATTACTTTTTCATTAAAATCATGATTTTATGCATAAAATGTCAAAAAAACTTTCATTATTATTATATTATCCCATTATTTTCATTTATTTAAAATAATTTTTTATCTAAATTCACCAAGCCATGAATTCATCCAGATTCATTGGCTTGGGCTTTAAGAAATAGGGAAAATCAGGTTAAATGAAATCATTCTAAAAATAGACAAACTCATTTAATTTTTTAAACCTAATTTTACCTATAAATATGACTCATTTTCTATCATATTTTTTCATCCACGGTTTACATATTCACTGCCCTAAAAGTTGTTGTTCTTCACACTCCTAATATAAGCTCCAGACATCCATGCAATTCAAGTTCTAGTAAACCTCATGGCAGAAAGCGTCCGAAAGCGGAAAGAAGGAAAAGAGAGTGAAGAGGAATCGTAGTTGTGCTCAAACCAGAGAAAACCTCCTCTCTATAGGTTGGTCTTTCATTCGTACTTATCTTTTTTTTTTTGAATAAAAGAATTTTTATTAAACTCCAAAAAAATAATACAAAGCAGAGGCGATCAAAGATCCAGCCAGCCAAACCTAGCACAACTAGGAAAACAAGCACACTTAAGGCAATATAAGATGACTAATATGTTTTCTAAGTTTAGGCCCAGCCCAACATCTATAAACTATAAAGTCAATGATTTTTTGAAAACATTGATATTGTTAGTTTCCCCACCAAAGCAATGTTGATTCCTCAATCTCCACACTTCATAAATTACCTCTGCGAAAACACATTTCAGAAATCTGGATTTCCAGCTTTTCTCTTTACTAAACCCCAGCATCTAATGAAGCTCATCGCCCCATCTTTGAGGCTTGTGATCTATATGTAACCATTGGAGAACTTGATTCCAAATATCCTTTGTAATATTAAAGTTGAATATAAGGTGATTCAAAGATTCGACCTCGTTACAGAAGCAACAACGGATATCCTCAATTAAGCCAATCTTATGAAGCCTCTCCTTTATGGCCAACCTCCCATTACAAGCAAGCCAAAGAATGAAAAGAGACCTCGGCCACTCAGGGTTGTCAAACAAAATTTCCCTCTATTCCACTTTGTCTTTCTCTCTCTCTCTCTCTCTCTCTCTCTCTCTCTCTTTCTCTCTCTCTCTCTCTCCCCCCCCTCTATCTCTCTCTCTCTCTCTCTCTCTCACCTTATATGAGGTGATAGAATTGCCTAACAGAAACTTTTTGCTGATGCAGAAGACAAATCCAGGCTTAAGTGTCAAAAATCCTTTGCCTTTGTTTCAATATTGCCTTGAATATCTAAGACCAATTGGTCTTAGCTGTAACTTTCAAAATTTTATTTCCTTTCATATAAAAGCAATGTATCCACTTGATCCATAAGCTATCTCTTTTCCTATTGATATTCCAAAGGAGCTTAAGCAAATTAGCAGCTTTCCAATCCTTCATGTTAACCAAATTTAAGCCTCCTTTATTTTTATTAGTGCAAACCTTTTTCTAGAAAATGGGAGCTTTTTTGGAGATATCCCCACTACCAACCCAAAGAAACGAGAGACATCTAGCATCAACTTGCTTGATCACTTTCTTAGGGAGGGGAATCATCTGCATCCAGAAATTAGAAATAGCAAAGAGAGTGCTCTTAATTAACTGTAACCTACTTGCAAAACTCAACATATGAGAGGTCCAATGGTTAATGCGCGCAATGAGTTTTTCCACCAGAATGCTACATTCGGCAACATAGAGTTTCTTGCTCGATAGAGTTTCGTACTTATCTTTTGTTATTATTGAATCACGTTTACCTTGATCTGTTGTATTAGTGTTGGATTTTAATTATTTGCTCTGATCTGTTGTATTGGTGTTGGGATTTAGTTGTTTGCTCTGATGGTAATATTATTTGCTAATCAATTCAAATTGAAGATCATACAACATTTTTTTACGAAAAATATCATAAAGCAAAATCTATTTCTTCATCAAATTTTTACTGTTTTTCAAATTTATAAATAACTATGTTAACTAAGACAAAATTTCTAAAAAAATGTAGATCTGATTTTTTACATTTAATAATTAATCAACTTAAAAAAAAAACTTGAATCAATTTTCAACTAACATCATCCATAACCCTTTTTTCTAAAAAAATAATATTGTTCTGGACTGGACAGTCGCTTGGCCCACAGTAGGGCAAGACCCAATCTAGTCCAGCTTTTGGCAAGACCCAATAATTGGATTCAGCCAATCTAGCCATTGGGCACAATCTAGCCGTTGGGCAGAACATAGCCGTTGGGCACAATATGACCATTGGGGACATCCCCCTCACGCGCTTGACAGTTCACGTGACCAACTGCCTCCCCGGATCTCACGGAAGCAGTTGGACCAGGTCAAAGGGTCACGCGCCTGACCCTCCACCTGGCAGTCTCCCATTGGTCAACCAGATAATTCGGCTACATGGGAGACCTTGGCCCCACGCTGGGGGTTACTTCTATAAATACCCTCTCACTTGAGAGGGTCAGGTTTGATCACTATTCAATACTCTAAATCATACCTAAACGCTTCCTACTTGCTTTCTCTCTAGCCCAAACTTACTTTGGCATCGGAGTACCTTGCAGGTACATCCCCTCCTCTCCTACATCATTATCTCTACCCTACACGGAAGACCACGACGATCCAGTCTGATCACGCAGTCTGTGGGAACATTTACTTCCTCGTCTTTTCGAATCAAGATACCTCATCTTTTCACCCAAAAGACCAAAGCTTACTCTACAAATTTCACTCTATCATCATGGCTTCCAACAGAAACGATGATGCCTATCAAGAACCTGTTGTCGTCGTTACCACGAATAACGTCGACCACCATAACCTCGTAGCTGCGGTCTATGAGACCGATCCAGAGACATGAGGATTGCCTCTCCTCATTCTAACGATGTAAAGCCGCGTGCATAGGCTTCCAGTCACGTTTTTGAGCCTATACCTGTCCCTCAAAACGCTGACCCCGGCACTGCTGCCCTCATTGTCTCTCTCAACAGGTCCAACCTCCTGATCTTCCAACATGGGGAGAAGATCAACATGCTCGAGCACGTCCTCCATGAGCGACTTCCTTCATAGAAGCCTAGAAGTCCATCTCCACGCCCACAGTCTCCTCCTCAGAAACATCGGCGAGACAGATCCAGGAGCATCTCTCCCGTCAGGGGACGATCAAGATCTGAAAAACCTGAGTCAGAAGTCGCCAGAAGACGACACCGTTTTCCTCCGCGGAGATCCAGACGATCTCCTGCCCCGAAGAGGTCCAGGCCCTCAGAAAAACATCGTGAGCACCACCGCTCACGCAGACATTCTCCTCGACGCAGTAGAAGCCACGGGCGTAACCACTCCCCCTGCCGGTCATCCAGCGCGAGCAGTGATGACGATGTCCATGGACCCCTATCCCAGGAGATCATGGACACTCGCATTCCTCGCGGGCTGGAAAAGCCCTCTCCCCTAGCAACTTATGGTAGGACCACCGACCCAGGCGAGCACATAGAAAACATCGAAGCCATGCTCCACTACCACAATGTGAACGGAGCCATTAAATGCAAGTTATTCCCCATCATTCTCAGGAAGGGGGCCATGGCCTGGTATAAGCGGCTTCCCCGGGGTTCGGCCACGTCTTGGAGGGATCTAAAGAACCAATTCGTCCAACACTTTACTGCTTCCCGACGCCATCCCAAGTCGGAAGCCACTCTCGAAGCCATCATACAGGGCAAGGATGATCCCCTGCGCGCATACATTGAGCGGTTCAACAAGGAAGCTGTCGAGGTTTGCACAACAGACCATATGAAGAAATATCTCCTCGAAAAGGGGTTAAGACCGAAGTGTTAATTTCGCAAAGCTGTGGGCATCGAGACCCCTCGTACCTTGGCCGAACTCCTCCGTAAGGCTCAAGCGTATATACAGTACGAGGAGAAAGAAGTCGCGTACAAGGCCCGAGACTCAAGGGATCAAGAGAGTTCCCGGGCAATAAAAAAGACGAATCAGAGGCCCCTAAGCGCGACAGGGAGAGACGACGAGACGATCGTCCTCGAGAAGGCAAGGGACCTGCTGGTCGCTTCACAGAATACACCCTGCTGACAGCTCCCCTCGAGCGCATTTTCTCCGAATGCATTAACGCGGAGTTCAAGCAAGGGGGTGTCCAGTTCCCCAAGCAATAACGTCAAAGGGCAACACGGACAAGAGCAAATATTGTCGCTTCAATCGCAGCCATGACCAGATGACCGAAGACTGCGCGCACCTGAAGGACGCTATTGAAATCCTCATCAAGGAGGGTCACCTGAAGCAGTATACGAAAAAGGGTGAATCTTCCCGACGCGAGACTTCAGAGTCCAAGAAGAAAACAGAACCTTCACCGCCCAGTCCTCCCTTGCAAGTCACCATGTCAATCACGCGGCTAGAGGACTTCATCATCCCTGACCGCCTTGAAGATCCTCCCCAGATTTCGACACTTAGTACCTGGGAGACTTTCCCCACCACAATGGTTATTTCATGTGGCGGATACAACGAGCTCACAGTGGGGTCGGTTAAAAAAAAGTTCGACCAGCTCACCGACTGCAGCCCCGACCGATTATCCACATTCGAGAAAGTTCGGGGGCGTTCTCAGCCCATCACATTCTACAATGAGGAGCTGCCGAGGGGTTCCCCGAACTCACACATTCCTCTGCTCATCAAGGCAAGACTGGAAAACACTGATGTCCGAAGGATCCTGGTCGACCAGGGTAGTTCGGTAGACATCATGTACACCAGTTTGTTCAGCGCCTTGAAGCTGGACCAGAAGAATCTGTCACCATACATAGGATCTGACCTGCAAGGATTCAACGGAGCTACCGCCAGACCTTGGGGGTACGTGGAACTTCCAGTCATGTTCGGGGAGGAAGAGGCATCAAAGTCGATCAAAACTCAATTTCTGGTAATCGACTGTCCATCGCTGTACCAATGTATCCTGGGGAGACCAACCCTCGCAAAGCTGATAGTTGTCCCTTCAACCGTTCATCTCAAGATGAAATATTATACGGAGAAAGGCCATGTCGCGACATTGCACGGAGATATGGAGGCTGCGAGGAGATGCTTTGAAGCAGCTACCTGAGGACAAAGCTCGATCGGTGTGGAACCCAAGGCTGCCAAACGGGCAAGGGAAGAAGATCTTCCCGACGAGGAAAGTCAGACTGATAAGAAGCCAGCTCTCCCGGTGCATATAATCGACCTTGACAACCAGATTTCTAAAGAAGGCAGGGAAGACGATAACGAAGGCACTTCAGCAGTATCAGGAAGCTCCCCTGCATCAACCCTCATGCGTAAGATACCAGACGGGAAATTCGAGGTCATCACCTTCGGAGATAACCCAAACATTGGGGTAAAGATAGGCGCAGGGCTGCCCGACGAGCTAAAGCAGCAGTTGAAGACATGCCTGGAAGACAATGTAGACTTATTTGCTTGTAGCGCCGCGGACATGCCTGACCTTGACCCTGAGACTGCGTGCCATCAACTCACCATCGACCCAGCTGCTCGGGCAGTAGTGCAGTGCAGGCGCAAGCAATCTGATGAGAAGGCACAGGCTGCCAAAAAACTTGTACAAGACCTCTTAGAAGAAAAATTTATCTCGAAGGCCAAGTATACAACCTGGCTGTCCAATATTGTACTTGTCAAAAAACATAATGGAAAATGGTGCATGTGCATTGATTATACTGATCTCAATCGGGCTTGCCCGAAGGATGCTTATCCTCTTCCCAGCATAGATAAGCTCGTAGACAATTCTGCAGGTTTCAAACTCTTGTCCTTCATGGACGCCTACTCGAGACACAACCAAATTCCCATGGCCGAAAAGGACAAGAAATATATCGCGTTCATGATCTCGTCGGGGAACTATTACTACAATGTAATGCCCTTCGGTCTGAAAAACGTTGAGGCCATATACCAGTGTATGATGAACAAGGTCTTCCGATCAGAAATTAGGGACATGCTCGAGGTATACATGGACGACATGATCGTGAAGTCCCAAGAGGAATCTGATCATATAGTCCACTTGCAAAAGGTCTTTGACCAAGCGAGAAAATGCAAAATGCGTTTTAACCCAGAAAAATGCACCTTCGGCGTGCGGGCAGGGAAATTCATCGGCTTCTACCTCACTGAGAGGAAGATAGAGGCCAACCCTGACAAATGTCGGACATTCGCTGAATTCCCCACGCCAAGGTCGAAGAAATCCATACAATCCCTCAACAGGATGCTCGCTTCACTTTCTCGCTTCGTGGCCAAGCCTGCCCAACACGCTCTGACCTTCTTTAGACTTCTCCGAAAAGAAGCCATATTCGAGTGGACAGACGAATGCGAGCAGGATCTGCTCCACTTCAAGCGAGCCTTATCTGAGCCCCCCATTTTGTCACGACCAGATAGCGGGGAGAAGTTGTACATGTACCTCTCCGTCACCAGCGAAGCCATTAGCGCCACCCTCATTCGTGAAACACCCAACGGGAAAAAACCCATATATTTCACGAGCAAGGCCTTGCAAGGGCCAAAACTCAGGTACCAGCAAATCGAGAAAGTCGGCCTCGCCCTCATCAACGCAGCGAGGAGACTAAGGCATTACTTTCTAGCCCACACGATAGTGGTGCGAACAGACCATCCCATAATACAACTGCTTATCTGGCCAGACATGGCCGACAGAATGCTCAAATGGTATTTGGACCTGTCATAGTTTGACATCCACTACGAGGGCAAGAAGGCCCTCGAGGCACAAGTCCTGGCCGAATTTGTGGCTGAAATGACGCCTCCAGCGTCTCCATCTAGCGGGGCACACAAATGGACCATCTTCGCCGACAGAACATCCAGCTCCACCGGCAGTGGCGCCGCTATCATCCTCGAGAATGAAGAAGGAATCCTAATTGAGGTATCTCTAGTCATTTCCTTCCCCACATTAAACAACCAAGTCGAGTACAAGGCATTCCTCGCAGGCTTACGAATGGCCGAAGACTTAGGTGCCAAGGAGATCTTCACAGATTCCCAGCTCGTGGCATCCCAAGTATGAGGAGAGTACCAATCCAAAAATGATCACCTTGTCGAGTACCTGACGCTAGTGAAAGAAAGGATAACTAAGTTCAACGCATGGGAAGTCCAACACATCCCTCGCGAACGAAACACTCGAGCAGATGTCCTATCGAAACTGGTTAGCACCAGAAAGAAGGGTGGCAATAAATCTGTCATACAGGAGGTGCTCTCCCGCTCAAGTATCAAAAAGCCATCGAGGTTGCTCGACGTCAACGCCATTGACGACAGTAACTGTTGGATGACTCCAGTGTATAAATACCTCACTACATGGGAGCTGCCCGAGGACAGCAAGGAGGCCAGCGTGACCAAACGAAGGGTCTGCTCATACGTCTTGGTCGATGACAACCTCTAATGACGAGGATTTTCCATTCCCCTCCTGAAATGCGTTGAAGAAGACAAGGTCCCCGAAGTTCTCCAGGAAATTCACGAGGGTATCAACGCGCAACACTTGGGAGGGAGATCATTGGCATGAAAGGCCTTGCGAGCAGGATAGTATTGGCCAACCATGCATCACGACGCTAAGGAGCATGTCTAGAAATTTGACCGGTGCCAGTGCCACGAAGACATGCACTTGGCACCCCCTAATGAGTTGAAGACTTTGTCCTCGCCTTAGCACTTTGCCTGGTAGGGGATGGATATCTTAGGCCCCTTCATAATGGGGTCTTACCAAAACAAATTTCTGATTGTGGTCGTCGATTACTTTACAAAATGGATCGAAGTCGAAGCTCTCGCCAAGGTCACAACCTTCAACATACTTCATTTCTACAAAAGAAATGTCCTCGCACAATTCAGGGTACCCCAGGCCCTTGTGACCGACAATGGAACCCAATTCACGGACAGAAAGTTCCAAGACTTCATTGCCAAACTAGGCACGAAGCAACACTTCACTTCCGTCGAGCACCCCCAGACTAATAGGCAAGCAGAGGCCGCGAACAGTGTAATCCTTCGAGGTCTAAAATGAAGGCTAGGAGAAGCCAAAAAGAGATGGGTCGAGGAGCTACACAGCGTGCTCTGGGCCTATAGGACAACCCCACACTCCACCACCGGGGAAACTCTCTTTCGACTAGCCTACGGAACCGAGGCAGTGATACCGATGGAGATCAGGGAACCTTCCAGACGAACGGAAGCTCCTCTCGATGAGGAGATGAATGGCGAGGCTCTGAGAGAAGAGCTCGACCTGGTCGAAGAGATCCGATCAGGGGAAGCTCTCCGCGAAGCTTCACTGAGACAAAAAAATAACCTTGCGCCACGATGCCAAGGCCGTAAAGCGCGACTTCCCAGTTGGTATCCTGGTCCTACACAGAAATCAAAAGGATTCACGCGAGGGCAAGCTGGCCGTAAACTAGGAAGGACCATGCAGAGTCAAATAAAAAACAGGCATTGAAGCCTACTACCTAGAAGCTCTGGACGGGGAACCATTTGCTCGACCATGGAATGTCAAAAAGCTCAAATAATATTACAGTTAAGACCAGCCACTAGTTTGGACTTACTGCCGACGAGATCCCCCCACTGCGGGGAGACGACTCGACCACAAGACCGTGCCCCGGTGCAAGCACGATCCCTCACCCTACAACGCTGACTAGTTTCTGCTTATGGGATGAGCAGACTTTGTGCACAACGGGGATACCTCAATCGAGCTCTGTTGTTGCCACACCAATAAGGCAGGACACCCAGCTCGCGATGGAAATAGTCCAAGCCTATGGGATTAGTGTAACGCCCCGTTTTGCCAATTTTATATTATTGAGTCTTTTTGGATTATTTTATTATTATTTTATTTTATTCTCGACTTTTATGCGAAAATATGTTATTTTTCGTCGTGATTATATTTTATCGCGTTTTGGGAACATTTGCGGGATATTTGAGTGTGGGGGTATTTTGGACATTTCATAGATATTTTTACTAAGTTAGTAAGAAAGAAAAGAAAATAGAAAAGAAAAGGGAAAGAAAAATAGAGAGAAAGAAAGAAGAAAGAAGGAAAAAGAGAAGAAAAGAGGAGAAGAGAGAAAATTGGAGAAAGAGTGGAAAAAATCATCAAGAACAATTTCTAGGAATCGATTAATCGGGTAAGGGTGCGAAACTCGATTATTCTATGATTGTATACGATTATGTATGTGTTTTGTTGTTGTTTTTGGATTGATTTGGAGAATATTAGTAAAACCTAGATTGTGTAAAAATTGATTAGAAATGAATTTGATTGTAGTAAAAGTCTTGTTGAATGCATTGTTGATTGTTCATACATGTTTGTGGTATGCTATTACACTTCAAATTGCTGTTTTTCTGAGTTTTAGGTGAAGAAATTGGTTGATGTTGGGTTGGAAAACGCAGAAA
Source organism: Lathyrus tuberosus (assembly GCA_022829125.1). Lineage (NCBI taxonomy): Eukaryota > Viridiplantae > Streptophyta > Magnoliopsida > Fabales > Fabaceae > Lathyrus > Lathyrus tuberosus. The sequence continues at coordinate 946,709 of JALAZF010000925.1, read as the reverse complement.
TTGTTCTGCAGAATTTTTCTGGGTATGCTCTGGCCATACGCGTAAGGGGCATGTCCATACGCGTATGAGCCAAGGCGATACGCGTATCATTGGCTTGTTTTTGGGCCAATACGCGTATGAATCTTGGCATTACGCGTAACATGGGCGAGCCATGGGCCAATACGCGTATGGGTTTTGGAACGAGGAATTTGTGAAGGAAATGGGTTCTGTCCGTACGCGTATGGACATGAGTGATACGCGTATGGACATGAGAATGTCAAAAATGTGATTTTTCAAAATGTGTTTTCGGTTTTGTCCGTAACTTTGGTTCCGATTATCCGATTTTTGCATTCTTGGTGTCGTTGGAAAGGTATCGAACTGTACTTTGTGAATATGAGGTTTTGAGAATCGTTAGCCGATTAAATTTGGTCGGAAAATGTGAATAGTGTCGAATCTCGACTTTTGTCGTTTTTAATAGTGCGTATTTGACTTGTATTGTGTTATATGTTTGTGCTTTGGATGTGTATGCCTTATGTGCTGTTGTGATGACGATTTGTGGCCGAGAGGCAAGAAAATGCTAAGTGTGGTATATTGGTGTTTGTGGCCATTTTGGGCAATTGTGTGCATTACTTTGTGTGCACTTGAAATACATGAATATTGTTGATGCATGAGTATTTGATGTTGGCATGAGTCATTAATGTGTCAAGTATCATGATATGTATTCTTGCATGGGAAGATTCATAGATGAATCAGTTTTATAGTCTTACGCCATGAAATATTGGTAGAAGCGATTAATCCCAATTGATTGTGCGCCCTGAAATACTGGTAGAAAGCAATCGGATTGTGCGCCCTGAAATACTGGTAGAAAGCAATCCATAAACGTCGTTCGCCCTGAAATATTGGTTTATAGCGACGGGGAACATCGTAGGCCCGACGGGGAGTTACTCTATGTAACGAGCGATGATTCCAAGAGTTCCTGGGGGACTAATGAATTACAAGATTTGAAGTCGGTACCGCATGGCATGTGCATAGAGTCGTTGTGTCGGTCTATGTGCATTGCATAAATCATGAGTAATTGTGCTTGGAACGTGTTTGATTGTATTGTGAATGATTGATATGATGTGGTATACGATAAGTGAGAATTGTACCGTGTGATATTATATGCGACTGTTGAGCATTTGTGGTGAGAATGTGTTGCTTGTGTATTTTTGTGTTAATATATATAATCTTATGTAATTATATTATGGTTGTTTTTCTCACCCTTCTGCTGTTTTATAACGCTCTATGAGGCGTTGCAGATTAGGTTTGCTGGAGGTATTCTTTTTGTGAAGCTTTGCATCTTCATTATTTTGGTCGGTCGGCTCTGATATGTGACTCCGGGTAGTTAGGGTGGCCGCGTGCTATTGTTTTGTATATCTGATGATATATTATATTTTGGTTGTACATATGCTACTTGATGTATGACAAACTGTTTATATGTGTATATGTTAATCAGATTTTAGATTTTCCGTTTTATTTCTAATGTCTGAAAAGTGGGTGTAAGGAACGAAGTTTCCTCTGTATGATTGCTACCCCACAGTTGCATATCATTATGGGCAGGTGTTGCATGTTATGTGTATATTTTGGTTACGTTGATGGGATGTCTCCTTTCTATGCCGTGTTTTCAAATGTACTCTGATCAATTTTTGAATTTTTCTTTTAACTGCTTTAAATGCATGCTAATTGGGGGTATTAGATTGGGGGCGTCACATTAAGTGGTATCAGAGCTGTCTGTGTCAGTTTGTGTCAGTTGTGGTTGTTGTGTCTGGCATATTGGGCGAGTTACGTTGGACGAGTTGTTGTTTAACCATAATTTGTTATCATTGGAAACGTTCAGATTATGGCTGGAAGACGTGATGCTGCTATGACTGCGGCCATGCAAGCTATGGCGCAGGCGATGCAGAATTTACCGAATGCTGCGGCGGACGAGGAGTCGCGTTGTATGGATAAGTTTCAGAAGAATAACCCACCGAGCTTCAATGGTACTCATGATCCTGAGGGAGCACAGATTTGGCTGAAGAAGATTGAGAAGATCTTCCGTTTCATTAAGTGTTCCGAGGATCAGAAAGTGCAGTTTGGTACTCATGTGCTGGAAAAGGAAGCTGAAGATTGGTGGATAAATGCTTCTCAGAGGTTTGAGGAGGATGAAATAGTGGTTACGTGGGCTGTGTTCAAAGATGCTTTTCTCGAAAAGTATTTTCCGGAAGATGAGAGAGGTAAGAAGGAAATTGAATTTCTTGAACTGAAACAGGATAATTCCTCTGTTGCGGATTATGCTGCTAAGTTTGAGGAACTTGTGAAGTTCTGTCCTAATTATAATACAGCGGGTTCAAAGAGGTCGAAGTGTTTGAAGTTTGTGAATGGCTTGAGGCCAGAAATCAAGCAGGGTATCGGTTATCAGGAGATAAGACAGTTTTCAGTGTTGGTGAACAAGAGTCGGATCTTTGATGAGGATAGCAAAGCACGTGCTACTCATTACAAGAATCTGAATGATAAGAAAGGAAAGGGGCAGTTCAGAGGTAGGCCTTATGTTACCCCTGTTGACAAAGGGAAACAGAAGTTTGCTTTTGATAGGAAGCCTAGTGGTGGAGGAATGAATTCTGCTGTGAAATGTTACAATTGTGGTGGTTTAGGACATCGTATATCGGAATGTAAGAGGAAAATGAATAATGTGGATATGTGTGCTAGTTGTGGTTTGAAAGGTCATGTGGCTGCTGATTGTAGGAGGAAGAATGGAGTTACATGTTATAATTGTGGGGAAGTTGGTCATGTTAGTACAAGGTGTACGAAACCAAGACAGGCTCAACCTGGAGGAAAAGTGTTTGCACTAGCAGGAACTCAGACCTCGAATGCAGATCGTTTGATTAGAGGTACTTGCTTTATTAATAATACGCCTTTAATTGCTATTATTGATACTGGAGCGACTCATTCGTTTATTTCGTCTGAGTGCGCGAAGAGTTTGAATCTTGTGTTGTCTGTGATGGGTGTTGAGATGGTTATTGATACTCCAGCGATGGGATCAGTAACTACTTCTATGGTTTGTCTAAATTGTCCTTTAGCCATTTATGGTAAAGATTTTGTGATGGATTTGGTGTGTTTACCATTGGAAGGGTTAGATGTGGTGTTGGGAATGAACTGGTTACAATTTAATCGGGTTCACATTGATTGTTATCATAAGCTAGTAAGGTTTCCTTCTCTGGAGGAAGACGAAGACTCGAGTTTCTTATCTACCAAAGAGTTGAAGAGACTTTTGGCGGATGAGGCTCAGTTGTTCGGTGTGTTTGCATCGTTGTCGGTGGAGAGTAAAGTTTCTCTTGAGGTGTTTCCTGTTGTGTGTGATTTTCCTGAGGTATTTCCTGAAGATATTTCAGATGTACCGCCGGAGAGAGAGGTGGAATTCTCGATAGATCTAGTCCCTGGTACTAGACCTGTTTCTATGGCACCTTATCGAATGTCGGCATCTGAATTGGTGGAGTTGAAAAAGTAGTTGAATGACTTACTGGAAAAGAGGTTCGTAAGACCAAGTGTTTCTCCTTGGGGTGCTCCAGTTTTGTTGGTGAAAAAGAAAGATGGGAGTATGCGATTATGTATTGATTATCGCCAGTTGAATAAAGTGACGATTAAGAACAAATATCCGCTTCCAAGGATTGATGATCTGATGGATCAGTTGGTTGGTGCTTGTGTATTTAGTAAGATTGACTTGAGATCGGGGTACCATCAGATAAGGGTGAAAGAAGAAGATATTCAGAAGACGGCCTTTAGGACACGCTACGGGCATTACGAGTTTGCTGTGATGCCGTTCGGGGTTTCTAATGCGCCTGGTGTGTTCATGGAATACATGAATCGGATTTTCCACGAGCATTTGGATCGTTTTGTGGTGGTGTTTATTGATGATATTTTAATCTATTCTAAGTCTCGTGAGGAACATGCAGAGCATTTACGTATTGTTTTGCAGGTTTTGAGAGAAAGGAAGCTTTTTGCCAAATTGTCCAAGTGTGAATTTTGGTTGTCGGAGGTGAGTTTTCTCGGGCACGTGATTTCAGGTAATGGTATTGCTGTGGATCCATCTAAAGTAGAAGCAGTTCTACAATGGGAGGCTCCTAGATCCGTTACTGAAATTCGAAGCTTTTTGGGTTTGGCTGGTTATTATCGGAGGTTCATTGAAGGTTTTTCCAAGCTAGCATTACCTTTGACGCAGTTGACTTGTAAGGGCAAAGCGTTCATTTGGGATATTTAGTGTGAAGAGAGTTTTTGTGAGCTGAAGAGAAGATTGACGACAGCTCCGATTCTTATTTTACCTAATCCTAATGAACCATTCGTTGTGTATTGTGATGCTTCTTTAATTGGTTTGGGTGGTGTTTTGATGCAGGAAGGTAAAGTTGTAGCTTATGCTTCAAGGCAATTAAGAGTTCATGAGAAAAACTATCCTACTCATGATCTTGAATTAGCTGCTGTGGTTTTTGTGTTAAAGATTTGGAGACACTATCTCTATGGTGCGAGGTTCGAAGTCTTTAGTGATCATAAAAGCTTGAAATATCTATTTGATCAGAAAGAGTTGAACATGAGGCAACGGAGATGGTTGGAATTCTTGAAAGACTACGACTTTGGCTTGAATTACCATCCTGGTAAAGCTAATGTGGTAGCCGATGCATTGAGCCGTAAGTCTTTGCATATGTCCGCATTGATGGCGAAAGAGTGGGAACTTTTGGAATCATTTAGAGACTTGAGTTTAGTTTGCGAAGTGACATCGGTGAGTGTGAGACTTGGTATGTTGAAAGTTACGAATGAGTTTTTGTTGTCGATTTGTGAGAAACAAAAGCTGGATTTGAAATTTGTTGATTTGATGATGAACGAGAATGAGGATTTCAAGGTTGATAAGTTTGGCGTTTTGAGATTTCGTGATCGTATTTGTATTCCTGACGATGCGGAGTTGAAAAGAATGATTTTGGAGGAAGGACACCGGAGTATTTTAAGTATTCATCCCGGAGCGAATAAAATGTACCAAGATTTGAGGAAGATTTTCTGGTGGTCTGGTTTGAAAAGAGATGTGGCTCAATTTGTTTATGCTTGTTTAACTTGTCAGAAATCGAAAGTGGAACATTTGAGGCCTAGTGGTTTGTTGCAACCATTAGACATTCCTGAGTGGAAATGGGATAGCATTTCGATGGATTTTGTAACGGGGTTACCGAATACTCAGCGAGGGCATAATGCTATTTGGGTGATTGTGGATAGGCTGACTAAATCGGCGCATTTCATTCCGATTGACATCAGTTTTTCTTTGGAGAGGTTAGCTGAGATTTATGTCGGTGCGGTTGTGAAATTGCATGGTGTCCCGTTGAGCATTGTTTCTGATAGAGATCCGAGGTGTACATCGAGATTTTGGGAGAGTCTACAGAAGGCTTTGGGTTCTAGATTGAAGTTGAGTTCGGCTTATCATCCGCAGACGGATGGTCAGACCGAAAGAACTATTCAGTCTTTGGAGGATTTGTTGAGATCGTGTGTTTTGGAACAAGGTGGTACGTGGGACAGTTATCTTGCTTTGGTTGAGTTCACGTACAATAACAGTTTCCATTCTAGTATTGGAATGGCACCTTTTGAGGCTTTATATGGGCGAAGATGTCGAACGCCGTTGTGTTGGCACGAAACAGGAGAGAGTTCTGTGGTTGGACCGGAATTGGTGCAACAGACGACGGAAAAGGTAAAGTTTATTCGTGAGAAAATGAAGGCTTCTCAGAGTAGGCAGAAGAGTTATCATGATAAGAGACGGAAGGATCTTGAGTTTCAAGAGGGTGATCACGTATTTCTGAGGGTTACGCCGGTTACGGGTGTTGGTCGTGCTTTGAAATCTAAGAAACTTACTCCTCGATTTATTGGTCCTTACCAGATATCTGCGAGAGTTGGTGCTGTAGCGTATCGGGTGGCGTTACCGCCGAATCTGTCGAATTTGCATGATGTGTTTCATGTTTCGCAGTTGCGGAAGTATGTTTCAGACCCTTCACATGTGATTCCTATGGACGAGGTTGAGGTAAGAGATAACCTTACGGTCGAGACTTTACCAGTTAGTATTTTGGATCGCGAGGTGAAGCGGTTGAGGGGTAAAGAGATTGCACTTGTGAAAGTGGCGTGGGGAGGCGCTGCTGATGGTAATCTGACGTGGGAGTTGGAAAGTAGGATGCGGGAGTCGTATCCAGAGTTGTTTGAATCAGGTAAGATTTTCGAGGACGAAAATTTCTAAGTGGGGGAGGATTGTAACGCCCCGTTTTGCCAATTTTATATTATTGAGTCTTTTTGGATTATTTTATTATTATTTTATTTTATTCTCGACTTTTATGCGAAAATATGTTATTTTTCGTCGTGATTATATTTTATCGCGTTTTGGGAACATTTGCGGGATATTTGAGTGTGGGGGTATTTTGGACATTTCATAGATATTTTTACTAAGTTAGTAAGAAAGAAAAGAAAATAGAAAAGAAAAGGGAAAGAAAAATAGAGAGAAAGAAAGAAGAAAGAAGGAAAAAGAGAAGAAAAGAGGAGAAGAGAGAAAATTGGAGAAAGAGTGGAAAAAATCATCAAGAACAATTTCTAGGAATCGATTAATCGGGTAAGGGTGCGAAACTCGATTATTCTATGATTGTATACGATTATGTATGTGTTTTGTTGTTGTTTTTGGATTGATTTGGAGAATATTAGTAAAACCTAGATTGTGTAAAAATTGATTAGAAATGAATTTGATTGTAGTAAAAGTCTTGTTGAATGCATTGTTGATTGTTCATACATGTTTGTGGTATGCTATTACACTTCAAATTGCTGTTTTTCTGAGTTTTAGGTGAAGAAATTGGTTGATGTTGGGTTGGAAAACGCAGAAATTGTTCTGCAGAATTTTTCTGGGTATGCTCTGGCCATACGCGTAAGGGGCATGTCCATACGCGTATGAGCCAAGGCGATACGCGTATCATTGGCTTGTTTTTGGGCCAATACGCGTATGAATCTTGGCATTACGCGTAACATGGGCGAGCCATGGGCCAATACGCGTATGGGTTTTGGAACGAGGAATTTGTGAAGGAAATGGGTTCTGTCCGTACGCGTATGGACATGAGTGATACGCGTATGGACAGGAGAATGTCAAAAATGTGATTTTTCAAAATGTGTTTTCGGTTTTGTCCGTAACTTTGGTTCCGATTATCCGATTTTTGCATTCTTGGTGTCGTTGGAAAGGTATCGAACTGTACTTTGTGAATATGAGGTTTTGAGAATCGTTAGCCGATTAAATTTGGTCGGAAAATGTGAATAGTGTCGAATCTCGACTTTTGTCGTTTTTAATAGTGCGTATTTGACTTGTATTGTGTTATATGTTTGTGCTTTGGATGTGTATGCCTTATGTGCTGTTGTGATGACGATTTGTGGCCGAGAGGCAAGAAAATGCTAAGTGTGGTATATTGGTGTTTGTGGCCATTTTGGGCAATTGTGTGCATTACTTTGTGTGCACTTGAAATACATGAATATTGTTGATGCATGAGTATTTGATGTTGGCATGAGTCATTAATGTGTCAAGTATCATGATATGTATTCTTGCATGGGAAGATTCATAGATGAATCAGTTTTATAGTCTTACGCCATGAAATATTGGTAGAAGCGATTAATCCCAATTGATTGTGCGCCCTGAAATACTGGTAGAAAGCAATCGGATTGTGCGCCCTGAAATACTGGTAGAAAGCAATCCATAAACGTCGTTCGCCCTGAAATATTGGTTTATAGCGACGGGGAACATCGTAGGCCCGACGGGGAGTTACTCTATGTAACGAGCGATGATTCCAAGAGTTCCTGGGGGACTAATGAATTACAAGATTTGAAGTCGGTACCGCATGGCATGTGCATAGAGTCGTTGTGTCGGTCTATGTGCATTGCATAAATCATGAGTAATTGTGCTTGGAACGTGTTTGATTGTATTGTGAATGATTGATGTGATGTGGTATACGATAAGTGAGAATTGTACCGTGTGATATTATATGCGACTGTTGAGCATTTGTGGTGAGAATGTGTTGCTTGTGTATTTTTGTGTTAATATATATAATCTTATGTAATTATATTATGGTTGTTTTTCTCACCCTTCTGCTGTTTTATAACGCTCTATGAGGCGTTGCAGATTAGGTTTGCTGGAGGTATTCTTTTTGTGAAGCTTTGCATCTTCATTATTTTGGTCGGTCGGCTCTGATATGTGACTCCGGGTAGTTAGGGTGGCCGCGTGCTATTGTTTTGTATATCTGATGATATATTATATTTTGGTTGTACATATGCTACTTGATGTATGACAAACTGTTTATATGTGTATATGTTAATCAGATTTTAGATTTTCCGTTTTATTTCTAATGTCTGAAAAGTGGGTGTAAGGAACGAAGTTTCCTCTGTATGATTGCTACCCCACAGTTGCATATCATTATGGGCAGGTGTTGCATGTTATGTGTATATTTTGGTTACGTTGATGGGATGTCTCCTTTCTATGCCGTGTTTTCAAATGTACTCTGATCAATTTTTGAATTTTTCTTTTAACTGCTTTAAATGCATGCTAATTGGGGGTATTAGATTGGGGGCGTCACAATTAGTACCTCGACCGAGATCCTAGTCCCGCCACCGGCGAAACCACCTCACCTCCTCGACGAGTCCCCTAAACTATCGAGCGTAATAATAACGAGTCGAGCAAAATGTCCATACTTAGCATTTAAATGTTAAAAGCAGACACAAATAAAATTCAACATACACAATGTCAAACAAGATATTTATATAAATATGGCCACAAGGCTAGAGTAGTTAATATTACAAAAGGGGGCTATGCCCGACCAATAGGTTACAAACCAAATGGCACGCAGGCCAACAAAGTACAAATACAAACAACTAAACAACATCACTGGGAACCTCTAGAGGAACTATCTCGCCATCGACGACCACGTTGAGAACGCTCATCCCTTCGGTCAGCAGTCAGACATCGGAATTAAGAGCTTTAATCTGCTCCACCGCAGCGTTGAAACCGAACTCACCTGTCCCCAAGTTATCCTGCTCGAGGATGCAGATCCTCTCCGGGCTTAAGGGACTTCTTATCGTCGGTCTCATCCTGACCAACCACCGACGAGCCTTCCATCTCGGCTACCTTCGCCTTCAGACGGGCATTCTCTTCGTTCACCTTTGTCACCTCCCCCTTCATCTGGGTCACTTCCTTCTGGAGTGCGATCTTGGCCTCCAGGTTGCCTTGGAGCTTTGTCAACTCATTGTGGATCTCAACATTCTCCAGCTCAAGGTCGGTGATCTTGGTTTGCGCCCTCTTGAGATCTGCAAGCGAAACTGTCTCTGCATCCTCGAGGGCCAGCGCCACCTCCAACACTCTCATAATAGTTGCCGCATCCTGGACGAGAAGCTTCCTCCTCACCTTAGGGTCGGAGAACAGGATGGTTGACGCCTCAAGGTCGGGGACCACAATAGAGCCTTCCCCGTTAAATATTCTTCCTTAGAGATAGCACGAGGGCAGTACAAATTTACCCCTGACAAAGCCGCTCGAACCACCAGTCGGGGAGGAGCCAACATCGTCTCGCTTCCTTTTGTTTGTTGCGTTCGGAGTAGGAAGGTTCGAAGTGGTCCCCGGAAAGGAGGTGGTGCCGCCCACAAACTTCTCCGGCATTGCCTGGTGCTTGGCAGCGTCAGCCTTAGGCACTGGGGCACCTTCTTCAAATTTTTGGCTGCTGCGGACCTGACCAGACGCTCCCTCATGTTCGACATCTTCCCTGCAAAAATAAAGTGGGAGGCTATCACATTGAACAAGAGGTTAAAAGTACATGTGAAGAAATAATCTATACCGAGGAGCTCAAACGCAACATCCCCCGTTCGTATTCGAGGAGGGCCTTGGTATTAATATAACGAGCCGCCCGAGCAGGCTCTCCATCCTCCTCGTACAACTCTTTGCCATCCCTATTCACTACGAAGGCGGGGCTGAAATTCTCTACATAGGCATGCAATGCCCGGAAAGACTCTTTGTCCCCGTCACTGAGCTGCTCGTGCTTGACAAGGAACTGGTCGGTCCTATATCTAAAATGGGCATACACCCATTCCAACGGGAACTTTGACACCGCCTTCACTACTTCCCGACCATCAATTTCCACGGTCTCCAGGGTGGATATGAACCTCTTAGCCGCCTCCGAGACAGGCTTCATAACCAGGAACTTATCCTTGAAGTTTCGGACAGATTCCGAGTACGGCCAGAAGAGCCTGCTCTGCTGCTTGAAGGATACCCAGCTTTGCTTCGGGCCTGCTGTGCTCCTTTGAATTTGAAATATGCAGAAGAAAAGATCCACGGTGGCCCCGACCCTCAGGTAACGGCAGACCAGCTCAAATGCCCCTATAAACGCCAGTGCGTTCGGATGAAGTTGAGCAGGGCACAACTCTAGATGGCAAAAGATAGCCTTTTGAAGGTCGGTGAAGGGCAGACGATACCTCGCCTCCACGAAGGCAAATTCATACATGAGGAATCGCATCCTCGGATACACTGAACATATCCGATCGTCCTCCGTGGGGCAGATAACCCTCTAATGTACGGGCACACCCTCCTCCCGGTCTTCAAGATAGGGAAACTCACGAGCTTCCTCTTCAGTAAAGGTCGATCTCGTCGACATTGGCTCTTGGACGATCCAGTCGATATCCCCCTCAGACATTCGTACATTTGCATGCTCGACGGGTTGCTTAGCCTCCTCGTTAGAAGCCCCAATACCGGGGACGACTCCCTCATTTCTGTCACCCATTTCACCTGAAAAGCAGAGGAAGAAAAAGTGAATTCGACGACAAAGATCAAATCCACCCTTCCACCACTAATCAAGTGAAATGGCGAGGAATAAGTCGAGGACGCCCTCAAGCCCTAATAGACAGCTCCGGGACGCGACGACATCCCTTCCCCATAAAATGGGGACGAGTCTCCGCGACTCTATGAAAGTATTCCACAAGGACATGCCTCCTCGAAGAAATCAAACTTGTCACACGAAAGTCAATTTTTGCGTCGAAAAAGCCTAATGCCCGACTACAAACTTAAAGTTAACCCTAACCAGAAACCTAGGATGATCTACATAGTCTTACACTATATTCATAGATATTCATCCTATGTTCTTCATGCGCTTCATGTTCTTCATGAATTTTCCAAAAAATTCATGTGTTCATCGAAGAACACATGAACATTCAACCGGAAAGTTCATGAATCACCAGAAAACTCATGCAAATTTCCAGGAAATGAAGAACACTAAAGAAATAACAAAGAAAGGTGAAGAACTTACTTGGTGCTAGAGGTTAAAGGTGAAGATCTCGGCGTGGACTATGAAGATCGACGGCAGCGAAGAAACTTCGGCGAAAGTACGAGTTGCAGAGCAAAAGGATTTGGAGAGAGGAATTTACGTGAAGTGTGCAAATGAATCCTCGCTCCCCTTTTTTTATAAGCAGTTGCTCGCTTGGGGAAGTGCAAAGGCCATCATAGCCTAGACCCCTAGGCCTGACAGGAATTAAATGCACCATCACGTGTCAAAAGAGAATCTTTGTCTGCGAGGCTATCTCAAGTCATCACACTTCCTCAGAGCAAAGACTTGGGGGGCTCCTGTTCTGGACTGGGCAGGCGATTAGCCCACAGTAGAACAAGGCCCAATCCAGTCCAGCTCTTGGCAAGACCCAATAATTGGATTCAGCCAATCTAGCCGTTGGGCACAATTTAGCTGTTGGGCACAATCTAGTAGTTGGGCATAATATGACCGTTGGGGACACCCCCCTCACGGGCTTGACAGTTCACGCGACCAACTGCCTCCCCGTATCTCACGGAAGCAGTTGGACCAGGTCAAAGGGTCACGCGCATGACCCTCCACCTGGCAGTCTCCCATTGGTCGACCAGATAATTCGGCCACATGAGAGACCTTGACCCCGCGCTGGGGGTTACTTCTATAAATACCCTCTCACTTGAGAGGGTCAGGTTTGATCACTATTGAATACTCTAAACCACACCTAAACGCTTCGTACTTGCCTTCTCTCTAGCCCAAACTTACTTTGGCATCGGAGTACCTTGCAGGTACACCCCCTCCTCTCCTACATCATCATCTCTGCCCTACACAGAAGGCCATGACGATCCAGTCTGATCACACCAGATCAAATGTCATAAATCACTTTTTTAGTATTGAAATTTTAGTTTTTTTAAGAACAAATATTATCAAACAAATCCTTTTTAGTATTATAATAATTAAAGTTGAGTATAATAAAAAAACTAATACATTTTTTCATAAAAAAAATATATCCTATAAAAAATCTCAATTTCAAACACAATCCTCGCTGAATCAATTTCAAACTAAAAATCTAAAAAATAATACTACTCTTATTTCAAATGTTGTAAACAAAATATTTAACATTTTTGTAATTTATATATTTTATACTTTGGGTTTAAATATCTAATTAGAGTAATGTTAGGCTCTATTTAGGATAATTTAGAGATTAATTAGGGTTTGATTATTTCTAAGATATTTAAGTAATTAAATGATTAAAGATTACTTAGTGATCTGTGAATTAGGATAATCATCTAATTAGAACAATTAGGATCATACTACCTCCGTCCCTAAATATAAGACCCCGTTGAGAAAATTACGGGAATTAAGAAAGTTGGTTAGAATATTAAATTTATTGACTATTTTGTATAATTTTACAAGTTTATCCTTAGGAGAGAGAAATAGTTAATGTGTATGTTAATGTATTTATTACAGAGTGCAAAAAAAGATGTAATATAATTAGGGGTATGTGTGGAAAAAAATAATTAATACACTTTGAAAGTTGAAGAGGGTCTTATAAAAAGGGACAAGAAAAAAACTCAACAGGGTCTTATAATTAGGGACGGAGGTAGTATCATATATAAAAAATACAAAAATAAGTTATTGGGATAATTTAGTTATTAAGATATTTTATAATATATAAAATGATAAAATAATTAAAAATAAAAAAAGAAGATTTTATTAACTAAGGTCTTATCTTATTATAATCAATAAAAAAAATACAAAAACATTTTATTATAATTTAGGGTTTTTATTAGGATAATGTTAGGATTAATGATCAATATTAGGGCTATGGTTATGATTTTATTTAAGATAGTTAAGAATTAGGATTTAAATAAAAGTAAAAATACAAAAAAGATATGTATAATTAATTAGCTTTATGATTGGGTTAAGATTGATATTATTATAATAATTAGGCATATTACATTTATTTAGTAATTAGCTTTACATTTCCCCTTAATATAAATAATAAAGGATTAATAGCTATTTTATCATCTGTTATATGGATATAGCGCGTTTTGAAAAAAAATTCTGTCAAAAAAAAATTTAGATTCCCAAGAACCACAACTTACCCCTCTATGCATCTCTTTTATTTAATTATTTGCATTAAAATTATATATAGTTAGTAAACTGCAAATGTTATATACTATAAATGTTATATACTGTAAATATTATATACTTATTATTAATAAACTGTAACGTTAATTATTAATGTCAATTATCTGCATCTCTTTTGTTATATTATTTGAATAATTAATATTATATATTGTTGGAGTATGAGGAGGAACATCAATATTGAATCAAGAGCAATACAAATACAAATATGAGATACCACATATTTAAATATGTAAAACCTTATCAGTGGTTTCGATTTAGTATATTGTAAATGTTAGATAACTATTAATATACTGTAATACTAAAATATTTACATTAATAAATTGAAATTAATTATTAATAAATTATTAAACTGAAATTATAATTAATATAAATTAATTAACTAAAATTATTAATTAATAATAAACTGAAATTATTAATAAATAAAATAAAATAAATTAATTGATAATAGAATGAAATTAATACATATAAATTAATTAATAAAATTAATAAATTATTAAACTAAAATTAACTAATTAATAAAAATTATTAACAAACTGAAATTAATTATTAATAATAAACTGGAATTAATTATTAATAATAAACTGAAATTAATTAATTAATTAAAATTATTAAATTCGTAAACTGAAATTATTGATATAAATTAATAAAACTTAAATTATTAATAATAAACTAAAATTATTATTAATAAATTATTAAACGCAAATTATTAATAATAAACTGAAATTATTAATATAAATTAATAAACTTAAATTATTAATAATAAACTAAAATTATTATTAATAAATTAATCACTTAAATAATAACATTTAAATATATATCATTAACGTTTAAATATCTTTTATTAACTTTTGTATTAACTAAAATATATATAGTTTATTTAAGTTAATATTATTATTTAATTGTGTTAACTGAAATGTTTAAATGAAATATAGTGTATTAACGTTTAAATGAAATTAATTGAAATTATTTAACTAGAATACATATTATTTAACTAGAATATATATAGTGTATTAACGTTTATTATATAAGCAGTTAGCTAAATTAATAAAGTTGTAATATATAAAGTTATTAAATATATAAAATAAATGTTGTAATATATAATACTTGAGAAATTGGTGTTTATTCTTGAGGATAACTTTAGTATGGGATAAAATTCTATGACTTTTTAGGGTTTTAATATCGAGGATAAAATTCAGGGATATGGGCTTTGGGTTTAAAAACTTTTAATATTAAAATAATTATATAATCATATCATTATGGGTTTATTTTCAATAATTAAATTAATGGATTTTTTAAAAATCAATCAAAAGGGATAAAATCAATCTAAGTGACCTCAAATCTTAAATCCTCTGCCCTTGAGTATTGAGGTACTTTTAGAAATTAAATATTTCTCCGTCCCCGATGTGTGAGAATTTTTCAAGGGATAAAAACAACCAACTAACCAACATTTTTAAGACGAACTACGGTGTTTTGATCCTTCATCTACCATGAGGGTACATAGACATAGAGTTGTAAGACTCTAGCAAGTACAAATAATCAAAAAAATATTTTAGGTTTTCTCTTTGTAAATAACAAAATAATTTTTTTTAATAAATAAATATTTAAACAATGGATAAATGACAAGCAAACATCCTTAGACATACAATAACCCTAGACTTAGAGGAGGATCTCATTCAATACAATGGAGGTGAGGGGTGCCTAGTATCTTTCTCTCACTTAACTGACTCCCGAACCTAGTCTCTAACCCTTAGTTATTAGGTTTTATCATTATTTTCCTGTTCCTTAGGAACAAATAAAATATGGTGGCGACTTTGTAATTTTGTCGGCCGCGACACTATTGATCCTTCAAAGTGTGAAAAATCTTTGAATCATTTGAATAAAAAGCATAAATATGTGCATAAAGACTCAAATAGCAAGAGTACATCTTATCACAACTTATCTTGTCATTATTGTTGCAAGAAAGGTCATACTATTGAAAAGTGCAAGTTTAGGAGACTTTTTGTCCCCAAAAGAGTTGTTCAATGGTTACCCAAATGCAATTTTGATTTCACTCACTCTCAAGGACCCAATGAAAATTGACTACATATTTCCCTTGTTTGATTCTGCAGGTTGAATCTCTTAACTCTACGAATAAGATGTGGTATCTTGATAATGGATGCTCAAGAGATATGACGGGTGACATATCTCTATTCATTGACTGTGTGCCAAAGAAAAAGGGGTTCATCACTTATGGAGACAACAACAAGGGAGCAATACTTGGAAAAGGTAGTGTAGGAAATCCCTCATCTACTATTATCTTCGATGTTATGTTAGTTGATGGTCTTAAACATAACCTCCTTAGCATTAGTCAACTTTGCGACAAGGGTTTTAAAGTTACTTTTGCAAACACTTGTTGCTTATTTGTACATAATAAAAAGAAGGATTGTATGTTTAAAGGTTCGAGGGTTAATAAAACTTATATGTTAAACTTAGATGATGTATCCTTGGTTGGAACTAAGTGTCTAACTATCATGAGTGAAAACTCTTGGCTATGGCATATACGCCTAGCTCATATCAACTTTGACTTACTAAAAAAGGTGTCCTCAAAAGATTTAGTAATCGGTTTACCAAAAATGAAGTTTTCAAAAGACCATTTATGTGAAACGTGTCAAATGAGGAAGCAAACGAGAATCTCTTTTAAATCGAAAAACATTATGTCAACATCGAGACCTCTTGAGCTTCTCCATATGGACATCTCTGGTCCCTCAAGGACCAAAAGCATAGGTGGTAACTATTATGGCTTTGTGATTGTAGATGATTACTCAAGATTTTGTTGGATCATGTTCTTGTATAGTAAAGATGAGACTTATCCAGATTTTAAATAATTTGCAAGATTGTTCCAAAATAAGATGAAATTGAAAATTATTTTCATCCTAAGTGATCATGGAGGAGAATTTCAAAATCTCATATTTGAGAAGTACTGTGATAAACATGGCATTGAACATAACTTTTCCGCTCTTATAACTCCATAACAAAATGGTGTTGTGGAGCGTAAAAATCATATTTTAGAGGAGTTGGCTAAGACTATGCTCAATGAAGGTAATCTACCAAAGTATTTCAGGGCCGAGTACATTAACACAACTTATTATGTCTTGAATAAGATTCTGATACGTCTTATTTTAGACAAAACTCTCTGTGAACTACTTATGGGTAGAAAACCCAATGTTTCTCTTCTACACGTTTTTAGATGTAAATGCTTTATTTTAAATAATGGAAAGGATAATCTTGGTAAGTTTGATGCGAAAGCCGATGAAGGCATCTTCCTCGGATACTCCCAATCTAGTCAAGCTTATAGGGTTTATAACAAAAGATTACTTATTATTGAAGAGTCGATACACATTACTTTTGATGATTATTTTCTGAAAAATGTTGGGAAATGTGTTTCTTTTCATGATGTAGGTGTATCTTCACAAGATATTCTCAAGGAACCCGATGACGGAATTGATCAACCTAAAGAGATGGAAAATGAGAAAGGTGAAGATAAAGATTGTGAAGAGGAGAAGGTTGAAAGTCCAGATACAGTAGACGATCTTTCTTTTACTCATAGAACATCCAAAGATCACCTTATCAATAACATACTTGGAGACATCACCAAAGGCGTGACAACACACTATAATATAAGTAATTATTGTTATCATTTTGTGTTCGTTTCTAAAGTCGAACCTAAACACGCTAAAGATGCATTACTTGATGAGCATTGGCTTATCGCCATGCAAGATGAACTAACTAATTTAAAAGGAATGATGTTTGAGACCTTGTCCCTCGTCCTAGAAATCATCAAGTAATCGACACTAAATGGGTTTTAAGAAATAAGCTTGACAAAAACAAAGTGATAACCCGTAATAAAGCCCGACTAGTGGCTCAAGGTTATAACCAAGAGAAGGGCATTGACTATGAGGAGACTTATGCTCTGGTTGCTCGCCTTTAGGCTATACGCCTTCTACTAGCCCATACTTACGCTAAAGAATTCAAGTTATTTCAAATGGACCTGAAAAGTGTGTTCCTTAATGGCTATATTAATGAGGAAATGTATGTAGCTTAACCTCCTGATTTTGAAAATCACGAGTATCCAAATCATGTTTACAAACTCAAAAGAGTTTTGTATGGTCTCAAACAAGCCCCTCGGGCTTGGTATGAATGACTAAGTAAGTTTTTAATCGATCAAGGATACTCTAAGGGAAAGGTAGATACTACATTTTTTATTAAGTGCCAAGGAAAGCATACTCTTCTAGTTAAAGTTTATGTCGACGATATTATTTTGGATCGACTAACATGCAACTTGTAAAGGAGTTTTCTAAGCTTATGTAGAGTGAGTTTGAGATGAGCCTTATGGGGGAGTTTAATTACTTCCCTGATCTTCATATCAAACAACTCAATGAAGGGACATTTGTGTGTCAGACCAAATATTGCAAGGACTTGCTAAAGAGATTTGGCATGTAGGGTGCAAAATCTATTGACACTCCTATGGCCACAAATGGAAACTTGGAAAAAAATGAAAATGGTAAGGATGTAGATGTAAACAAATATAGAGGTATGCTTGGTTCTCTTCTATATATTACTGCATCTAGGCCAGATATTATGTTTAACGTGTGTATGTGCGCTCGTTATCAATCAGCTCCTAAGGAATCTCATTTAAAGTCGTAAAACGCATTCTTAGGTATCTTCATGGTACTTCTAAATATGGGCTTTGGTATTCTAAGGGAATGGATTTTAATTTGGTTGGTTATACCGATTCCAATTTTGCCGGTTGCAAATCAGATAGGAAAAGTACTAGCGGAACTTGTCACATGTTTTTAAATTCCTTAGTAAGTTGTGAAGGGAAATATGCAATCCAAAACGCAACAGAAAATAAAAATTTCTCTTTAGTGATCCTTATAAATGGTCATAATTAGTGATAGAACAGTTACCTCTTGTGGCTATGAAACCTTTTATTCTGAATCGAATGAGTGATCACGAGCGACGTATGATGAACAGTGCCTCTACTCAGTCCACACGAACAAATTCCTTCAGTCTCAGTGCTAGCTGCTACGATTGAAGACTTTGAGTGAGCGAGAGAAATAAGAATATGGCTAGGGTTTCACAGTCTGAATTTCCATCAAAAGTGTATGCTTCTGCACTAGGGTTCTATGTATAGAATCACTTGTGTGGTCTGCAAGCTAAAAAGCCCACTTAAGTGTATGCACACCATATCTTATAGTGTACTACATATCACCTAAGCGCGTGGTACCATACCAAATTCCGTATTCTACTTAAGTGTATCGTACCTTACGGTGTTCTACATTTACTTAAGTGCATTATACCTTATGGTGTCCCTTATTTACTCTACCTCTTATCAATCTGTCCTTATGTGTGTGACCCTGTAGGTTTTTGCGACGTTGACAATTATATTATATCACACATTTAACATAATAAACAGTGAGCGGTATCTAGCAACACATCACTGCTACCCAAGTTACGAAAATGACACGTGATCTGACAAAACCTCTTGTGATAATACTTGTGTGTACAATTATCCTTTTGTCCTTATGTTTATATTGAACACAAGACATATACCGTGTCATCCTTGTTCAATTCAATATTGGGCCCTTAGACATTTATCCTGTTATGAAGGATGGGCAAATTCCATCTAGGTCACTCATGTTCCTCAGCATGCTTTATGGAGTACCCATCAATTGTCTTTATGGTCATCCAGTTACAAACAATGTTAGATCACCATGAGAGTAACTTATGACACATTACATAACATTCTATGTAGTACTCTCATAGAGGGTCAATCCAATATAAATATTACTCCTAATATCCACTTCTTGATAATAAAGCAAGAGAAACTGAAAAGAAAGAACACAATATATTTATACTAGTTCACTTGAGAAACTCTCAAGTTAGTCTAGTCCACCCGCCAAGGTGATTTTGCCTCTCTCAAGCGAGGTCTTAATCCACTAATCAAACTGATTAATACAATGCAAAAGCTAAATTGCAAGTGACTAACAACATTCTCTAAGACACACTAGTCCTAGACTTCTTAAGAATTCTGACCTAACCGGTCTCTTAAGGAAATCAAACAACTGTTTGAAAATACAATGCACAAGCCAAACTGCAAGTGACTAACAACACTAAAATTCAATGTCTTAGTCTTCCTAAAGCTTCTGACCTACCCGGTCCTTTAGGGAACACAAATCTTCCTAAAGCTTCAGACCTAACCGGTCCTTTAGGAATCACAAACAACTGTTTGTTACAAAGGTTTGTTTACAATAATGATGCTTCTACACAAGCAGAGTAAACACAGTTTCTAGCTCAATCTAACTTAGAGCGAATCTACACAGTAAGAACAATATTCTTCTTTGTGTTGTGGCGCTTTACTGTTCACTCATAAATTTCTCTATTTCTTGAGTTCTTTCTTCATATGAATCAGTGTCTTTAATATTTCTCTTTTTCACACTGAGTGTTACATTTTTATCACAACGAATTCATTGAATGATCAAGTCTATATATATAGCCAAAAAAAAGATCCGTTGAAGGGCAGATCAGCAATATCAGAAAAGTACTGGTGACTTGAAATAATGTTGTTATGCTGGGGTGAAAATCGTACACTGAAATTGTCCTTTATATCACCAAATCAGGGTAGTGGAATGGTAGTGGAAAAGAACGTGTTTGATCTGTACTATGTACTATTTTCCCTCACAAAAACATTTCATCTTCTTTTATCCATCAGAGGCTTCTGAGTTGATATGATTGAAGCATGACCAGAAGAATGAATCATTGGGTCTTCATAAACTCAAGTCTTCAGAATATTCAGAAACTCATTCACCAGAACCTAGTCTTCAGAATCTTCAGCACTTGTCTTCATAACCCTTATTCTTCAGAATCCTTAAGTCTTTAGAGTCTTCAGAACTTCGTTCAGCAGAACCTTGTCTTCAGAATCTTTAGCACTCATTCTTCAGAACCCTTGGTTATCAGAAACATAAGTCTTCAGAAGTTAACGACTTCAGAAGCTAAACAGACTTCAGAAGTAGAACATCAGAGTCACGCTCAGAAGTTAGAATCCAAGAGACGTTACAGCAGCAACATAATGTCTTCTTAGAATCTATCTGAATGTGATCAGATACAGAAGCAACCTTGCTTCTTGGAACGAAAACGACTTTTATCACACAAAGTGATTCGCATATGGTTTTCAATTAAGATCAGAACCTGTTTGTTAAAACCATCAGAATAAAAAACGTTAGAGTACCAAAATTGTTCTCACACAAATACTCCATTGTCATCATCAAAACATAGAGACAAGATGTAGAACCAGATCTTGTTCTTACACTATCATCATGAGTCAAAGCATTTTTGGCCACTCCTCTAGGTCAAAAGTTAGTAAGCAGGAGTTGAAACCACATTTTACTGGTGGGAAGGAGTCCTTCAGGATTATAGGGTTCATATCTGTTAAGAGACATATCATGAATTCCAATTAGATCATCAATAAAAGAGTAATACAAATTGAAATCTTCAACAGTGACTCCAGATTGAACACAATTGATGGCTTGGGAGATGAAGGTAGGTGTTATGATGACAGGAACACCAAAAATAGAAGACCATACAAATTTTTTGTCTTCTCCAATCCTTGCAAATTTCCAGAATTCCTTCACCAGGACAGGATAAATGGGTCCATGCAGGATTGCGTAGTATCCCGACTACCCTTGAATTTGCATGTTGGTAGATATGTATAAGCCTGAGTCTCTTAGTCTTGGGAGGTTTGGCCTTTTCTCATTGATGACTTCCATAACTTCGTCATTGCCAAGAAAAGTTTTGATAGACATAGTGAAAGAGAAAAGATATGAAGGAAAAGTAAGTTTTGAAGAACTGATGAAGATTATGAAGAGAAGTATGGTATTTAAAGAGAATAAAAATGTATCAGCAATAAAGATTAGATGAACTGAAACAAAAATTCATCATTTCCAAGATAAGTAATGAAGGACAACAGCAGGGTAAGAGACACAAACAAAATCAAAGGATGGTAAAAAAGTGTATCAGTCTCCAAAAGATCACAGATCGGTTATACATTATTCAAATCTTGTCATCAGTCAATAAATACGAATAAATGTATACTTGAAAATGGGAGGGGAGAATCTGATAGAGAATAAAGGTTGGGAAGAGAAGCACTTAGTTTCAAGAAATCTTTGTTTCACACACATCTTAATAAATGCATAGTAAAGGGGAAGACATAAAGATTTAATCTATTCTCAAGTAAAGTACCAAACCAAATGCGTCAAAACATGATTACAACCATAATAGGGAATATTAAGGAGTAATTACTTGAAACCTAGTCTCATGAAATCACAACGCTCAAGGTGTCTCTTCAACAGAAAGGTATGATTTAATTTTGGACAGCTGTCACAAATCATCATAGCCGTTTGTTTTTCAAGAGAGAACGTTTGATATTCCTAAAGTCAAGAATACCAAGAGGTATTTGACTGGACGAGTTTCTGATCAGGACATCTTCTAACATGTAGAAGTATCGTTAATTAGAAAGACATAAAATAATGAACAATTAATTTGCTTAATCGTCAGAGTCTTATTTCAGAAGTTTTGGTGACTTGACATATCAAAATATCATCAACCCATTATGGACACGGTTTTATAAATAGATTTTCCAGAATGAATACGAATCTATCCTCAGCAAGGGTTTTTGTGAAATATCAGCCCACTGGTGATCTGTACCCACAAATTTTAACTAAAAAGTACCCTTTTGAACATAGTCACGTAAAAAGTGATGTTTTATTTCAATATGGTTTGCCCTAGAATGCAAAATAGGATTCTTAGATAAACAGATAGCAGAAGTATTATCACAGAAGATATGAATGTTACTTTCGTGTATCTGATAATCTTCTAGTTGACTTTTCATCCAGAGTATCTGAGTACTGCACAATGATGCTGAGATATATTCTGCTTCTGCAGTTGAAAGTGCAATTGTTGATTGTCTTTTGCTTGCCAAAGAGACGAGGTTGTTCCCCAGAAACTAACAGTTTCCAGAAGTACTTTTCCTTTCCAATCTGTCTCCAGCATAATTTGTATCACAATAACCAGAAAGCTTGTACTCTGATGTTTTCTTATACATCAAGCCAAGGTTAGTTGTTCCTTTTTTATACCTTAGGATTCTCTTAACAACAGTTAAGTGAGTTTCCCTTGGATATGATTGTAAACGAACACAAAGACATACGCTGAACAAAATATCTGGACGAGAAGCAGTCAAATATAGAAGAGAGCCTATCATACCACGGTAGAGCTTCTGAAAAACCTTTTTACCTACTTCTTCTTTTTTCCAAAATACATGTCGGATGCATAGGAGTCTTTGCAGGTTTAATTTCTGACATATTGAACTTTTTCAGAAGTTCTCTTGCATACTTGCTCTGATGAATGTACGTTCCTTCTGGACGTTGATCAATCTGAATTCCCCAAAAAAATTTGAGTTCTCCCATCAGACTCATTTCAAATTCAGTCTGCATTAACTTAGAAAATTCCTTGCACAAGGAAGTATTAGCAGAACCAAATATAATATCATCAACGTAGATTTGAACAACCAGAATGTCATTTTTGAAGGTTTTACAAAAGAGTGTTGTATCCATTTTTCCTCTGGTAAAGTCATTTTCCAAAAGAAAGTTACTTAGTCTTTCATACCAAGCTCTGGGAGCCTGTTTCAGACCATATAACAATTTTTTAAGTTTGAAAATAAAATCTGGGTTTTCAGAACTTTCAAAACCAGGAGGTTGGTGTACATACACTTCTTCAGAAATATACCCATTTAAAAATGCACTCTTTAATCCATCTGATATAAAGTAATGTCATTATTCACAGCAAAGGAAATTAAAAGACGAATAGATTCTAACCTGGCAACTGGTGCAAAGGTTTTTGTATAGTCTATCCATTCTTGCTGATTATAACCTTGTGCTGCTACTCGTGCTTTGTTTCTTACGACCTCACCTTTCTCATCTAACTTGTTTCTGAATACCCACTTTGTTCCAATGACATGGACACCTTTTGGTTTCTGAACAAGATCCCAGACATCATTTCTGGTGAATTGATTTAGCTATTCTTGCATGGCCAGAATCTATTCATTCTCCCTAAGAGCTTCATCAACTGATGTTGGCTCTATCAAAGACACCAAACCCAGAAGAGTTTCCTCAGAAGGTTTAAACGATGAATGAGTTCTGACTGGATCAAATTTGTCTCCCAGAATCAATTATTCAGAATGAGAAGTCTTTAGTTTATTCTTCTTCTGATGATATGGACTATTTTCTGCTTCTGGTAAGGTTGTATCTGATTCTGGAGAATCTGCATCTTTGTCTCCTTCCTTTGAATCTTCCTCCTTGGATTCTGATAAAGTGATCTTCAAATCTGCAAACTTTTCAACTAGCTTTGACTTTCTGTGTTATAGATTCTATAGCGTTTAGAGCGTTTAAAGTATCCTGACTGTAAACACTTTTGAGCTTTGGAGTCAAACTTGCCAAGATTCTCTTTAGTATTCAACAAAAAACAAATACAGCCAAAAGGATGAAAATACGAGATGTTGGGTTTTATATTCTTCCACAATTCATAAGGAGTCTTACCCAGAATAGGACTGATAGAAATTCTGTTTTGAATATAACATGCTGTATTTACTACCTCTGCCCAGAAGTGCTTAGCCATGTCAGTTTCTTGGATCATGATACGAGCCATTTCTTGCAAAGTCCTATTCTTGATTTCCGCTACTCCATTCTATTGTGGAGTTCTGGGACATGAGAAATCATGGGAAATGCCACGGGAATTAAAAAGATTCTCAAAGTATTTGTTCTCAAATTCTCCGCCATGATCACTTCTGACTCTGACTATTTTGCAATCCTTCTCTATTTGCACTTGTGAGCAAAATGTAGAGAACACAGAATGTGACTCATCCTTGTGTTTCAATAATTTTATCCATGTCCAACGACTATAGTCATCAACCATAACTAATCCATACTTCTTTCCACTGATTGAAGCAGTTTTCACCAGTCCAAACAAATCAATGTGTAGAAGTTCTAACGGTCTATAGGTGGACACAACATTTTTTGCTTTGAAGGAAGTTTTAGAAAACTTTCCTTTCTGACATGCTTCACAAAGAGCATCTGAAGAATACTTCAGATTATGTAAGCCTCTGACAAGTTCAAGCTTATTTAGTTGAGAAATCCTCCTCATACTAATACGGCCTAAACGTCCATGCCATACCCATTGCTCCTCATTAACAGACATTAAGCATTTTACATTCTGTTCACAGAGATCAGAAAGTCTAATTTTGTAAATGTTATTTTTCCTCTTTCCAATAAAAAGGATTGAGCCATCTTTCTGAATGACAACCTTACATGACTTTTAATTAAAGATGATATCATAACCATTGTCACTAAGTTGACTAATTAACAACAAGTTATGCATCAAACCATCGACCAGAAGAACATCAGTAATAGAAGGAAGTTTACCATTATCAACAGTTTCAGAGCCAATGATTTTTCCCTTCTGGTTTCCTCCGAAACCAATGAAGCCTCCAGGCTTAAGTTCCAAACTTTGGAACATATGCCTCCTTCCCGTCATGTGTCGGGAGCAACCACTGTCCAGGTACCATGATTGGTGTTTCAACTGAGCTGCTAAGGATATCTGCAACATAGATTATCTTGTCCTTAGGTACCCACTTTCTGGGTCCTCTTTTGTTAGTTTTCCCAGAGTGTTTGACAACTTTGGGGTTATGTGCAACAGGATAATCAAGTGGAATTTGTACATGATATTTAGCTTTAGAAATAGATTTTTGTGTTGGTGGGGGTTTCTGTGCAAGCTCAGAACAAACAAGCTTAGTGCCAGAAGGCACAAAATGATCATAGAGAGGTTTTAGTTTAACAGGCTGACTTTCATCAATTTCAAATATTTTTGTACATCCCAAACCTTTCTTGCCATTTCTGCTAACTCCATATATCATGGAAGCTATTCTACTTCTATCTATGCTTTTAGCCAGAAAGTACTGGAATACTCTTTCATACTTGTTGACACAACTGGTGTCAGAGACATTGGAGATTAATTCTTCTTCTAATTTAGAAATTTTGCTTTTCAAAGCACAATTTCTATTTTTTAAAGAAAAAATATTTTCATTTAGAGAATAATTATTATGTTCAAGCTTATCTCTTGCTTCAGAAGCAATTACATGGGATTTTGTAAGATCCTTGTATTTACTTTGAAGAGTTTGATATTTTTCCAGCATTTCTGAAAGACACGACTCTAATTCACTATGAGAGAGTTTAGATAATACCTCTGAGTCGGAGTCGGAGTCTGATTCTGGTTCTAATGGTATTTTGTCTTTTGGTTCTCCGGAGACTTCAGCGTCAATTGTTGTTGCCACTAACGCAACGTTTGCTTGTTCTTCATTAAAATCTTCTTCTTCAGAATCAGAGTCATCCCAAGTTGCTATGAGTCCCTTCTTCGCTTTGGAGAAGTTCTTCTTAGGCTTCTTGTCTTTCTTAAGCTTTGGACACTCGTTCTTGTAATGACCTGGCTCATTACAGTCCTAGCAGATGACTTATTTTCCAGAACTCTGCTTCTTTTGTCCCGATGATGACTCAGCACATCGTCTGTTCCTTCCTGATCCTCTGAAGTTTCCTTGTCTATGTTTCCAGAGTTTCTTGATCCTTCTAGAGATAAGTGACAGCTCATCTTCTGATTCTTCATCAGAATCTTCTGATTCTTCCTTAACTTAATAAGCCTTTGCCTTTTCAGGTTTAGACTTAAGAGCAATTGATTTACTCTTCTTCTGAGGTTTATTTTCTTCCAGCTCTATCTCATGACTTCTTAAAGAACTAACAAGTTCTTCAAGACTTATGTTGTTCAGATCCTTGGATAACTTTAGAGTTGTTACCATAGGTCTCCATTTCTTGGGAAGGCTTCTGATGATCTTTTTAACATGATCAGCAGTTGAGTATCCTTTGTCCAGAACTTTGAGTCCTGCGACTAACATTTGAAACCTTGAAAACATAGTTTCAACTGTTTCGTCATCCTCCATTCTGAATGCCTCATATTTCTGGATTAGGGCAAACGCCTTTGTCTCCTTAACTTGAGCATTTCCTTCATGAGTCATTCTCAGAGAATAAAAAATGGATTTGTCAGTATCTCTGTTTATTATCTTTTCATACTCAGTATAAGAGATATCATTTAGCAATATAGTTCTTGCCTTGTGATGATTCTTGTAATCTTTCTTTTGTTGGTTGGTCATAGCACTTCTAGACACTTTTACTCCTGTAACATCAACTGGGTGAGTGTAGCCATCGACTATAAGATCCCAAAGATCTACATCCTAACCAAGAAAGAAACTTTCAATTCTATCTATCCAGTAGTCAAACTTTTCACCATCAAAGACTGGTGGTTTGGCACTGTAATGATCTTTCTCTTCTTGAATAGGATTAACATTTGTTGCCGCCATGATATCTCACACAAATACTGGATCGGTACTGAACACGGTGAAGTGTTGATAAATCTTTTTATCACAATCAGAACCGGAGCTCTGATGCCAATTAAAGGTGTGAGAAAACACAAGAAATGGGGGTTTGAATTGGGTTTTCTAAATGAAAGCTTTTTGTGAAACTCAAACAAAGATCACAAATAAACTAACAAGAGAGAAAAACACACGATATATCCTGGTTCACTTGAAAACTATCAAGCTAATCCAGTCCACCCGCCAAGGTGATATCGCCTTATACACAAGGACTTAATCCCCTATAATCAACTGATTACACTGCACTAGCAACTACTGGTGACTAACAATAAAAAACTAACTGTCTCTTCTTAAGGATTCTGACCTAACCGGTCCCTTAAGGAATACAAACAACTGTTTGACCAAAACTAATATTTACAATGAAATGCTTCTACACAAGCTGATATAAACAGTATGAATAGCTCAAGTGACTTAATGAAAATCTATACAGTATGGACAATGTTTCTTCGTTGTATTGTAGCGCTTTACTGTTCACGCATGTCTGTCTCTTCTCTTCTTTTTCTTCAAGTGATCAAGTCTTTATATAGTCAGAAAAAGATCCGTTGGAGGGAAGATCAGGAATATCATTAAGATTACTGGCAACTTGAAATAATGTCGTTATGCAGGGATGAAAATTGTACACAAAAGTTGTCCTTTGTACCACCAAATCAGGGTAGTGGGATGGTAGTGGAAAAGAACGTGTTTGATATGTACTATGTACTATTTTCCCTCGCAAACGTTTCATCTTCTTCTGTTCATCAGAGGCTTCTGAATAGATATGGTTGAAGCATGAGCAGAAGAGTTGATTACTGGGTCTTCAGAGTCTTGAGTCATTAGAGTCTTCAGAACGTTGTTCAGCAGAACCTTGTCTTCAGGGTCTTCAACACTTAGTCTTCAGAAACTTAAGTCTTCAAAACGTTGTTCAGCAGAACCTTGTCTCCAGAGTCTTCAGTACTTAGTCTTCAGAAGATAATCACCAGAGTCATATTCAGAGGCAGAATCCAAAAGAACATTGCAGCAACAACATATTGTCTTCTTAGAATCTTTCTGAAATTGAGTAGATCAGAAGCAAACTTGCTTCTTTGGCGTAGAAGTGACTTTTGGTCAAATAAGAGTGACGTTGTATATTATCTCTATCAGAGTCAGAGCTTTCTTTATCAGAGTCAGATCCTGTTTGTCAATTCTTCAAAATACAAACGTTAGAGTATCAAAATTCTTCTCACACAAATACTACTTTGTTATTATCAAAACTTAGAGTTATCTGGCAGAATCAAATCTTGTTCTAACAATATTAATTGAATAAAATAATAAATTATTATTTCATCTTTTCCAAGCAAATGATATTTAGTATATTTAGTATGTCAAAAGGAAGAGGATTAATTAATGTGTTCCGTAAATCATGCATAGACTAGGCGACACAATGAAGATTTTGAGTCTCGAGACATTTCTGTTCACATTAATATTAAATTTTGTAAATAAAAACTAAAGAGTTGTCAAATATACTAAAAATTCAGTCGGCTTCGGTTATGTTTCGAATGCATAATCAAAATTCGATTCCGACCATAGTAAACCATTGGAAACCAAAAAATGTGAACCGCAATTATATCAGTTCGCTTTTTGTCATCTGTTTCTTTTTTTTATTCATCAGTTATATCAGAATGGATCGGATTCAATTTTTTTGTCCACCCCTAGTAGTCAAGTAGCAAACCCATTACTACTTTAAAATTATCTGTACCAAAGTTTAATTTTGGAAATTATAATTAATTAATATTTAATATTTTTAAAGAAATACATATAATTAAAAAACTTATTTTGTTAAAAAATAAATAATTTAAATTTTATTGATAATTTAATTAAATATTTTTATTTAAATATTTTATTATTATTATTCGAATAAAAATTAATTAAGAATTATGTAAAACACTTATGCCACTGAAGTTAACATAACGTCATTAATTTAGTTGTCACATCATAAAAAAATAACAAATGAATAATTAAAATTCTGAAAAAATTAAAGTAGATGACTTAAATATTGAAGGGTAATTTAGTATTTTAGTATGTTGTCTATTTGACCCTAGTATTTGTGTATAAATAGACTAGTGGTAGCTGTCATTTATTTTATCATCTTTCTTACAGCTTCACCTAGTGCACTAATAATTGGTATTTAGAGCTCCGGTTCAGATCCATGGGAAACACGAGTGAAATTGTGAGGCGTTGTGTGATTGATTTCGTTTCTTGAATTCGTGTTGAATCTTGAACGGAATCGTAACAGAATCATATTTTCTGGTTCTGCGAGATTGAGAAACACTGTGTTTGGTGAGATCTGAGTGATTTGCACAAGGTTGAAGATGAACGGAAATGGTAGTCTGAGCACTAAGCTTCCAATGTTCGATGGCAAGAACTGGAATCATTGGATGATTCAGATGCACTTCCAGATGTTCTTGATCTTGATCTCGTTGGATGATTCAGATGTTCTTGATCTCGTCAACGATGATTACGTTTCAGTTGCACTTCCAGAAAATGCAACTGATGCGCAGAGAAATGCTCAGTGTGATCTAAGGAAGAAAGATTAGAAGGCGTTGTTCTACATCCATCAATGTATGGATGTGAACGTGTTAGAGAAAATCGTTGATTCGACGACGGTGAAGGCTGCATGAGACACACTGGTTAAGTGTTACGGTGGTGATGCATCAGTGAAAAAGGTGAAACTTTAGTCTCTACGAAAGCAGTATGAGAATCTCAACATGAAGGACAACGAGAAGGTATCTGAGTACATCTCCAGAGTGATTCTGATCACTAATGAGATGAAAGCTTATGGAGAAACCCTCTCTGAACAAGTAATCATTGAGAAGGTATTGAGATCCCTTACTCCTCAATTTGATTACATTGTGGTAGCAATAAAACATTCTAAGGATCTAAAAACCATGAGAATCGAAGAGCTGTAAAGTAGTCTAGAAGCACAAGAGTTGCGTCTAACTCAGAGAACTTCTGAAAAAGAAGTAGATCAGCAAGCTCTGAAAGAAGCTTCTGGTAAGAAGCATCAGAAGCAGTCTTGGTCAGAAGCCAGGAGAAGATCTGATGGTGTTCAGAAGTTAGAAACCTCAACTTCTGATAGGAAAAAGAATGCTCAGAAGGGAAAAGAGAGGTATGACAAAAAGAATATTCAGTGCTACTGTTGTAAGAAGTTTGGCCACTTCGCTGCTGATTGTTGGTCAAACAAGGAAAGGAAGTCAGGAGAAGCAAACGTAGGCAGAAGAGATTCTGATGATGAATCTGTGCTACTAATAGCTTCTAAATCTGATGATACAAATTTGACAGACTGGTGGTATATGAACATTGGCTGCTCAAATCATCTTACTAGAAATAAGAAATGGCTGGTTGACTTTGACTCTGGAAAGAGGACAAAGATCAGACGTGCTGATGATAAATACCTCAACACTGAAGGTATGAGAAATGTCAAAGTCGTTCTGAACAATGGGAAAACAACATTGATCCAGAATGTGTGGTATGTACCTGGCATGAAAAAAGATCTAATGAGTGTAGGGCAACTAATTGAGAAAGGTTTTTCAGTTACCATGAAGGACAATCTTTTGAAGCTGTATGACTGTAATCAGAAGATGATTATGGAGTCAGAACAAGGAAGGAATAATATATTCAAGGTGAATGTTAGAACTGCAGACTCTGAATGCCCTAGTGCAAATAATTCGTGTCATTTGTTGATGAATTCACAAGGATGACATGGGTATCCCTTATAAAGTTCAAACACGAGGTGTTTGCCGAATTCAAGAAATTCAGAATGAAGGCTGAGAATCAGAGTGGTCAGACTCTGAATATTTTCAGAACCGATAGTGGAGGTGAGTATAACTCCACTGAATTCATAAAGTTCTGTGAGGAGAATGAAATTGAGCATAAGGTTACTGCTCCTTATACTCCTCAACACAATGGTCTTACTGAGAGAAGAAATCATACTTTGCTTGATATGACGAGAATTATGCTGAAGGAGAAGAAGCTTCCTTTCACCTTATGGGGAGAAGCTATTGCCACCGCAACATATGTGCTCAACAAATGTCCAACGAAGAAGCTGAAGGAAATAGTTCATATTCAGAAGTGGATTAGAGACAAGTAAAGTGTTAGCCATCTGAAGGTGTTTGGTTTTGTATGTTACAAACACGTTCCAGAAGCTAGAAGATAGAAGCCGGATGATATAAGCAAAGTGATGTTACTGGTTGGGTACCATAATACAAGTGCGTACAAGCTTTATTGTCCAGAAACTAATAAATTTGAATTCAACAGAGACATCATTGTAAAGGAATCAGAAGCTTGGAATTGGAATAAGTCTCAATCCAACTTTGGTGTGAGAACTTCTGAAGAAAAGTCAAAATTAGAAATTTTTGACGATGAGTCAGAAGCTGGAGAAGATTCTGAAGCTGGAGTAGACTCTAAAGGCGAGTCTGACTCTGATGGTGATTCTGACTCTGAAGGAGGCTCAGAAGGTGAAAATGATTCAGATTCAGATTCTGGTGGTGATTCAGATTCTGGGAATATCCCAGACTCTGAAGGTGGTTAAGATTCTAGAGGAGGCAAACCTTCTGAAAATAGAACTTCTGGGGTTCCAGCATCCGAAGGAGATTCTGAACGAGGTTAGAGGCCACAGAGAGTCAGAAACATCTCGAGAATATTTTCAGAGTATGAGATGCTACGAGATACTGAAATAGACTCTGAGGGAGAAGTTATTCAATGTGCCATGGTAGTAGACTCTAAACTAGTAAGTACAGAAGGCGCCCTCAAGAAGAAAGTTTGGCTGAAGGCTATGAAAGAAGAACTTGAGGTTATTGAAAGAAACAAGACTTGGAAGTTGACTAAGCTTCCAAAGGACAAGAAAGCCATCAGCGTCAGATGGATTTTCAAGGTGAAGCTAAAGCCAGATGGATCAATTGGCAAACACAAAGCACGGTTAGTAGCAACAGAATTTCTACAGAAACCTGAGCTGGATTATTTTGAAGTGTTTATACCTGTAGCGAGACATGAAACAATCAGACTGGTGATTGCAATAACTGCTAACATGAATTGGTCTCTGATGCATTTAGATGTGAAATCTGCATTTTTGAACGGTCCATTACAAGAAGAGGTTTACGTGTCACAACCTCCTGGAGTTGTTAAAATGAACCAGGAAGGGATGATGTACAGATTACATAAAGCTTTGTATGCATTGAAGCAAGCGCCCAGAGCTTAGAATCTGAAGATTGATTCATTTTTTAAGGAGCAGGGGTTTCAGAAATGTGAGATAGAGTACGATGTTTATGTTCAGCATACCTCTGAAGGCAATATGATTTTGGTGTGTCTCTATGTTGATGACATATTGCTGACAGGGAGTTTTGAACAAGAGATAGCCAAGTTAAAGAAGGTGCTGATGAATAAGTTTGAAATGTCTGACCTCGATAAAAGGACATATTTTCTAGGGATGAAATTTATGTACTCTGAGAAGGGTATCATTTTGCATCAGCTGAAGTATGAACTTGAACTTTTGAAGTGATTTAAGCTGCAGAATTGTAAGGCTGCCGTCACACCTTCAGAAACCAATCACAAATTGGATTCTGATTCTGAATGTGAGGATGTGGATGCTACAACCTTCAAACAGTTGGTTGGTTCTCTGAGGTATTTGTGTAATACTATACCTGATATCTGCTATGCAGTTGGAATGGTTAGTAGGTTCATTAGTAAACCTAAGTGGTCCCATTACCAAGCTGTTGTAAGGATTCTGAGGTATATCAAGGGAACTCTGAAGTATGGAGTGTTATTCTCTTCTGGAAGAAAGACTAATTCAGAGATGATGAGTTACTCAGACTCTGATTGGTGTGGAGATAGAGTTGACATGAGAAGTACTTTTCGATACTTGTTTAAGTTTCTGGGAGGTCCTATTTCTTGGTGTTCCAAGAAGCAACCTATTGTTGCGCTGTCAACGTGTGAAGTTGAGTACATCGCAGGTGCTGTAGTTGCATGTCAAGCTGTATGGCTTCCGAATTTACTGCAGGATCTGAAGATCAAAGTAAACAAGCCTCTGAAGCTGATGATTGATAACAAGTCTGCAATCAATCTTGCCAAAAACCCAGTTCTGCACGGGAGAAGCAAGCATATTGAGACAAAGTATCATTTTCTGAGAAGTCAAGTCCAGAATGGAGTGCTAGAAGTTGTGCACTGTAGCACTCAGAAGCAGCTGACAGATGTTCTGATAAAGGCGATCAAGACAGATCAGTTTCTCCACTTAAGGAATGGAATTAGTGTTGTTAGTTTTGATTAGGAAATCCTAAATTAAGGGATGATATTGAAGGGTAATTTAGTATTTTAGTATGTTGCCTATGTGACCCTAGTATTTGTGTATAAATAGACTAGTGGCAACTGTAATTTATTTTATCATCTTTCTTACCGCTTTTGTAGCCGTCATTTCAGAGCAATAAATATTCTCCCATTTCTTTTGTTTTCATTACCTTGTGCACTAACACAAAATATCAATTTTTAAAATAGGAAATCAAAACTTAAAAAAAATGAAGACAAAAATATTTAATGCGGGATTCATTTTACTCCTTCAATTTTAAAAACCACCATTTAAATCCTCAACTTTTCAAAACATGTCACATTAATCATTTCCGTCTAAATTTCACTAATGATGTCAATTTTTTTGACGAGTAATATTTAATTTTTATAACAAACTTAGCTGACGGAAAAAATGGATGCTACATTTTTTTCTGCATTTTAATTTGATTCTTCATCTTTTTTCCCAAAACTAAAAAATTCAAAATCCACAATTCTTCAAATCCACCCATTATTTCAATTCAACATCCTGAAACAATTAATTTACCAAAATTATCTCAACTTATTAAAAAAAATATGTATTCCATTCGGTCACTATTATAAGCAAAAAAAACACCTTAAATCTTGGTCACTATTATAAGCAAAAATCATTAAATTTTAGACTAATTAATATTTGTATTACTATTATATCCTTAATTTAATTCAAAAGCATTTAATGTTGAAAGTTGATTAATCAAATAAATTAAGGATATTATCGTAAATTTTACTCTGATTGTACATGAAATCAAGAAAATTAATTACACTTAACTAACTTTCTTAATACGTGTGAAAGTAGTTATTTTGACTTATAATTGTGACCGGAAAGAGTATTACAAAACCAACAAATTTGGAATCCCTTTCTTCTAAAAAAATTTGGGATCTGTTTCCAACAAATGACACTTATAATTGAGCTCATTTTAATAAATTAATTTATCGCCTAAAATCTAATTATTCTTATCAATTAAATGGATCAGTATTAATTCTAGCAACAAATTGGCTGCTGCAGACGAACTATTATGCGATCCTGCCAAATTGTAACAATAAAATAATATTGAAAAATACATGAATAGCTATATCACTTGAGCCCCAATGCAAGGATGGGAACTATTTAACAAGGAAAGCAAACAAGAGTAGAAAACAATGTCAAATATCCAGAAGTTTCATCATCTTAAGATTTCACAAGTCTCAATTATTGATTAAAAAAGAGTTTAAAGCTAAAGCACTAGATGTGCAAATCTAATTCCACAAACAACAAGAATGGATAATGCTGACTTTTCGACTTTGGAGTTCAACTTCCAAATCTGCTATTTTTCTTTGGGCTGGTGGTTAGTTCTCTCAAAACCTTAATCAAGTCCTCACCCTTTTCACCAGTTGCCGGAGATAAATTATGCACTCCTTCCTAGAAAAATAAAGAGATGCGCCGTTAACAAACCTAAATTCGGATACACTTGACGCGAGTCGGATGATACAAGAGAGATTTGTACCTGAGATGACGTGTTTGTATATTTCAATATATGTTGAGTATCAAGTACCAACCATTTTATTTCTGCATGGCCTCATCTGTTTGTAAGTGCTTCCATTAAGATATACATACAGCTTACTCGAAATTTACAAAATCACTTAGTTCACAGGTACAATATTGGTATTTTTACAATATATACTACAACAATAACATTTCTTTTACAGTGGTAGACAGTAAACTACTATTCACAATGATTTTCACTCAAAAGTATTTACCATACTAATCACAAAGACATATTATTTGGTGTCTGACACGTGTCAATTTTCAATATTAACACAACACCAATGCGTGCTACATTCAATCAGTTCCACCTATTCAAATTATAATTGATGTCTGAGTGTCAACGTCATGTCTCTGCCTGATTTCATAGTAACCATTGATACAATGGCATCATATATAACATGACCAAGCATTCAATATTTGTTGTGATACTAAGCTGGCAAAAAGCTTTGAACTTGAAAAGACATGTATGTATGCACAATGAGTTGAAGTTCTTTCTACAGAGGAATCCAGCCCTGTTGAAAAATTGGGGTAGAGAGAAATGTCATCATGTCTATACATTCTTTTTAATAAAATGAATAAAAAGAGGTTAGATGAGTTGATTGTGCTTAATTACCTTGATTAGTCCCTTCTCAGTACCACAAAAAATAATGTCATTTGCAGCATAGATGCTTGTTATCTTGCTCCCTGCTGATATTCTCCCTAACTTTTTCGGTACTCCTCTCAACCATATCTGTTTGGAAATTGGTTTCAAGTTAAGCAGTTGATTTTCCTTTGTTTTGGTTACTTTTTTTCATCAGCAAGAGACAAATTACTTTTTGAATGTCGCATTAGGTTTTTTACTTTTACCTGAATGCTGCTTGTTGATGAGCTAGAGATTAGGTATAAGAAGTCTTCTACCACTTCCATAGCTACCACATTATCTCCTTTCTCAGTAAGGATTGAAATCTCGGGTTTCCCACTTTTTTTCCATTCCTATATAACCCATCCATGTAAGGACAAAGAAAAGCTTTTTTTAACCTCAAAGTTTTAGTTTCTCACCTTGAACGTTGTTCCTTCAACATGCTTACTTGCACTATAGAGCCAATCTCTATATGCGACAATTGAATTGATCGGCTTACTTTGCTTTCTCCAACTTCTTGTTGGAGGTTTGATTTCTAGTTCCCTGTTGTGTGTTGTGTTATACTCCTAAAATAAAGCATCATATCATGCTTGAATTTTGTTGGTGCCATAATTTATGTCAAACAACACAACAAAACTAACCTGTATGCTTGAATCCGTGCAGCCAATATATAACTTTCCCTGAGCCACTGCCACGCACTTCCCATGCTTACCTTTGAAAATATCTCTTATCTCTCTTGATTTGTTAACATCCTACAAATAGGAAATAAGAAATTGATTAGATGTCATAATTGTCCCAAGTTTTTACTATCGAAGGCATGAAGTTGGCAAATCTATGGTTAACTTTTTTTTTTTTTAATCTAAGATAGTCTCAGAGTCTATCCCTATCCAAGATCTGTTGTGTTATTTTCTATCGGTCACTAGGGCCATACTCCAGATGTCCAGTTATAGACGTTGAAGTAGTGGAAAGTCCTCACCTTACAAATCGATATTGTAGGGTTGTGTTAGGCCCAATTTAGATTCTAATATGACATAGTTTGATCAGAGATTCATGTGCTATATGAGTGATTTTGCTTTGAACTTTTAGTTACTTCATGTCATAAATCATGGAAATTTGAAGCATCACCTTTATTCCTTGTCTTTCAGTAATTGAGAAAATTGT
Organism: Lathyrus tuberosus; assembly: GCA_022829125.1. Lineage (NCBI taxonomy): Eukaryota > Viridiplantae > Streptophyta > Magnoliopsida > Fabales > Fabaceae > Lathyrus > Lathyrus tuberosus. The sequence continues at coordinate 910,050 of JALAZF010000925.1, read as the reverse complement.
TTCGCCATGGGAGCATAAATGATGAATTGGTTCCTTCATGACTATTACTTCTAGACATTCAAGATTTCTTTGGATCATTTTCCACACCTATTTTTGTGCATGTTATTGTAAGATAATCAGTTCATTCACTTTTACTGCTAGAAATCTCGGTGGAGAATAGAAAGTTGTAACCATAGAAGAAGTTTGAACCTTACCTTTATGGTTTTATCCGTGGATCCACTTAAAAGACCGTCTAATGGTTCATAAATTGAAAAGCATGTCACAGACTTCTTGTGTTCTTTAATGTCCCATACAAGACTAGCTGAATGCCCCCTAATATCCCATACCTTTTAAACACACCAACACACCAAGATTTTTGTTAGAACAACAATCCTGATTCAAAAATTGTAAATAGATGCGCAAAATGAAAACAGAGAACACAAGATTTGACCACGGAGTTTGGGCAATTGTGTCTACGTCTGGAGTTCCTTGTATTGAATTAAATCAGACATGTTCTTACCTTAATTGATCCATCTGAATATCCACTGAATAGGAGTCCCTTGTAGTATATGAGGGAGCAAACTGATATGTTGAAGTTGCGACCAACCTCAAGGATTTGTGTGTGAACACAAGAAATACGCTGCTCTTACCACCATGATGATTAAGGTGATGCAACAAAATAAATCAGTTAGTGCAATTTATTTATACTAAAACCGCAACCTGCCTCGAAGACGTGTGAACATGAATCATGCTAATTATGAGAAATTTATAAAAGTTACTTAATTTGGATATTATTTTTCAAGTGTTAGAACTCGGTACATAAATGAGTACTTACTGATGTGTTTGGAAGCAAGAAATCAGCTACCCTATGTAATTCCTCGGCCATCCAAGTTATGTTTGAAAGCCTTCTCAATGACTCTTTTACTCCTTCTGAGAATTGCATTAGTTTTTGCTTTCCTACATGAAAAAGGTTGTCTTAATTAGTAGAGTCCATTGATTATTCTTGACCATGTTTCGTGAAGTTTTCATCATTTTCTTAAATACCTTTCCCAGAGGCATAATTAAACATGCACATACATGCCAAAAGTCTTCCATCCAATTCGATCCCAGGATGCAGAAATTGCTCAACTCCTCTTAGTATAATCTCAGATGTAGAATTACTGAGGCTGTCTGGATTTTTTGATATTTGACATCCAAGCCATGAAATAGTTACAAGGCAATCTCTAGAAACTTTTTTAATTTTGCTTCTTAGTCCCTTATCTAAAGCATAGAAGATGGAATCTCCAACACTTATGATACATTTGGCGATTTTGCTGCACCAAACATCTATGCTTGTATCCTGCATGTTATGAATTTTTTTTGTCTCCTTAGTTGTGTTTGCACAACACCGCTAATCTATGAAGTCCGGATACGTAGTATAATACAGATACAATAAGACATGGAGACAGAGATACGGGAAAAAACGCTCGTGATCATAAAACGTTGGTATAGTAACATATATAAGAATATATTATTTATACTATGATGAATGTGCCACAAAAAGCATACAATTTTGTGTCTTTTAGTTTTAGTTAGTAAGACACATTACAAGTGTATCATATTTGAAAGAGAATGTATTTAGTTGCTAATATGTATTTGAGAAATATCGATAAAAATATTTTCAAAAAGAATTAAAAAGATTATTGGATACTTTAAGAGTACGTATCGGGAAGTATCAGACACATATAGGTATTGGATATATGTTAGACCCTGATCTCTATTTTCAAAGTATCTAGCCTTCATAGCTTCTCATGCATATATTTTTTTGATATATAGTCCTATTTGGAAGCTTACTTGTAGACTATGATCCAACCAGTTGAAATTTCTTATCATATTTTGGTGATAGGGAGTGTTCAAGCCTGTTTTTCTTAGAAACCACGCAGCCGTATATGATTCTCCTGTCCAAGCATATGTACCAGCAAGATTTGATAGAATGGATGCAGATAATATCTGTTCTGAGCTTTCTTCAGATGTCAATGCCCTTAGAAGAATCTGCACAGCTTCTTCTCTGAACAAGCTTTTATCAGTTGGGTTCTGCATGAACATTGTTGTTTTGTTAGCAATTAAAGGGTCTTCAAACTTCACATATCATAGACGAACACAAGTATCATATTTTTCTGAATTTAAAACATTACCAACGTGTCTAACTGAATCAATATGTTAGCAGCTAAAATCTGGTGACCAGGTTGTAATTGGTCTGCACAATGCATCAGTATCAGCATAATATCCATTCTGCTTTCTTTCTTTATCCGCTGCAGCAGATTAATAGCCGACAATCTGAAAAACGACAATAGAAAAACAAAAAACAAATCATTGTATCTACTTGTCAAATGCACTTATGCTACAAATTCTACTCAAAGAATTGGTTACATAGTTATATACCTTGGTATGCATAGGATTTCATGAAAATACTCAAGTGCCATGCATTTGGCGCGAATATTTTCTGCATCTAGAAGGTGTAGAAAAGGAGCAAGAGGAGTAAACTTCGACACATACTTTCTACACTGTGAATCAAACTGCATGCATTTTATAAGAATGGTAGTCAAAGAGAAAAACTCTTCAAGATTATCATTTCTAGCAACTTCGAGAAGTCCACTGAGAAAATGAGGTGAACTAATTGCTTCCAAATGCATGTTATTTGTAGCATAGTCAAATGAAGTTACAAGTTCTTCAATGATCATCAATGATGCTGCATGAGGTGTCATAAGAAGCGATCCTTCTTGCTTATTATGCCTGTAACAACTTTGTGATGAAGCGCATACAATCTCTACTAATATCGGAAGAAGTTCCAGTGTTTTTATATCTATAGGAGATGGATTTATCAAATAGATTAGTATTGCTGCTTCATGAACATTTTGTTTTAGAGCACTTGCTAAATCACATAACCTTAAACCTTTCTTCTTCACATCTTCTATAATTGACTTGTTCCTTGAAACTATTGTTGTTAGAATTAATACTGATGCTCTTAGTTCCTTTTCCTCTTTGGAAGTTGAGATTACTATCAGCAATTCATCCAAAATCACATCCTTTAAGGAGCCGTCATTAGTTCCTGACGAACCAATCAAACTCTCAAATATCGATGCAGTGTTTACAATATATTCTTCACCGTATTTTCCTAATGATGTTTGTAATTTCATATTCGAACTTTCTTCGTGATTTTTCAGGCCGAGCCTAAGCCTGCTGCTTGCATGATCAAAGAGATGGAATTCTAGTGGCTGCAATGCTTCCTCAATTAATAAATCCTCAACACGGCAATTTAAATCGATACTTGTTTTTTCTATCCGTTTCGAGATTGATAAAGCAACATTTTCAAGTGACCTGGTGAACATGCTAGAATCAAGCTTAATTATCTTTTTCGCATCCAAATTTTCTTGCATCACATCTTGAGGTTCCATTGGGTGAATCTTCTCATACTGCAAAAACAATATTTAAGGGAAACAAAAGTGGCTTATTTTATACTGTAAATTTTTGCAAGTGTTTAAGTAAAATGAATTAATTATGCTAGTAATAAAAGAAATAAATAAAAGCTCACCGTATTGCAAGTTTTCAATCTTGGTTCATGATGAACTGAAGTAGAAGATACACAGCTGGTATTTGATACATCCCTGTCCATGTCAGTAAATTAGTCTTCTGATGATAAAGTAATATAAAAAAATCAACATCCTAGTTTAAACAAATCATATCTTATGTTTTCTTATCAGGATTTTATCATTAACAGAAAACACCACTATGGATTATGACTGAAATCAAACTTTTTATCCATTCATGTTTATTAGCATAAAATATATTAATCAACCTACTAACCAAATCTATGCAGAACTAACACATATACAACACTTACACTGATACTGATATGTCGACACTAATAATAATTGAAGCAAATGAAATAATTGAATGAATCAATGACACACAGACGCGAAACAACACTGACACGTGGACACCGGTAATAAACAAATGTAACCATATGTATCAGTATCGTGTCGGACACCGACACTAAGTAATAATTGAAGTTTTGATGCTTTCATTGATGAATCTTACATATAATTTGCAGAATTACTGCTACAATAACTGCTCCACCATGGAATCTCTCCATAAAGCATAACCTGATAATACACCAAACACTCCTTATATCTCCTCGCCTTCTCCATAACAACCACTTCATTAACCTCTTCCTCAGAATCCAAACCAGAACCAAACTCCAAACTTCTACTCCCACACTTCTTAAAAAGACTTCCACAAAGCTCCGGCGCAAATTCATTCCAAACAACCCTCGGCGCCACCAAAACCGCTTGAAGAAAATGCACCGCAGCCTGCCACTCATCCCCCTGAAGCTTCCTAACAACCGAGAGATAAAAGTACGAGCAACAAACCAAGTAACGATTCGGAATTGAAGCTGTGAAATCGTCTTCGTCAAGCATCGCCGGAACTTGAAGCATTTGCTCTGAGTTTTTTAGGTTAAGAGATCTTTCTTCTGAATTGTGTGATTGAATTGCGGTTTCAATGGCGTCAATGCCGTAGTAGAGATTGGATAGGACTGATTGGTGAGAGAATTCGAAGAATTGTTGGTTTTGAATTTTTATGTTTGTGATGCATTTTGATTTTAGAGATTTTCTGGTATTTTCATCTTGGATTGTGTTGAGAATGTATCTGTTGATGGAAATGAGTACCCATATGTATTTGAGGTCTATCATCTTTTAGTTTTGGTTACTAGAAATGTTGTTTGTGGAGAACTTGGTGTACAAGATATAGTAAGTATATATGAAGAAAGAGAAAAAGTTAAGTAGTATGTTATTTATCTTTATAAATATATTTCTTTTTTATTTTTCATCTTACCATTGTTCTTATAATTTATAAATATCATTTTTTTTGTTCTTATATGAAGAAAGAGAAAAAGTTAAGTAGTATGTTATTTAATTTTTTCAACAAAGAAGTTTAGTTTGTTGATAAAAAATATTTCAAGAACTTTTGTTAGAATATTTTTTTTAATAATTTAAAATATTACTAATATATTCGTCCTAAATAATATGAGGCTGTGTTTATTTCATATGATTTAAAAAATATAATTAATTTTAAAAATTTACAAGAAAATTTATAAAATTATTTTTTAATAATAATTTTGAAAAGATAAATTTAAAGAGTAAAATTATAAAGTAGCATATATTAAGGGATTTTTTTTTTAATAAAATGACTTATAATTTGAGAGGGATGAAATTACGGGGAATATTTAATTATTTATTTAGTTTGGTCTAATATCATAATGATTAAAATTATACCACTTAAAAATTAATATGTGACATGTTGTTGATTCAAGTTGGACAAATGAAAATATTTATTTAATCATTTTTATTATAATACTAAATTGACTTATATATTTTAGTTATTACATGGTCCCTTTATTTAAACTTTTTTTTATTTAATCCTTTTTTAAAACTTATTTGATAAATGATATCCAATAGTTAAATATATTTTTATTTAGTATAATTAAATACAGAGTTTTCTATATCTAATTAATCACTTGTAAAAAATATATAATTAATTCATTTAAACAATTGATTAACTCAGTTTATAGTCAAAAAAATTATAATTAATTCAACTACATGAATTAGTTATATTTTTTTTAACGAATTAACCAGCTATTGAACTGAATTAACTGTATTCATTAGTTATTAGTTAAATATACATGGGTGTAAAAAAATGTACACGAATAATACACCACCCAAGTTTTTTAGGCACCACGTAAAATTTTATTTTTGTCCCCAAATTTTGGATTTGTACATCCGAACACACTAAATTTTTAAAAATCGTTGATATGTTACAGAAGTGCACATCCGAAAAAATCCGTGATTTGCAAATCCGGAAAAAATCAAAAGAATTTCATAAAATCATTTACTTCTAAATATAATTAAATCCAATCTAATTAAAATCCAATATAATTAAAATTAATATCATTTTTTCAATATAATTAAATTCAATATAATTAAAATCTATATTAATTAAAATTAATATGATATTTAATATAATTAATTTTTTTCAATATAATTAATATGATTAATATGGTATCTAATTCTAAATTATTTTTTTATATTGAAAAAATTAATTTAATTATATTGGATTTAAAATTATATAGTATTTACTTCTAAAATTGGATTTAATTATATTGGTATTTAAAATTATATGATATTTACTTCTAAATTATATGGTATTTACTTCTAAATTATAATATTAAAAAAATCATATTAAGTTTAATTATGTTGGATTTTAATTATATTGGATTTAATTATATTTAAAAGTAAATGATTTTATAGAATTCTTTTGATTTTTTTCAGATTTGCAGATCAGAAATTCTTCTGGATGTACACATCCAAAAATTTTTTAGAAAAATGATGCGTCTGGATGTACACATCTAAAAATTAGGACAAAAAACAAAAATTCTGTGATACCTAAAAAACATGGGTGGTGTGATAAGAAACCACCAAATATTTTTGTATAACTAAGTAGTTAAATAGCATAGGTCTAGAAAGTGCTGTGTGGAGTCCAAAACACAAAATTAGAGTGTGAACCACATATTTTGATCGAGAAAATCCAGATCTAATGCAAATGTATGATAGGAAGTTTCAACTTTTTTTTTTCCAGTCCAAAGTAATGTCGGAAGTATAATTCCATAAAATACATAAACACTATATAGTTTGAAATACATGTGTGGTTGTTTAAAAATGTAGGTTGAAAAAGAAACTTAGCTTTCATGTGACATACTAGTATACAATTCATTTAATTTCTATACGACACAATTAATAGAGGTTTTCAACATCATTCACCAGTTTCCTCCCGTGAATGTCTTAGCAAGCTTCCAAATTTTGATGGCCCCTTTAATTTTCAATTGCTTTCGGACAAAATTAATATACCATTATTTATTGCCCTAATTTGAGAGGGCAAAATTGGAAAAGGGTGGATACTACTTTTGCATTATAGTGCTGAAATTCACGTGTACCTTTTCTTTCCTTATACGTTTCAGTGCCAATCTTCCACCACAAAGCTATAAAATGTTCATGCATACTTTTGTTTATAAATGTGGCATCTATCTGTATAATTTGCTTGTGAGTTGTGACCAAATCATTCATGTCATGTGCTGTGCAGAATATACAGAATGAAATTACGGGAAATAAATGAAATCTAGTACACACCATAGTTGTAGCTATATAGTTCTAATATTTTATTTACTACACCACCACTAGTTGTTTGTGTTGGAAGTTTGTGACATAGTGCTAGCTATGTCTAGTATAGTATTTGGTTTTTTGAAGTCCAAGGAAGGACTCCGTTGAACTATTTGATTGATAAAATTTATGGGTGGTGGTATGTATTACATGTTTGCAAATGTTTTAGAGATTCTTAAAATTTTCTCTAGTTGATATTGAAAAAGCACTATGAGATCATATGGTAGTTTGACAAGAAAGGCATCTATTTGGTTAAGAGGAGAGAGTTTTTCTTGATTGTGAAATTATGCCTCAAAATCTGAAGTTTTCAACAAAATATCACATTTCAACACCACTTCAGCCGTAAGGCACGTGGCTTGGGTACACAAGGCGTGTTTTGAATCTACACGACGAGATTCTTAATTTATATTAATCAAGATAAATGCGTTTTTTTTTGGTCAATATTTGTAGTACGAAAGTTTTTCAGAGAGAAATTTAAAGAGCTTAAGAGAGATTTTTAGTGTTCAATGTTATAAGAATGGAAAGATCTTTGGAAGGATTTAAGAAGAAAGGGAAATATTTTTAAATATCTTAGGTTTTTATGAAATATTTGGATAGAAAATATAAGATATTTTTATGAATTTGAATAGCTATTTTCTTGTAAGTCATCTTATAAACTCTTGTGCAAAGACTCTTGAATTATAGTGAATACGAGACATGGTATCTCTCCCAAAATAGATCGGTTTGATCGAATTAGATAACGAGTTATGTGGATTTTTGTTCCTTATTTTCTTCTTGTTATTGAGATTTGCCTACAATACATGGTAGATTAATTTTGCTTGAAAACATTTAGTGTGATTGCCATTGTTTTTTTGTCTCACACATCAAATTCTTGGTATATTTGATCATTCTATTTCACAACAAGTGGCACTACCGTGAAAAAAGAGAGTTAAGTTTACAAGTGAGAACCATGGGTTAAATTTCGTTCGGGAATCAAAATGGGATTCAGTTAGAAAATTGATGATCTTGAATGCTGACTCCGATCTTTTCTACAACGGTGTGGGGTGGACCTGCATGGTTAGCACTCCAACACTCAAGTCAGTTCAAGATTTAAGATGAGTGTAGTGAAAATTAGAGATTGGATATCGTACCTTACTCATAGCGTGTGAACTGTTTTTTATACCTTGTTTCAAATGGAATGGATTTGAGATTGATTGAGTCTTAATCATTTAGGCCTTTGGCCGATTTAGAACAACCGCCCTTAAGACATTGAAGGAACCATGAAAAGCCTTAAGTAATGTTAGTCGGCATCTAAAATATGATTTGATGTGAAATGTAACTAATACACTTGGAATCAGTTGAAAAGTAGTGGGGACAAGATCATTAAATGCTTTATTGTCTTAGGAACGCTTTGATACCTACTCCCAACGTGTCTACAATGTGAACAAGCTAGGGAATGATTTCATATCTAGGTTACTTGAATACTTTTGTCACTTCATTTTGCGTGGGGAGTGGTGTGACAACTACCCTTGGATTTGGTATATTACCTTTGATGTGGACCGTCAATTCTTAATTAATTTTCTATATAAAAAAAGAGTTTTCCCCCAAGTTTTCATCTTTCTCTCTTGTTGTTCCCGATAGTTTCTTTCTTTGGATAATTAATCGTCATCTTCTTTGCTCCAGCTTTAAGATCCCATAGTGATTCTCTTTTCTCTTTATCCAGGTGATCGTACCTGGATCAGACAGTTGTTCACGTGGCCAGCAACGCCGTGTGAACTTCAGCTCCCGGTGATGATGAAAGACGGCGCGGGGGGGGGGGGGGGGGGGGGGGGGTGTGTACCTGCAAGGTACTCTGACGCTCAAGTAAGAAAAAGGGAGAGTAAGCAAGTACAGAAAAGCAGGTGTGAGTTTAGAATGTGATGTAACCTGATCATCTCAAGTGAGAGGGTATTTATAGAAGAGCCCCCAGCGCGGGGCCAACGGTTACTTGCACTGGGCTAGATTGCAAGGCCCAATCCAAGTAACTGCCAGGGCTTACGTGGCGTAGTGAAGACCAGCACGTGGTCTTCGCCAGGGTGTAACGGTCCCCTAAATCTTCGGAAGTAGGGCAGACCGATTCCTTCGAGAGTGGGAAGTTACAAGAGAACAGTGTCCTTGTGGGGAGGAGCACGTGGATGTCGAGGAGAGGTGTCCCCATGGGCCAATGTGCATCTGCTCGACAACATTTACCCGTGTGCCCGGCGTCCAAGGGGATTGTATAAATGCTCGACAAGGAGGTGACTTTGGGCCTCGTTAGGCATTCGCTAGCATTTGGGTTTGGGCCATGCCCGACAGTAGGGCAGGCGCTGACCCAGTCCAGAACAGGAGGCCCCCCAAGTCGTTGCTCTGAGGTGTCAGAGTAATGACTTAAGGGCCAGTACGTGTGTCGGGGACGTATACCGTCGGGGAAGGGATTCTAGACGAGGAGCGGTTTGGCCACCCGGGGAGAAACAAATCGACCTGCTCGCGCTAGACTGGTCGCGGATGAGCGACGTGGCGGGAATACGAGAAGTCTGAAGCGAGGCGAATAGAAGGACGCGTGTTGGGGAATGAAAAGACGTGCGTGGGGAATCGTGTGCCACGTGTCAACCCTCATCATTACCTAGGGCGGCTACGCTAGGGTAGCGCAATCGATTGCCTAGGAAACCCTCGAGTCTCGTGAGGCCCTTATAAATAGGGGTCATCCCATTTCATTTGCACTTTCGCTCCCCCTTTGCTCAGATTCTCTCTCTCCCTTCCCTCTCTATTTCACCGCCGTTCGCCGCCACCGACTGCCGCGCCGGAACCCTACCGGAAGTGTATTTCAAGTAAGTTTCTCTCTTTTTTCTTCTTTTGTTTGCATTTATAGGGTGGTTTTGTGGTGAACTGATGAAGTTCTCATGGAAATCACGAAATCTCCGGCGAAAATGGCGGAATTTCTTAGTTTCTTTGTTGCATCTCGCGGGGAGAAGGGATGAATACGTCGGGGACACGAAGAATGTCCCGAGGACACGATATGAAACTCTCGGGGTCCTCGCCAATATCTCCTCTGTGGGAGGGAATCCTCCCGAAGCGGCATACCGGTGACCTGAGGATGGTCACGGGGACGCTCGTCGATTGTCATGGGGACATGGGCGAGCGCGACAGTCTCGGGATCCCGACGCTCCCTCTTCGCCCTTTCACTTGAATATCGGTGGAGGGGTGAATTTGATATGGATCATCGAATTCACCGTTTCCTTCTGCTTTTCAGGTATATGGAAGCTTTGTCCGTTTCTGTGGCCGTGGGATCGTTAGACGTCGACGACCAGCCCGACTCTCCCATGGTGTCAATCACTAGTGCCGAGGAACGTCCTCTTGCGGAGTGGGTTAGCGACGAACCGCTAAACATGGCTTCCCAGTTCGTCGACGGGGACGAAGACGATGTTTTTTGTACAGTCGAGCACCGGCTGGTGGGCTCGTCGAAGTCGTGGAAGGTGTTTCATCCTCAAACACACCATCGCATATGCTCGACATATCGAGGGATGAGGTTCCCTCTTTATGAGTTCATATTCGACGAGGCGGGGTGGCGTTTTCCCTTCGCGGACTTCCAACAAGCGGTGTTCGTTTGGCTGCGCTTGGCGCCTTCGCAGCTTCACCCTAACTCCCTCGCTTTTATCTGAGCCTTCAAGCTCGTCTGTAAATATCTTCAGATTGGGGCAAGCGTGCCTCTTTTCTTTCGCATCTTCCACCTCCAGCGACAGGCCTCCGACGGTAGACATGGTTGGGTGTCTTTTAAACAAACGAGCAGCCTCTTCCATACCTACCTGGACTCTGTTCAGGACTTCAAATACCGGTATTACATTGTGAGGCCGGTCACGCTTGAAGTTGTGAATTCGGTGTATCGCCGGGTTTCCCGCGAAGTGGACGGGCAGACGGATGAGGTCCTTGAATCGAGATTCCCCTTGTTTTGGACGGAAGAACACTTCAAAAAAAGGACGGACAACTACAAAGTCAGTCCTGGCCGTCTTTATGAGGGAGATCGCCTAGCCTATGAGAAAATAGTCGCTTTCGTTAACGACTTTAACAAAGCCAAGCTCGTGACGATGGACAGGGAATTCGTCTGGGGAGACGACAGACAGGTGTTAACGAAGCGCCGGCTAATCAATACGAGGGCCCTCCTCAAGACGTTTTCCGATGAGGACGCTCTCGAGTTGTTAGGTGGTGAAATCCTCTTCGACTTACTTTTTCTTCTCGTCCTGTTCTCCGGTTTACTGACATATTTATTTTCTTTTGCAGGCAAGATGTCGGATGCTGAGGAGCGTATCAAGAAACTGAAAGCTGCTCGCATATCGAAGAAGGGCGGCAAAGGCCATGTCGAGCAACTCTGATCTCAGGTCTCCGTTCCCACTCCGACAACCGGGGGTTCTTCTGGCTCTCCCCAGGACAACGAATCCCCCAGCGTTCAGAACTCCCCCAAGAGGTAACGACTTACTGATCAAGTGGACATCGACCTCACTGAGAACGAAAGCCTTCCCGCCGTGAAATTTGTGCTCCCACCTTGCCACTCGAGGCCGAACTTCTTTATGGGGAACAATTCCCTATGCGTTGGTGCACCCGAAGTTCAGACCATCTTGGGTGTTGACAGGGTTTCTCGGAGAAAGGTGCTGGTGGAGGACGTATCCGCGGTGATGCGGGTTTGCGCTGTTGCTTTGGTCCTGAACGACGAGACAAGCCCAGCGGACGAGCTGAATAGGTTGCAAGAGAGTTTCCGGTCCATCTCAGCTGAAATGGAGAAGGTGGGCAAGGAGCTGACTGACTGCAAAAACCAGAACCAGGCCTAGGTCGAGCTTCAAGAGAAATTGGAGGAGAGGTTAAAGAACGCTGAGGAGGAGAGGAAATGTCTCTTGGCGATGAACGTCAAGTTGGAAGAGTCTATTCGCCTGGCTGAGGAGGAGAGGCAACGTCTCTTGGCGAGGAACGCCGAGCTGGAAGAGGTTGTTCGCCCGGCAGAGGAGGAAACTGAGGAGGACAAGTTGCTGACTTCGCGGGCAGCGCTGATAGCGAAGCTCGGGGAAGCCGAGCAGGACAATCTTGTGGCGGAGGACATAGGTTTCAGGAATGTCGTGTAGCAGCTTTGGGTTCTCAACCCCGACCTCATAACCGAAGTGACCGACCCCGACTACGAGGTGGTCGACGGGCAGATCGTGCAGCCGATGCAAGAGGAAGAGGTCGGTGGAGGGGCAGACGAACATGAGAAGCCAGAGGGGTCCGTCGTCGAGTAGGGTTTTTCTCGTTTTGTTTAGCCTGCGAGCCATTATTCTTTGGTGCCTATGCCCGACCTGCGTGCTAGGGGCTTTTTTATATTTGTTTGTAATACCTGTACAATGGGCTTTTGCCCGCTCAATGCAATTTTGTTTATCTGCGCGTGTGATGTATATTTTCGCTTGTGTGTGATGTTATTGCATTTGTTATACTTTATTCACTTTTGTCTAAGTAATAGAGATTTTGGGAATTTGCTCGACTTCGATAGTCCTCGACTGCGTGGAGAGTTGGCCGAGTGGTTGGAGATGTATTCTGACCTTCAACGAGGCTAAGAGCTCGGTCGAGGTCTTAGCTTCGTGGCGTGAACTTCCCATCGCGAGCTGGGTGTTCTTCCTAATTGGTACAACGACGGTGGGGCTCGATCGAGGTGTCCTCGTCGGATCAAAAGTCCTCACGCATACATAACGCGGCCTTTGATCTTCGTGTTCTGTATAGGGATGTCGCGCTTGTACCCTAGTGCGTCCCCGTAACCGTGATGCTAGTGTGTCGCGGGCAGTGTTTAACTTTAGTATTGTTTAAGCTTCTCAGCGTTCCATGGTCGAGCATGTTCTTCCCCGTGTAGATTTTCGAGGAAGTAGGCTCCTGTCCCCGTTTTCGCGCAGACGCGGTACGGGCCCTCCCAGTTCGCGGTGAGTTTGCCTTCTCGCGAATCTTTCTGGTTCCTTCGCAGGACGAGAGTGCCTACCTGAAAATCACGTTTGATAACATTGTCGTTATAACGTAAAGTTATTTTCTGTTTAAGCGAAGCTTCCCGGAGGGAAGCGCCCGACCGTGTCTCCTCGATGAAATCGAGCTCTTCCCTCAGGGCTTCGTTGTTCGTGTCTACGTCGAGAGGGGCTTCTGTCCTCCTCGACGGTTCCCTGATTTCTACGGGGATCACCGCCTCTATCCCGTAGGTTAGACGAAAGGGGGTCTCCCCGGTCGTGGAGTGCGGGGTTGTTCGATAAGCCCAGAGGACGCTATGTAATTCCTCGACCCACCGTTGATTGGCGTCGCCGAGTCATCGTTTCAATCCTCGGAGGATCACTCTGTTCCCCGATTCAGCTTTCCCGTTCGTTTGAGGGTGCTCGACCGATGTGAAGTGCTGCTTCGTGCCCAATTTGGTGACGAAGTCTTGGAAGTTCCTGTCGGTGAACTGCGTTCCGTTGTCGGTGACAATAGCTTGGGGTACACTGAATCGGGCGAGGATGTTCCTCTTGTAGAACCGTAGTATGTTGAAGGCCGTGATTTTGGCCAATGCTTCCGCCTCGATCCACTTCGTAAAATAATCCACCCTGACGTTGAGGTATTTGTTTTAATAAGATCCCACGACGAAAGGTCCGAGGATAACCATTCCCTACCACGCAAACGACCATGGGGAGGATAGTGTTTTGAGCTCGTTAGAAGGAGCGATGTGCATGTCCCCGTGTCGCTGGCATCTATCGCACTTTTTGACGTGTTCCTTGGCGTCCTGTTGCATGGTGGGCCAGTAATATCCTGCCCGAAGTGCCTTACGGGCTAAAGATCGCCCGCCGAGGTGCTGTGCATTGATTCCCTCGTGGATTTCCTGGAGTATGTCGGGGACCTTGGTCTCCTCGACACAACGTAGGAGGGGGATAGAAAACCCTCGGCGGTACAGCTTATCCTCGACTATTGTATACGAACACGCCCGCCGCTTGACCATCCCTGCTTGCTTGGGGTCTTCGGGAAGCCTGCCCATCGTGAGGTACTCGTATACCGGGGTCATCCAGCAATTGCTGTCCCCAATGGCATTCACGTCCGCCGCTGGAATGGGCTTCTCGATGCTCAGGCGGGAGAGCACTTCTTGTATGACAGATTTGTTTCCGCCTTTCTTCTTTGTGCTCGCTAATTTGGACAAGACATCCGCTCAGGTATTGTGCTCGCGAGGAATGTGGGCTACTTCCGCGGAGGTGAATTTTTTCATCTTTTCTTTCACCAAGGTCAAGTATTTAATGAGGTTGTCGTTCTTGGCCTTGTACTCTCCTCGGACTTAGGAGGCTACGAGCTGGGAGTCGGTGAAGATTTTGACCTCCTTGGCGCCGAGGTCCTCGGACAACCGAAGCCCGACGAGGAAAACCTCATATTCTGCTTGGTTATTCGACGTTGGGAATGATAGTTCGAGTGAGACCTCGATCAGGATGCCTTCCTCGTTTTTGAGGATAATGCCCGCCCCGCTCCCCTTCGTGCTGGATGCTCCGTCGACATAGATCGTCCACTTTTGGGATCCGTTGGTCGAAGGTTCTGGGACGGTCATCTCCGCCACAAAGTCGGCCAATACCTGAGCCTTCATGGCTTTCCTTCCTTCGTATTGGATGTCGAATTCGGCGAGTTCGAGCGACCACCTGAGCATCCTTCCCGCCATATCCGGTCGTCCAAGGAGCTGCCTTATCGGCTGTTCGGTTCTTACGACAACCGTGTGGGCTAAGAAGTAATGGCGTAGCCTCCTGGCCGCGGTGACGAGGGCCAGGGTGACTTTCTCGATCTGTTGGTACCTGAGCTCGTGACCTTGGAGGGCTTTGCTCGTGAAGTAAATTA
Organism: Lathyrus tuberosus; assembly: GCA_022829125.1. Classification (NCBI taxonomy): domain Eukaryota; kingdom Viridiplantae; phylum Streptophyta; class Magnoliopsida; order Fabales; family Fabaceae; genus Lathyrus; species Lathyrus tuberosus. The sequence continues at coordinate 894,988 of JALAZF010000925.1, read as the reverse complement.
GTTTCTGCCCGTCTGGGGTTTCCCTGATGAGGACGGTGCTGACTTCTTCACTCGTGATTGCGAGATATAAGAACAATGTCTCCCCGTTCTCAGGTCGTGAGAGGACCGGGGGTTGTGATAGGACTTGTTTTAGGTGGAGGAGCACCTGCTCGCACTCCTCGCTCCATTCAAATGTCGCTTTTTGTCAGAGGAGTTTGAAAAACGGGAGCGCGTATTGTGCAGACTTGGTGACGAAGCGGGAGAGGGCGGTCAGCATCCCGTTCAGTGATTGTATTGACTTCTTCGAGTTCGGAGTTGGGATCTAGGAGAAATCCATGAACTTGTCGAGGTTGGCCTCGATTCCTCGTTTCGTGAGGTAGAAGCCGAGGAACTTACCTGCCCGAACGCCGAGGGTGCATTTGTCGGGATTGAACCTCATACAACATCTCCTCGCTGTGTCGAACACCTTCTTGAGGTGCGCGGAGTGGTCGACCTCTTCTGCGGATTTGACGATCATGTCGTCCATATAGACCTCGAGCATGTCTCCGATTTCTCCCCGAAAAACCTTGTTCATCATCCGTTAGTAGGTCGCGCCGATGTTTTTCAAACCAAAGGGCATTACGTTGAAGTAATAATTGCCCGACTCAGTCATGAAGGCCGTGTGCTGTTTGTCGACCTTATCCATGGGGATTTGGTTGTACCCCGAGTAGGCATCCATGAAGGACAATAACTTATAACCTACAGAATTGTCGACCAGCTGGTCGATGTTAGGCAAAGGATAACAGTCTTTCGGGCAGGCCCGGTTCAGATCGGTATAGTCAACACACATTCTCCATTTTCCATTATTCTTTTTTACAAGTACAACGTTGGACAGCTAGGTTGTGTACCTAGCCTCCGAAATAAAATTCGCCTCTAGGAGGTCTTTTACAGCTTTTTCAGCATCCTCCGCTTTTTCGGGAGACTGCCTACGCCTACGTTGAACTATGGCCCTAGCGGCTGGATCTACTGTGAGCTAATGGCAGGATACTTCGGGGTCAAGGCCAGGCATCTCGGAGGCGCTCCACGCGAACAGGTCAGTGTTCTCCCAGAGGCATGCCTTTAGCTGCTTCTTCGCCAGGTCGAGGAGCCCGGTGCCAATCTTCACGTTACAGTCTGGATCGTCCCCGAGGGCGACGAGGTCGAAGTCTTCATCTGGGATGAGGCGCATTGGGTGAAGAGGCTGCCCGTTGTTTTCCGCCTGGATGTCGAGGTCCTCTACTCTATCCTCTTCGTGTTCGCCCAGGAGCCTGCTGTCGAGGTCGACCGCGTTGACGCGCGGAAGAGGCCTCTGTACGGTGTCCGTGGACGACTTTGCTCCGGTTTTGGGCTTGGCGCCGATGGAACTCATGCCTTTGATTACAACATCGAAGCACCTCCTGGCCGTGTCTATGTCCCCGTGCATCGTAACTACCTATCCCCTGGCCGTGTAGTACTTCATTTTGAGGTGGACCGTTGATGGCACTGCTGTGAGTTCGGCCAGGGTGGTCCTCCCGAGGATGCAGTTGTAGAGGGATGGACACTCGACCATCAGGAAGCGGGTCTTCACTTGACGGGCAGTGTCTTCGGCCCCGAATGTGACCATCAGTTCAACGTAGCCCCACGGTCTGGTGGTGGTGCCGTTGAACCCCTGCAGATCTGAACCGACGTACGGGGTCAGATGTCTCTCGTCGAGTTGGAGAGTCCCGAACAGGTGAGCATACATGATGTCGACCGAACTTCCCTGGTCGACAAGGATCCTTCGGACGTCAAAATTTGCCATCTGTGCCCTGACCAGGAGGGGGATAGTGGCGTTGGGTGCTCCATCTGGGAGATCTTCAAGGTAGAAGGTGATAGGGTTTGATTTCCCTTGCACCTTCTCGAAAGTAGTGGTCTTCGCCAATGTTGCGGACTCCAGTTCGTCAAATTTCCGCTTGATCGACCCGACAGACACCTTCTCGTAACCACCCCCCGGAGATGACCGCTGTCTTGGGGAAACCTTCCCACGTGCTGCGGGCAGCGACGGAGTCTTCGTGGGGGAAGTTTGCCCACATGCTGTGAACTGCTTCTTAGCCCTCGATGCCTTCGGGGACAAAGAAGTCTTCGGGTCGAGTGACGCTGAGGGCGACCTGAAGCCGACTCTCGTCGGCAGGAGGTGTCGTCTGCTCGACGTTTTGGGTTTCCCGGGAACTGGGACGAGGGGCGTCATTCTTCTGGGCGTACTTCTTTAAGTGCCCTTCCTTGATCAGGATCTCAATTGCATCTTTGAGATGGATGCAGTCCTCTGTGACATGTCTGTGGCTCTTGTAGAACCTGCAATACTTGGACCTGTTCGTGTTTGATTTGGGGGTCGTTGGCTTCGGAAAGCGGATGCCTCCTTTCAAAAATTCTGAGTTGGAGCACTCGGAGAGGATTCGCGCGCGGGGAGCATTGAGCGGCGTGTATTCTGTGAACCGGCCAGCTGGTCCTCGCGGTTCACGAGAGTCACGGGAGCAGCTTTCCTTCTTTCTATCTCCTCCACGTCGGGGAGGAGAGTCTTCTTCTCTGCGGCCGCGAGGGCCTTCCTTCCGCCTCGAGTCGAGGGCGATCTGTGCTGCCTCCGACTCCTCGAACTCGATGTATAACTGAGCTCGTTGGAGGAGGTCTTCCAGACAGCGGGGTCTGCAGAGACCCACGGACTTGGCAAAATCGGATCCAAGACGTAGTCCCCGGATGATTAAAAACTTCTTCATGTCGTCGGTCGTGTAGACCTCGACAGCCTCCCTGTTGAACCTCTTAATGTAGTTCCTGAGAGACTCGTTCTTCCCATGGAAGATGCTCTCTAGTGCGGCCTCCGTCTTCGGGTGTCGACGAGACGCTGTGAAGTGTTTGGTGAAGCGTTCCATTAGTTGCTTCTAGGACGTGATCAAACCGGGTGCTAGATTCTTGTACCAGGTCATGGCGCCTTTGCGCAAGGTGGTGGGGAAGGGTCTGAACTTAATGGCTCCCCTGACGTTTTTGAAGTCGAGCATGGCTTCAAAACTTTCGACGTGATCGTCGGGGTTGGCCAGGCCGTCGTAGGTCCCTAGTGGAGGGGGTTTCTCCATGCCCGCAGGAATTGGGGCATCCATGATCTCCCATGACAGGGGGGTCCTCTGGTCGTCGTCCTCGCTTCCTACTGGGGACCTCGATGGGGATCGGTGGTATCGACCAGGTCCTTGTCACGGAGGGGAGTTTCTGGAACGGTTCCTCGGCCTCGCCTCGACGGTTTTGCTCCTTTTGGTAGTCGAGGAAGGCCTGGGTTCCTTCCGAGGCGGGGAACGATGGCGCTTCTGGGAGGTTTCTGGCTAGGTGCGCTCGAGGCATGGCCGGCGGCCCTGGCGCACCGATGAGAGGGTCCGAGATTCTTCCGGAGGAGTCCTTCGCGGGGAAGGAGAACGGCGAGGTGAAGGTGGGCGACGATGTCTTTGCGGGGAAGATCGTCGTGTTTGCCCTTGCTCGAGTGCTTTAATTCTGAGATTCTGGTTCATGATCAGCCGGTTGGCCTGGTTGACCAAGGGAAATAGGGCCACAGTGCTCGAATCTGCATTAGGCGGAGGAGCAACTGGCTGAAAAGTGGCTTGCTGGTCTTCCTGCTAGGCGGTGTCATAAGCCGAGTCTTAGGAGTGTGGTGAGGCGGTCCGCCCGTCTCTTACGTCGCCCTCTTCGACGTTGAGGGCAGCATTGTCCTCACGGTGGTTTCCGTTCTCGAGCTGCGAGAGGATGGTGTCCAGAGCTTTGTTCGCAGATGGGTTGTTGCCCATGCTGGTGGTGAACGGAAGGATTGCTTTGGTTTATCGTTGAAGGAAAAATGGGGAAGCAGTGTTCCCATAGACGGTGCCACTAATCGTACCTGGATTAGACAGTTGTTCAGTGGCCAGCAACACCGTAAGGACTTCAGCTCCGGTGATGATGAAAGACGGCCGGGGGGGGGGGAGGGGGTGTACCTGCAAGGTACTCCGACGCTCAAGTAAGAAAAAGGGAGTAAGCAAGTACAGAAAAGCAGGTGTGAGTTTAGAATGTGATGTAACCTGACCCTCTCAAGTGAAAGGGTATTTATAGAGAGCCCCCAGTGCAGGGCCAACGGTTACTTGCACTGGGCTGGATTGCAAGGCCCAATCCAAGTAACTGTCAGGGCTTATGTGGCGTAGTGAAGACCAGCACGTGGTCTTCGCCCTGGTGTAACGGTCCCTATATCTCCAGAAGTAAGGCAGACCGATTCCTTCAAGAGTGGGAAGTTACAACAGAACGTGTCCTCGCAGGGAGGAGTACGTGGATGTCGAGGAAAGGTGTCCCCATGGGCCATGTGCATCTTCTCGACAACATTTACCCGTGTGCCCAGCGTCCAAGGGGACTGATAAATGCCCGACAAGGAGGTGACTTTGGGCCTTGTTGGGCCTTCGCTAGCATTTGGGTTTGGGCCTGCCCGACAGTAGGGCAGGCGCTGGCTCAGTCTAGAACACCAGGTATGTTATTGCTTCTTTATTCTAGTGGACGGGGTTCTTTCCTTTTTATTTTATTTGTAAGAGTCAATCCTCCAATGTCGACACGTTGCCACTAACTCGTTGAATTCGTTCATAATGCAGAAGTAAAGTACGATTGATATGACAACATCCAGCATTGAGGATTATTCTCGGGTAGACCCACTGTATTTAGGGGTGCCATCAAATTATACTCAGAGGGATGAGGAAATAGAGATTCCCTTTGAAGTGGGGTCCCGATTGGAAAGTTTTGGAAATCCATGCAGACAAGAAGGTGTTTCATAAATTTGAAGAATGCTCTGTCCCTTTTTATTCCTACATAAATTAATTATATTTTTTTATCAACCGCTCATACAATTTGCATATCTATTGCATTAAAATTACAAAATACTACTTCATGATACATATGTTATTTTTATCAACCACATCTTTTTATCTTAGTAGTACTCACTAAAAGAGAAACTTGTTGGACATGCTTGTCACGATTTTAACAAGCTATTTTCAAAAGAATCACACATTGAAAAATTCATTTAAGAAAAAAAAGAAAATATACTAGCCAAGGGATAGACCCACTCATAATTTTCATCATAGATATGGAGGAACCTAATAATGATCTCCTAGCCGATGTTACGACATACATACTAGCAATTGAGATACTGGAAGAGAAAAACTATGGGGGAAGGGCACCACCTCGTTAGAAGATAGCATCAAATTTGCCTTTGACATTACAAAAATGAACAAGATATTTGATTATTTTCTTAATGGTAATAAAATTCTGGTACTATATGGCCATAAGATCCCTCCAGTTGAGGAAACCAAAGGAAAAAGGGATTGTAAATGGCATAACTCTTACGATCATACAACATTTTATTACTTTTCCTTTCAAATGGATATTTAAAAGGTCATCAAGTAAGGTTAATTCAAGTTGGTCAACAAAGGGAAAGTATAAATAATTGTGGATATTGATACCTTTCTAACCATGAATATAAATATGGTGTTTTTTCATAACCTATATGGTTCAAGAGGACATTGAAGGATAAACCTAGATAAAAAAACCAAACATGGAAGCCGAAAGTGATTCTAATTGAAACCCTATAGGAAGATGATCGTACCTGGATCAGACAGTTGTTCATTGGCCAGCAACGTCGTATGGACTTTACCTCCGGTGATTATGATACGGCCGGGGGGGGGGGTGTACCTGCAAGGTACTCCGACGCTCAAGTAAGAAAGGGAGTAAGCAAGTACAGAAAAACAGGTGAGAGTTAGAATATGTTGTGTCACCTGTCCCTCTTAAGTGAGAGGGTATTTATAGAGAGCCCCCAGCGCGGGGCCAACGGTTACTTGCACTGGGCTGGATTGCCAGGCCCAATCCAAGTAACTGCCAAGGCTTACGTGGCGTAGTGAAGACCAGCACGTGGTCTTCGCCCTGGTGTAACGGTCCCTAAATCTCCAGAAGTAGGGCATACCGATTCCTTCGGGAGTGGGAAGTTACAAGAGAACGTGATATCGCGGGGGAGGAGCATGTAGGTGTCGAGGAGAGGTGTGTCCACGAGCTATACGCCTCTGCCTGACGGTCTTCTACCCCGCGTGTCTGACGTCTGAGGGGACTGGCACGTGCCCGACACGGAGGTGGCTTTTGACCTCGTTGGGCCTCCGTTGGTCATTGGGCTTGGGCCTTCCCGACCGCAGGGCAGGCGCTGGCCCAGTCCGGAACAGGAGCCCCCCAAGTCATTGTTCTGAGGTGTCAGAGCAATGACTTAAGGGCCAGTAATATGTCGAGGACGTATCCCATCGGGGAAGGGATTCTAGACGAGGAGTGGTTGGTCAAACGGAGGGAAATAAATCGCTCCGCTCGGGCTAGGTTGGTCGCGGATGAGCGCCGTCGCGGGGATACGAGAAGTTTGAACTGAGGAGATTAGAAGGACGCGTGTTGGGGAATGAAGAGACATGCGTGGGAGAGGGTGTGCCGCGTGTCGCTTCTCATTATTGCCTAGGGCGGCTACGCTAGGGTAGCGTAATCGATTGCCTAGGAGCCCTCGAGGCTCGTGAGACCCTTATAAATAGGGGCCATCTCGTTTCATTTCCATTTTCGCTCTCCCTCTGCTCAGACTTTGCCTTCTTTCGTTCTCTTTTCAACCGCCGTTCGCCGCCACTGACAGCCGCACCGGAACCCTACCGGAAGCACCTTCGAAGTAAGTTTCTCTCTTTTTTCCTCTTTTACTTGCATTTGTAGGGTGAATCTATGGTGAACTGATGAAGTTCCCATGGAAATAACGAAATATCCGGCGAAAACGGCGGAATTTCCTAGTTTACTCGTTGAATCTCGCGGGGAGAGACAATGAAATCCCTGAGGACATGAAGAATGTCCCGGGTCGTGAGATGAACATCTCTCAGCTCTTTCGTTGAGTCTCCCAGGGATAACTGACGAAATCCCCGGGGACACGAAGAATGTCACGGAGGCGTGGATCGAATATCTCGGGGTCCCGCCCAACGCCGCTCCCCGCAGACCTGAGGATGGTCGCGGGTTCGCGTTTCCTGACTTTCCTTCCTCACCCTTTCACTTGATCAGCGGTGGAGGGGTGGATTTGATATGGGTCATCAAATTCACCATTTCCTTCTGCTTTTCAGGTAAATGGACGTATTGCAAGTGGCCGAGGGATCTTTAGATATTTACGACGAGCCCGACTCACCTATGGCGGAGACAACCAGCGTCGGGGAGAGGTCGCCCAATGAGTGGGCCTGCGAGGAGGCCGTAAACATGATCTCCTAGTTTGTCGGACGAGGCCAACATATTTTGCACCGTCGAGCACCGTCTAGTTGGTTCTGCGAAGACGTGGAACGTGTGTAATGCCCCAAATTTTAACCACTTAGATTTCCCATCATTGTGAAAATCATCATCATAATATGGATGAACCATCATGCTTCATCAGTCTCCCCAAAGATGGGTGAGCATCCAATACAATCAAAATTAGGGTTTCAAGCCCTCTCTGAGTGCTTAGACAAAGGATCAATCAAGAAATGACATGATCTTCAACTTCTCTAATCTCTCAAACATCCTCAAAGGATCAAAAGGACTCCTACTTCAAGGATTAAGCACAAAGCTGCTTCCTTCTAGGTGGATTAAGTCTCAAGATCGACAGTGTCACCAAATTAGGGTTTTGGTCGACCAGGGCCTCCAGATGGAAATTTTCATCTGGGCACAAGGCAATGATCCAAAACATAACCTAATATACTTCATGGAACCTCATGAACCCATGCATCAAGTCAATTTTGCCTCAGGGGATGCATTCATCAAAAATCAGGAATTAGGGTTTCTTGACCTAATTCACCCCTAAGTTGACTTTTGGGACAAACCATGAGCCAAGACCTCAAGACATGATTTGAGGGTCTCTAATATACCATATTGATCCATTTGGAACAATGGATTGATCCAAGAAGCTTGAGCAGCAAGTCTCAATTTCATCTGCACCACAATTAGGGTTTTAAGAGAAAAGTCAACTGTAACTTTGACTTATGACCAGGACATGCTCCCAAACCCTAATACATGATTGTATATACCCTATGACACCCATGGAACATGTCCATCAAGTTTGATTTAGGTCAAGGACATGATTTCCTGAAGAATTGCACAGTTTGGAATTCATCTGATAAAAAGTCAACTGTGCACAAAAGTCAACTTTGACTTTTTGAGATTTTTCACCAAAATGGATTTTTAACCCTAAAATGATGTTAATGTATGATTTGAATCATCATTCATCAAGAAAAATCAAGAAAAGTGAGATAACTTGTAAAAGGGGTAACCATAAAACTTAGAAATTTTTCTAAGTTAAAAATAAAGCGGCAAAGGTACCAACTTTGGAGGACCATAACTCCTAAACCACAAGGCCATTTTTTCTCATCCAAAGATGGATTTGTAGCCCTCATTATCACCTACAAAAACTTCAACTACAAGTCATTCCAATTCATTAAGGATTTTGAGTTATGGAGTGATCAAAGTGGCTGAAAAGTGAAAATGTCACTTTTTCCAACACTTAGTGAAATTTTCACTAAGTCAGATTCTGCCTCACTTTTTGCCAAATGTAGGGGGATTTTTCACTTGGAATCAAAAGAGATCAAAACCAAACTTGTTCAAATAGTTGTTGTATCATGTAAGAGCTTTCCAAAATGGCCAAGAACATTGCCAAATTCAACCTACACCATGAGATACAACATTGCCAAGTTGCCTTGCTGAAATCTGTCAAGGCAAGGCAGAATTTGCAACTTTGGTCGATTTGCCAAAATCAACCAAATTCAATTGCTCCTATCCACTTGGACACCTCAGAGGATTGAATCTAAAGGGGACAATCACCGAGCCAAGCCTCCAAAGTCCATGGAACAAAAAATTGCATGTTGAACCTAGAATGGCCAAAATAGGGACAAGACTTCAAATTTGGAATGAGGCATTCAATGGAACCATCAAGGTGGCATGGACTGAGCCATTCTCATCTGAAATCAGTCAAGACTTATCCAAGACCAAGGGAACCAAAGCTCTGTGCCCTAACCTCTAGTCAATGGCTAGAGGAGACTTTGATTTTCATTTGCCAACATTGGCCAAACCTACTTACCAGCTGCCATGCATTATTCCTTGCAAAACAAACTTGCTCTACTATAAATAGAGCTCAATTGTGGTCAGTTTGAGTACACCAAAGCCATCTAACAGATGCTTTCCTCAAAATCTCTTCTTTCACTCCAATTTTGCCTTCTAAGGCAAGTCACTATCGGGTTTTGAGTTTGAGAGCAATTCCAATCAAACCAATCACTCACACACCTCACATACATTACATATGAGCTGATCAAACACTTAGATCACTTCTGAAACACCAATTTCACAAAATCACCAGCTGGTTGCTCAAATTTTCAAACAAGTTGCAGCTGAGGTACCACAAAGTGATCCAGCCAATTTCAATCAAGTCCAACCATCCAAACACAATCCATAGGGTGTAGGGAAGCTGTTCAGATCATCACCACTCATCTGTAACACCTCCAAATCAAAAATCACTTTGAACTTGCTGTCACGACTTGGAGGTAAGCACATACTTGGTCATCTCTCAATCTATGCATATTTCCTCGCACAATAATTTGGCCATATGTTCATAATCATGCATGGAATGTTTTCCCTCAATTAATTGCATTGTTTGAATCGTGTATCAAAAATCCTAGCCTTCATGCAGAAATTAGGGTTCTTGAGGTCTCTTCGTGATTTCTTGTTGTATGTTTAATTTAAATGAAATTAAAGTACATAGACATGATCGTGAGGTTGAGGCGAGCATAATGATATGTGGATTGCATGATATGATTACGTATTCATGGAGATTGGATAGAAAATGCAAATCTGAGAAACCAAGAACACGCGCGTGTTCTTCAGCTTGTTCTTGGCGCCATTTTTAGAAATTCAAATATTTGAATTTTGTGATTTTGTTTAATTGATTCAAAAATTAATTTCTCTCTGAGTTTTAATGATTTTGAGTTGATTCTTTTTTTAATAATTCACAAAAATGTTAAAATATTTTATTTTCACAAAAAATCCCAAAAATATTGTTTATTTCATATAATTGATATTTTTGTAAAGAATTAATATTTTGATTGTTTTTGGCATTTTAAATATTTTTTCTACATTGATTTTGCAACTTTTAATGCTTTCTAATTATTTTGTAGGTCAATACTTAATTTTTGAAGCATTAATCCAAGATCACAATTTGTTTTCCATGTGTTAAATAATTTTTGATCATTTTAATTGAATTTTTATTCAATTAAATACATTTTGAAAAACAAATTAGGGTTTTGGATTAATTCAACCCTCATAAATCATTTTCAAAACACTTTGGGCCTCTTGAGAGAGTGTAAGACCCATCCCCCCTTATACAAAAACCTTTTGGGCCTCACTCATTGTATAAGTCCCTCCGTACAAGTAAACGGCGCGATCGTCGCCCGTTTAAAAATAAAAATCATCTGGGTCTCTCCTTGAGCTATAAGACCCATTCAAAACACTTTGGGCCTCTATTAGAGTGTAAGACCCAATCCCCCTTTTAACCAAAACATCTTGGGCCTCACTTATTGTATAAGTCCCTCTGCGTTAAAAGAAAACCTCGGCGCGATCGCCATTGTTAAACGAAAAATCATTTGGGCCTACCCTCGTGTTATAAGCCCCACTCTTTTCTTTAAACCTTTTTGGGCCTCTTGAGAGAGTGTAAGACCCATCCCTTTGTACAGAAAACCTTTTTCGGGCCTCAGTCACTTGTATAAGTCCCTCTGTACAAATTCAAACAGTGCGCTCACTGATAAAACCCTGGGCCTCTCCTTGAGCTGTAAGCCCCAAATCTTTCTTTTTCAAAGCATTTTCTCCTTTGATTTTGAATATACCGTTGTTTTCAATCTTTCTTTGTTGAACAACTAACCAAACAGCATGGAAGCACTCCAACCGAGTAAGTGGTTATCGCTTTCGTTTACTGCTTTCATATTATATAACTGTATTGTGGGGCTGCTCACTGTAAGTCTCCTTTCACAAACTCATATATATATATAACTGTATTGTGGGGCTGTTTCGCTGTAAGTCTTCTTTCATAAACTCATATCTACTGTGTAATAATAGTATAGATATTTCGAGTTTCCCCGGTAACTACGTCTAGAACTAGGTGACGCCGTTTCATTTATTCGTAGAAATAGACACCTAGATCCCCAATAGGAGCACCAGATACAGTCTTCTCTTCGGCTGTCCTCCTTAGGAATCGTCAAGAAGCTCTACTCCCCAAGATGAATGTATTCTCCGTGAATGGCATCTTTGAGTTTCTTCCAAATTCTCGAACTTTCCTGACTTGATCTATTCCTTGTGGATAGCTTGCCTTGAATGTCTCGGGGTTTGGGTACCCACTACGGTCATAATCTTGGACCTTAACTAAGGAACCCTCTTTAAAGGTTAAAAGTCGTTGGATAGTAAACCTCGCACGTTTACCAGTGGTTTTTATCTTTAAAAGAGTTATCTCTCCTAATGGAAAGGAGATGATAGACCCACGGGCTTCTTAAAAGCAACGGCCTCCTCTTGGGCATTATTCAAGGACACTACAGCTTCTTAGAAGTATTCACAGCCTCCTCTTAGGCTTCGTATAATGATCTCTTCCTCCGGGAATGATAGCCTCCTCTTGGGCTTCGTGCAAGGACCCGTCGGCTTCTTAAAAGTTTCCAGCCTCCTCTTGGGCTTCGTACAAATTGTCCCGACGACCTCCTAGAGGTATAGGAACAGAACCTAGTCATCCTCATAAAACAACCCTTTCATAGAGTCTACTACTATTTCTCAAAGCATAGTACAAAAGATAAAACTCTAGACACGGACAGTCTAACTTCCTTGAGTCTCAAAAGACATTCTCAAGTGACCCCTTCGTTAAATAGGAAGGAAACCCACAGACTCGGACAGTCTCAATACCCTTTGGATTTCCAGTTTCCCCAAAGAAGAGGAAACAACCCCGATCCTCAGATCTAACCCACGAGTACAGTGATGCTCATATAAGAACTGATTTTCTCTTTCAAAATCAGTATACTGGACCTGTCACTTAACTAACATAGCCTCCTCTTGGGCTTTGTACAATGACTCTCCCTAGCGGAGTCAAACAACGTTTTAGCCTCTCTCTCGGGCTTTGTACGAGACACACAAAGACTCTCTCGTTGAGTCAAACAAACAATAGCCTCCATCTCGGGCTTCGTACGAGACACAAAGACTCCATCGCCGGGTCAAAAACTTTTAGCCTCTCTCTCGGGCTTTGTACGGGACACAAAATAGCCTCCTCTTAGGCTTTGTATAATGATTTTCCTAGCGGAAATTAGCCTCCTCTTAGGCTTTGTATAAGAAAACCACTGGTTGATTCAATCAACCTTTTAGCATCAAAGCTGTGCCTCGTTCACAGTACACAAACATCAACAACTCCTTTCCCTTCATCTAATCGCTGTAAGCGGCAAGCCTCTGGATCATCTATATCCATGCCACTGTCCCTCTTTTAGCATGAGAAATTCCTAAGGAAAGATGGCATTGCTCTACACTGAGTTAAAGTCTTCTCCTTCAGGTTAAAACCCTTTCTTCGGAAATTATGGCATTGCTCGGATCCGCGTATCCCAGTTAAAGTAATTCTCCTTCTCCCCTCTTTAGAGATGACAAATTCTCTCTAAAGCTGAGATCTTTCAGCTTCACGTCTTGGGCTTTGAACAAGACACAAATAGACCTTCAGCTTCACATCTTGGGCTTTGAACAAGATACAAACCACCTTTCGCTTCACGTCTTGGGCTTTGAACAAGACACCAAAAACCAATTTCCTCCCATAGAATAGGAGGAACTACGAATGCTCTGATTTCCCTGTTTCGGTAAACGGGAATACGTAGGCATAAGATCGAAAGAAAAGATCTTAGCAAGCGCAATCAACAAAAAAACCAAATCCCATATCTCCATCAATCAAAAGCAGTAATTCAAAAGCATCAGTCCTAACATCCTAATCCTTGTTCCCCGCCAGAAACCTTTGCCTAGATAAAAAGAAAGAGAACCGTATTGGCGAAAATACAAATAACCAGTACAAAGGCCCCCCACATTGTAGCATTCGTAACCTAACAGACCGTTGTTTAAACTCAGTATGCAAGCAGGGTTAATTGGAGACATCTATTTCCCTTCCTTAGTCAGCTTACAATAGGATAAAAAATGAATCGACCTGTAGTTAAAGCTCAAACCGCAGAGAGCGACCAGCGCTTAAGAACCACGTCCAAAATCGCTCGCTACAACGTGTTCAGGCCTTTGCCACATCATCGAATATGCTCGACATATAGCGGGATGCAGTTTCCCGTATACGAGTTCATGTTCGACGAGGCGGGGTGGCGTTTGTCCTTCACGGATTTTCAACAGTCAGTGTTTGTATGGTTGTGTTTGGCCCCTTCTCAACTCCACCCCAACTCTCTCGCTTTCATCAGGGCTTTCGAGCTCGTGTGCAAATACCTGAAGATCGGGGCGACTGTGCCCCTATTTTTTCGCATTTTCCATCTTCAACGGCAGGTCGTCGACGACAAGCATGGTTGGGTGTCCTTCAAGCAGGTGAGCAGCCTGTTTCACACTTATATGGACTCTGTGCGAGATTTCAAGTATCGATACTACCTCGTGAGGCCGGTCACACTTGAGGCCATAAATTCAGTGTACCATCGGGTCGTCGAAGAAGTAGATGGGCGGCGAGAGGAGGCCCTTGTGCCCAGGTTCCCATTATTCTGGACTGAAGAACACTTCAAGAGGGGAACAGACAGCTATATTGTCAGCCCTGGTAAACTCTGTGAAGGGGATCGCTTGGCTCACGAGGCTATAGTCAAGTTCGTCGGTGGGTTTAACAAAGCCAAGTTTGTGATGCTGAAAGGGGACTTCCTTCTGGGCGACGACGGGGAGGTCTCAACGAAGCGTCGATTGATAAACACTAGGGCTCTCCTCGAGACGTTTTCTGACGAGGAGGCTCTCGAGCTGTTAGGTGGGGTGGCCTCCCCGACCTGCTTTTCCCTTCGTCCTACTTTTCGAATTACTGACCTCTTTGTTTTCTGTGCAGGTAAGATGTCGAGTGCCGAGGAGCGTCTCAAGAAACTGAAAAACACCCGAGATTCGAAAAAGGGTCGGGTCGAACAGCTCCGAGCACAACATCCTGCCACGACTTCAGTGCCCACTGATTCTTCGACCTCTCCCAAGGGAGTCAGTCTCCCAGTAGCCAAGGGTCTCGGAAACGGCAGCGCACAGACGGGCAGGTGGACGTCGACCTGACGGTTGAGAACAGTCCTCCCTCTGAGAAGTTCATACTTCTTCCTTGTCATTTGAGGCCCCACTTCTTCTCGGGTGCCAACTCTCCAAGTATCCCTGCTGCTGAAGTCCAGGTCGTCCTGGGTGCTCCTCTAGCTTTGAGGAGGAAATCCCTGCTTGAGGACTTGTCCGCCGTTATGCGAGTCTATTTGACGGCTTTAATCTTAAACGACGAGACTTGTCCAGCAGCCGAGCTAACCGGGCTGTAAGAGAGGTTCCAGTCCGTTGTTGCCGAGGTGACAAAAGTGGGCAAGGAGCTGATTGAGTGCAAAGAACTGAACCGAGCTCAGGCCGAGCATAAGAAGTAGCAGACCGAAAACCTGAAACAGCTTGAGGAGAAGTTGAGAAAAGCCGAGGAGGGAAGGAAAAGCCTCTTGGAGAAGGTCGCTGACTTGGAAGATGCTGCTCGCCCCGCCGAGGAAGAAACCGAGGAAGATAGATTGTTGACGTCGCGGGCAGCGTTGATTGCTAAACTCCGAGAGACTGAGCAGGACAACCTTGTGGCCGCTGAAATAGGCTTTAAGAATGCTGTGCAGCAGCTTCATATCCTCAACCCTGGCCTCATTACGGAGGGAGCCCACTCCGACTACAATGTGGTTGATGGTCGAATCGTGCGGCCGGTGGAAGAGGAAGAGGTTGACGGGGACGCAACCGGGCGTGAGCAGCCAGAGGGGACGACCGCAGAATAGGTTCTGTTTTCTTGTTTTGCTTGACCTGCGAGCAATTTCATTTTGTTTCTTTTGTTTGCCCGGTTTGCGTGCCAAGGGCTTTTGGAATATTTGTAATATCTGTACAATGGGCTTTTTGCCCGGATTTATATTTTGATCGTTGCGTTTATATGTGTGTGATGTTTACTTATTTTGTTTGTGTGTGATGTTATTGTATTTGCTATACTTTGTTTATTTTTGTCTAAGTATAGAGATTTTGGGGCTTGCTCGACTTTGATAATCCTCGACTGCGTGGGGAGCTGGTCGAGTGGCCGGAAGTGTATTCCGACCTTCAACGAGGCTAAGAGCTCGGTTGAGGTCTTAGCTTCGTGGTGTGAACTTCCCATCACGAGCTGGGTGTTCTTCCTGATTGGTACAATGACGGCGAAGCTCGATCGAGGTGTCCTCGTCGGATAAAAAGTCCTTGCGCACACACAACGCGGCCTTTGATCATCGTGTTCTGTATAGGGGTGTCGCACTTGTACCCTAATGCGTCCCCGTAACCGCGATGCTAGTATGTCGCGGGCAGTGTTTAACTGTAGTACTGTTTGAGCTTCTCAGCGTTCCATGGTTAAGCAAGTTCTTCCCCGTGCAGAGCGCGGACGCGGTACGGGCCCTCCTAGTTAGCGGCGAGTTTGTCTTCCCGCGAATCTTTCTGGTTCCTTCGTAGGACGAGGGTACCTACTTGAAAAGCACGTTTGATAAATTTGTCGTTATAACGTAAAGTTATTTTCTGTTTAAGTGAAGCTTCTCGGAGAGAAGCGCCCGAACGCGTCTCCTCGACGAAATCGAGCTCTTCCCTCAGGGCTTCGTTGTTCGCGTCTCCGTCGAGGGGGGCTTCCGTCCTCCTCGAGGGTTCCCTGATCTCCACGGGGATCACCACTTCCGTTTCGTAGGTTAAACAAAAAGGGGTTTCCCCGGTCGTGGAATGCGGGGTTGTTCGGTAGGCCCAAAGGACACTGTGTAGCTCCTCGACCCATCGTTGTTTGGCGTCGCCTAATCGACGTTTTAGTCCTCAGAAGATTACTCTGTTCGCCACTTCGGCTTGCCCGTTCATTTGAGGGTGCTCGACCGACATGAAGTGCTGCTTCGTGCCCAGTTTGGTGACAAAGTCTTGGAAGTTCCTGTCAGTGAACTGTGTTCCATTGTCGGTGACAATAGCTTGGGGCACGCCAAATCGGGCGAGGATGTTTCTCTTGTAGAAACGTAGTATGTTGAAGGCCGTGATTTTGGCCAACGCTTCCGCCTCAATCCACTTCGTAAAATAATCCACCCCGACAATGAGGTATTTGTTTTGATACGATCCCACAATGAAAGGTCCGAGGATATCCATCCCCCACCATGCAAACGGCCACGGGGAGGATAGTGTTTTGAGCTCGTTAGGAGGAGTGAGGTGCATGTCCTCGTTTCGCTGGCATCTATCGTACTTCTTGACGTGTTCCTTGGCGTCTTGTTGCATGGTGGACCAGTAATACCCTGCCCGAAGTGCTTTACGGGCTAACGATCGTCCACCGAGGTGCTGTGCATTGATTCCCTCATGGATTTCCTGGAGTATGCCGGGGACCTTGGTCTCCTCGACACACCAGAGGAGGGGAATAGAAAACCCTCGCCGGTATAGCTTATCCTCGACTATCGCGTACGAGCATGCCCGCCGCTTCACCATCCCCGCTTCCTTGGGATCTTCTGGAAGTTTGCCCTTCGTGAGGTACTCGTATACCGGGGTCATCCAGCAACTGCTGTCCCTGATGGCGTTCACGTCTGCCGCTGGAACGGGTTTGTCGATGCTTGGGCGGGAAAGTACTTCTTATATGACGGATTTGTTTCCGCCTTTCTTCTTTGTGCTTGCCAATTTGGACAAGACATCTGCTCGGGTATTGTGATCGTCGGGGTCAGCCAAGCCGTCGTAGGTCCCAAGTGGTGGGGGTTTCTCCATGCCCACAGGAATTGGGGCGTCCATGATCTCCCATGATAGGGGGGTTCTATGGTCGTCGTCGTCGCTTCCGGCCGGGGACCTCGAAGAAGATCGGTGATGTCGACCAGGTTCTTGTCGTGGAGGGGAATTCCTTGAACGGTTCCTCGGCCTCTCCTCGGTGGTCTTGGTCTTCTTGGTAGTTGAGGAGGGCTTGGGTTCCTTCCGAGGCTGGGAACGATGGCGCTTCTGGGAGATCGCCGACTGGGGGCGTTCGAGGTGCGGCCAATGGCCCTTGCGCACCGGCGAGGGGATTCGAGATTCTTCTGAAGGAGTCCTTCGCGAGGAAGGAGAACGGCAAGGTGAAGGTGGGCGACGATGTCTTTGCGGGGAAGATCGTCGTGCCCGCCCTCGCTCGAGTGCTTCAATTCTGAGATTCTGGTGCATGATCAGCTGGTTGGTCTGATTGACCAAGGCAAATAGGGCCACGGTCCTCGAATCTGCATTAGGCGGAGGAGCAACTGGCTGAAAGACGGCTTGCTGGTCGTCCTGGCGGGCGGCGTCGTAAGTCGTGTCTTGGGAGTCTGGGGAGGCGGTCTGCCCGTCTCTTACGTCGCCTTCTTCGATGTTGAGGGCAGCAGCGTCCTCACGGTGGTTTCCGTTCTCGAGTTGCGCGAGGACGGTGTCCAGAGCTTTGTTCGCAGACGGGTTATTGGTCATGCTGGTGATGAACGAAATGATTGCTTTGGTTTATCGTTGAAGGAAAAATGGGGAAGCAATGTTTCCCATAGATGGCGCCACTGATCGTACCTGGATCAGACAGTTGTTCAGTGGCCAGCAACATCGTATGGACTTCAGCTCCGGTGATGATGATGCGGCGGGGGGGGGGGGGGGGTGTACCTATAAGGTACTCCGACGCTCAAGTAAGAAAGGGAGTAAGCAAGTACAGAAAAATAGGTGAGAGTTAGAATATGTTGTGTCACCTGTCCCTCTCAAGTGAGAGGGTATTTATAGAGAGCCCCCAGCGCGGGGCCAACGGTTACTTGCACTGGGCTGGATTGCCAGGCCCAATCCAAGTAACTGCCAGGGCTTACATGGCGTAGTGAAGACCAGCACGTGGTCTTCGCCCTGGTGTAACGGTCCCTAAATCTCCGGAAGTAGGGCAGACCAATTCCTTCGGGAGTGGGAAGTTACAAGAGAACGTGATATCGCAGGGAGGAGCATGTAGGTGTCGAGGAGAGGTGTGTCCACGAGCTATACGCCTCTGCCCGACGGTCTTCTACCCCGCGTGTCCGACGTCTGAGGGGACTGGCACGTGCCCGACACAGAGGTGGCTTTTGACCTCGTTGGGCCTTTGTTAGTCATTGGGCTTGGGCCTGCCCGACCGTAGGGCAGGCGCTGGCCCAGTCCGGAACAGAAGACATGCAGACAAGTGATGTATTTGTGTTTTATAGGATCTCCATTATTCTGGTCCCAGTACTTGGTATTTATAAAACTATAAGACCACTTAATATAGATTGACTAACTCAAGACTTAGTAAAACAATATGTTGTCATGTAATGTTCTGGTTCTCCTAAGCATCCATACTCATATACTAATGGGAAAGATCAAACATCCACTAAAAAGATCAGTAGATCGACCTTATCCAAGAATGAGGAATAACAAGTACCCAAGGTTAACATGAAAAAATGTGACAACCACTTTAAAAATCGCGGTAAAAAACAATGAGGAGTTGACAACTTAAAGGATGATTAAACACATAGTCCAAATGCCTAAAGAGTGATGTGTTTTGAATGAGAAGGTATGACCTGAGACACCTTGTGTGGATAATATCACCAGAACCTAGAAGAGAAGTCATTACCTATTGCGCACTTAGATAAAGCAAGACATTAATAGCCTCATGGTTGAAATATACACCGTGGAGCTAATCTCTTTTGAGTTATAGGGAACTAAAGACCAGCCAAGGGAGTTATAAGGAAATATACATTGTCTTATCAAAAGCTAAGGAAACTTATGACATGTTATTTGAAAAGCCTATTTCGCAGATGATAACACACCTGAAGACATTGTTCATCAAGGACGTAGTCTTCATGGAAAGAGGTGTCATCCTAAATGTAATGCCACTTGTAACATTAAAGTAGTTGGGAAAAATCACTGAGGATCTAATCCCAACCAACATGAAGATGGCCAAAAACACTTCTCAATTAAGGTCAATATATTTAAAATTTTGTTCTATTTGCCTTACCTGAGCCTCAACATGGTCCCTAAAGAGTACAAAGAATGGACACTAAAAGCTTTCAACCTCCCCAAATAATGTTTTCTTTTTCGATCTATAAATTTCGATGAGTTCTTTAATGACTAGTTCACCCTTAATATTAGAGGGCCTATTTCGCATATGATAACACACCCGAAGACCTTGTTCATCAAGGACGTAGTCTTCATGGAAAGAGATGTCATCCTAAATGTAATGCCACTTGTAACTCTAAAGTAATTGGGAAAAATCACTGAGGACCTAATCCCAACCAACATGAAGATGGCCAAGAACCCTTCTCAATTGAGGTCAATATATTTAAATTTTTGTTCTATTTGCCTTACCTAAACCTCAACATGGTCCCTAAAAAGTACAAAGAATGGACACTAAAAGCTTTCAACCTCACCAAATAATGTTTTCTTTGTCGATATATGAATTTTCGATGAGTTCTTTAATGACTAGTTCATCCTTAATATTAGAAGGTGATCGTGAAGGCTGGATCAGATCCTGTAGAATCAGGCCACCAAGTGCGTCAGGGATGCTGGTCGTATGGAGAGGAGGGGGGTGTACCTGCAAGGTACTCCGACGCTCAAGTGAGAAAGGGTCAGAGAAAAGGAGCAAGTACAAAGTATGAATTCTTAGGGTGAATATTGGATACCTGACCCTCTCAAGCGAGAGGGTTCATATAGAGCCCCCAGCGCGTGGCCAACGGTCCTATTTTCGGGGCGAAATAACCGTTTCCCCCAAAGAATGGGTAACTACCCAAACTAGCCGTTACGTCGGGCAGGGTGCCCAAAACTAGCCGTTGTGTCGGGCACGGGCATGGTTTCGGGCACCTGCCCTTGACTGTTCGGGGAGCGAGGAAGCCGTGCGCGACGGGCATCAAAATCCGGGGAGGAACGTTGCATTCTTGCCCGGTTTGAGGGGCAGAAAGGTAACTTTTGCCCCCCTCTGCGGATTGGACTTAAGCAACTTGGGCCGCTCTGGAGCAGAGGCAGATTGGGCCAATTCTAGCCATTGGTCCAGTCCAGAACAGGAGCCCCCCAAGTCGTTGCTCCCGAGCATGGGAGTGATGACTTAAGGACTGCTTGTTGCTCCAGGGAGCCAGTATGGAGTCGTCGTATGAAGACGAAGAGGATCGTCTCAAAGTGCTCGTGACCCCAGATGTTCGTGAGATTCGTGGTCGTGACATTATTGCCCGGAGTTCGGGGAGATTAATGGTCAGACAGAATCGAAAACGTTGGGTTGCCACGTGTGCCTCGAGCTCCGTGTGTCAGTTAATAGGCAATGATGGCTAGTGGGTAGTCATTATGGCCTACGAGCGCGTGTTTGCACGTGCCCCTTTGTATAAAAGGGGGAAAATCGTTCCATTTGGAACTTTTCAGTTTGATTTCTCTTCGCTTCCTTCAAGCTTTTGCCCGACACCATTTTCTGCTTCTCCGACCACCGTTACAAGCTTCCGAGCAGCACTTTCTTCTACTCAAAACAAGTAAGTGTTCCGATCCTTTGCTTGTTCTACTTCTGTTAGTTGTTAATGGTAGATTGCATGCGGTTAAGGCTAGCTTTAGAGGATAAAACGAGTGAGTCTCCGACGATTGTTGGTGGTGGACGGTGGTTGTGCCATTTTTCTACTTCTAACATGTCACTGGAGTTGGTAGTATGTTTTGGTTGACGGCGTCGTCGCGATGGCGACGCTTGTGTAACCGTCGAAACCTTTTGTCTTCTGGGCAGATGATGAGTTTCCCAGTAGAACGCTCCCAGATTCCGGTGAAGCTTTCCGATTTCCGGCGAAGCTTCAAACAGAAACTGGGTATGAGTGCGGGGAAGCTCCTCGCTGGGGGATGATTTGTTTCGAGCGTCTCCTCGCGGGGAGGTTTCAGCTCCATATTTGATGTTAGGGCTTAGGCCGGGGACCTTGTCCTCAGCCCTTTGCGCGCCCTTTCACTTAACTTAGCGGTGGAAAAGTGGATTTGATTTGTTGTCGAATTCACTTTCTTTTCTGCTTTTCAGGTGATCGACATGGCGACGGGGCCAGATAGAGAAGTTATTTTAGACACCTCTGAGGAGGACACAAGATCCTCGGACAACAGTAGCTCGACTGCTTCGGGTTCGACGGCTTCGAGCTCTCCAAGTGATGTCAGGGAAGAAGAGGTTCAGGACGATATGGACGAGGACGTTACTGATGATTTCGCGGAGGAATAGGAGGTGGCCGAGCCTGCTGAGCACGTGTCCAAGCTTGTGGGGGACGTTTTTACTGAAGTCGGGCGGGAGGGAGAGTGAAGGTGCACTTCCTTTCCGAGGACGAGCGGGTCTGCAAAAACTTTGGGGACCGCTTTACGATGTACGAGTATGCCTTCAAGGAGCTGGGCTTGAGGCTGTCGTTCACCGATTTCCAGCAGTCAGTGTTTGAGCATTTGAGGTTGGCCCCCATGCAGCTGCATCCGAACTCTCTGGCCTTTATCCGGGCGTTTGAGTTGGTGTGCGAGCATCTTGCTATAGGGACTACTCTCCCTCTGTTCTTCACTGTCTTCCATCTTCAGCGGCAGCTGTCGGGGAGGAAGTACGGCTGGGTTTCGTTGAAGCAGCCCCGCAAGCTGTTCAAGCCTTTTTTAGAGTCAATAAGGACGTTCAAGGAACGTTATTATGTC
This sequence comes from Lathyrus tuberosus, assembly GCA_022829125.1. Lineage (NCBI taxonomy): Eukaryota > Viridiplantae > Streptophyta > Magnoliopsida > Fabales > Fabaceae > Lathyrus > Lathyrus tuberosus. Next base: position 873,142 of record JALAZF010000925.1, on the reverse strand, counting down.
GTTGAACCCTTGTCCAAAGCTGCTCAGGACAGCACATACGTCTGGGAGATAGAGGTTGACGAGGACGGGAACGAGCTACACGACGAGGAAGGGAGGTATATTAGGTGGAGACTTTACAAGTTCCCCATCCACTAGTCACCCGACCACTTCACCAAGGAGCCCAGCGATTATGTCTTCCAACCGAGCGAACTGCTCGGGCAGGACGTCGCGGCGTATGAGGCGCTGGTGAACTGGGTCAATTCCTTCCGGCTTGCTGAGTGCTGGACGAGCAAGGGCAGTCCGATCTTCGAGGAGGACGGGAGCCAGAGAGTTGAGCGTAGATTTATCAATGTTAAGGCACTGCTGGAGTGCAAGACTCCTGCGGACGCTGAGAAGCTGCTCGGTAGTCTAAGTTATTTAGATTTTGTTCATGTCATTTCTTTTTCTCGTATCTAACACGTTCGTGTTTTATTTGTGCAGGTGAGATGCCTCAGGCTCATGATTGGGTTGTGAGGAATGCTCTGGCGAGGAACAAAGTTGGAACGGCTCCTCCGAAATCTCATTTTGCTGGTGCCCGTGTTCCTCCTCCGGCGCAATCTACTGCGGGGACCTCCACTTCTCCCACTCCTGCTTCCCGGGGATCTCCCCTGCCTTTAGCCGGGCGTCCCAAGCGGCCGAGGATAACTGATGTCGTGGACCTTACTCAGGTAGCGGAGAAAGGGAAGTTCGAGCTTCCTCCATGCATCCTCGATAGGAGGTTTTTCGAAGGTAATTCGTTAGTCGTTCCCCGGGCGGAATCTCTTGGCTTGGAAGGTATTGATCACCCGAGCAAGAGGGCGCTGGTGGCCCAAGACGCTTCTTCCTTGGTTAGGATGCTAGAGATGGCAGCTGTTTATGCTGAAGGGGATTCTGCAACTGAGTCCGAACTCAATGCTGCCCGTGCTTCTGTGGCATCCCTCAAGGAAGAGGTTAAGGGTGCTGCCGAGGCTCGAAAGAAGGCTGAAGAGAAGGTGGCCAGGCTGAAGGAAGAGAACTCTACGCTGGCGGTGGAGAAAAAAGCTGCCAAGGAGCTGATCAGGGAGCTGAGGGCGGTCAATGCCCCGGGTGTTGACGAGCCGGAAGATGTGAGAAATTTGAAGACTAGATCCGAGCTGGTTGCTCGTATGCTGCTGGCCGAATATGATGGCATCGCCGTTGCGGAGGAGTCCATCAGAAACGCCGTGGCTCAGCTGCGGGTGGTGAACCCTGGGCTTGAAATTTCTGCCGAGGGTAATCGCTACTTGGCGCATGTTAAGGATGGTCGTATCGTCGTTCCCGACGGTCTCCTTGGAAGTACCCCCGAGGATCAGCCCGTAGAGGATCAGGGACCCGAGCCAGAGCCTGCCGAGCATGCTGATGAGTAAGGAGGTTGTTATTTTGATGTTGTTGTATTTTGTCCGGCCTGTGTGCCGTGGAACCATTGTAATATATTTTCTTTTCGGGGGGGCTTGGCCTCCGTTTGATCTAATTAAGCACAATTGTGGCCCTCGTGGTCACCCATTATGTTAACCTATTATGTTTCTGGCTTTGTCCTCTGCATGATTTTACTTGCGTTTGTTTTTGCTAAGTGTTGTATGCATGCTCGCTGTGAATGTATGTCCGCCCGCGTTAGAGGGTATTTGACTAGTGCGAATATTCTGGGGGGAATGCTCGTAATAGATATGTTCGGCAGTGTGGGGAACTGGTCGAACGGCCGGGGAATATCCTGGCCGGAGAGCAGATCTCAGGTCGCGTTTGAGGCCTGAGTTCGCGGCGTGAACGTCCCATCGCGAGTTGGGGTTCTTCCAATCATGGTACTTTGACGACGGCGATGCTCGATCGAAGACCGTTGTCGAGCAGTTATCTGGCTCGTTACTGAGCGGGGTTCTGCTTTAATCGTATGCGACGCTTGTACCTATACGCGCATAGTGGTCGGTAGCTGACGTTCGTCGTTGTGACGGGTCGAACCGGGGATTTAGCTGTAATATTGTTTTAGCTTTCCAGCGTTCCTTGGTCGAGCAAGTTCTTCCCCAGTGAGATGTTCTAGCCCCATTTTCTGTCTTTGCCCGGACGCGATAGGGTCCTTCCCAATTGGCTGCTAGTTTTCCTTCGTGAGAGTCTTTGTGGTTTCTTCTTAGAACGAGGCTTCCCACGTCGAACTCTCACCGTATCACCTTGGCGTTGTGTCTGATGTTAATTTTTTGTTTTAGTGAGGCTTCGCGGAGGGCTGCCCCGGTTCTGATTTCCTCAATGAGGTCGAGCTCTTCTCTTAAAGATTCGTCGTTCATCTCCTCGTCCAGGGGCGACTCTGTCTGCCTAGAGGGCACGTGAACTTCGACGGGGATTACAGCCTCGGTTCCGTATGCTAGGCGGAAAGGTGTTTCCCCGGTCGTTGAATATGGAGTTGTATGGTATGCCTAGAGCACGTTGTGTAGTTCCTCGACCCATGCCTTCTTTGTTTCGTCCAGCCTTCGCTTGAGGCCTCGAAGGATGACTCGGTTAGCTGCCTCAACCTGCCCGTTTGTTTGGGGGTGCTCGACGGATGCGAAGTGTTGCTTCGTGCCCAGTTGGGCGACGAAGTCCTGAAACTTCCTGTCCGTGAATTACGTCCCATTGTCCGTTACTATCGCTTGAGGAATACCGAAACGTGCAAGGATGTTTTGTTTGTAGAAACGCAGGATGTTGAGGGCAATTATTTTGGCTAGAGCTTCTGCTTCTATCCATTTTGTGAAATAGTCCACGCCCACTATGAGATATTTGTTCTGACTTGATCCTACCACGAAGGGTCCTAGGATGTCTAGCCCCCACCAGGCGAATGGCCACGAGGAGGACATAGGCTTAAGCTCGTTAGGCGGAGCCAGGTGCATGTCCCCGTGCCGTTGGCATTTGTCGCATTTCTTCACGTGTTCTTTCGCGTCGTTTTGCATGGTCGGCCAGTAATATCCTACACGGAGAGCCTTTCGAGCAAGGGACCTTCCGCCAAGATGTTGGGCGTTGATTCCTTCGTGGATTTCACGCATGATGTGTGCGACCATTTCCTCCTCGACACATTTGAGCAGCGGAATGGAGAATCCCCGTCTGTAGAGTTTATTTTCGACCAAGACATAAGAGCAGGATATTCGCCTGACTACGCTGGCCTCCTTTGGGTCGGACGGGAGTTTGTCTTTGGCGAGATAGTTATAGACCGGGGTCATCCAACAGTTGTTGTCGCCGATCACCTGCACGTCGAGTGTCGGGGAGGCCTTCTCGATGCTGGGTTGAGGAAGTACTTCCTGTATGACGGACTTGTTTCCGCCTTTCTTCTTCGTGCTGGCTAGTTTGGATAGCACGTCTGCTCGCACGTTATGTTCGCGGGGAACATGCTTCACTTCCACTGTTGTAAACTTCGCCATTTCCTTCTTCACCAGGGCCAAGTATTCGGTCAGGTTGTCGTTTTTGGCTTGGTATTCACCCCGGACCTGGAGGGCCACGAGTTGTAAATCCGTGAAAATGATGACTTCTTGTGCGCCCAGGTCCTCGGCAAGGCGTAGCCCAGCGAGGAAGGCTTCGTATTCTGCCTGGTTATTGGAGGTTGGGAAAGACAACGTGAGTGATACCTCGACGATAATTCCTTCGTCGCTCTCCAGTATGATGCCTGCACCGCTTCCTGCCGAGCTTGAGGCACCGTCAACGAAGATGGTCCATTTACGTGCTTCGCTTGCGGGGGAGTCTGCGAACGTCATCTCCGCGACGAAGTCGGCCAGAGCTTGGGCCTTGAGGGATTTTCTGCTTTCGTATTGGATGTCGAATTCGGACAGCTCCAGCGACCATTTGAGCATTCAGCCGGCCATATCTGGTTGTCCGAGCAGTTGCTTTATGGGCTGATCTGTTCGAACCACGATCGTGTGAGCCAGGAAGTAATGTCTTAACCTTCTGGCTGCGTTGATGAGAGCCAGTGCCACCTTCTCTATCTGTTGGTATCTTAACTTCGGTCCTTGCAGCGCTTTGCTCGTGAAATAGATGGGCTTCTGTCTGTCAGGCGTCTCGCGGATGAGAGCGGTACTCACTGCTTCGGTCGCAACGACCAGGTATAGGTATAACGTTTCGCCGTTGTGCGGTCGAGAGAGGACCGGTGGCTCTGAGAGTGCCCGTTTCAGATGGAGAAGGGCCTTGTCGCACTCCTCGGTCCATTCGAATGCTGCCTCTTTGCAGAGGAGTTTGAAGAACGATAGGGCGTGCTGGGCGGACTTGGCCACGAAACGAGATAGTGACGCGAGCATCCCGTTGAGGGACTGGATGGATTTTTTGGACTTGGGCGTAGGAAACTCGGAGAACGCTCGACATTTGTCAGGATTGGCCTCGATTCCTCGTTCCGTTAAGTAGAAGCCGAGGAATTTTCCTGCCCGGACACCGAACGTGCATTTCTTCGGATTAAAACGCATTTTGTATTTCCTGGCCTGTTAGAAGACCTTTCTCAAGTGGGCGGTATGATCGGTTTCCTCGTGGGATTTTACGATCATGTCGTCCATGTAGACTTCGAGCATGTCGCCTATTTCTCCCCGAAACACTTTGTTCATCATTCGTTGGTACGTTGCTCCGGCGTTCTTCAGGCCGAAGGGCATTACGTTGTAGTAATAGTTGCCCGATTCGATCATGAAGGCCGTATATTTTTTGTCGGACATTGCCATTGGGATTTGATTGTAGCCCGAGTAGGCGTCCATGAACGATAAAAGTTTAAAACAAGCAGAATTATCAACAAGTTTATCAATATTGGGGAGGGGGTAGGCATCCTTCGGGCATGCTTTATTGAGATCGGTATAATCAATGCACATGCGCCATTTTCCATTAGATTTTTTAACTAATACAATGTTGGACAACCAAGTTGTGTACTTGGCTTCCGAAATAAATTTGGCCTCGAGGAGGTCCTATACAGCTTTTTCAGCAGCCTCTGTTTTCTCCGGAGACTGCTTCCTCCTATGTTGTGCTACGGCCTTGACGGGCGGGTCGATGGTCAGCTGGTGACAAGCGACAGATGGATCTAAGCCGGGCATTTCCGCGACGCTCCGTGCGAAGAGGTCGACATTCTCTCGGAGGCATACTTTGAGCTGCTTCCTCGCGATGTCAGGCAGATCTGCTCCGATCTTCACTCCTCGCTGGGGGTCATCGCCGAACAGGACTATCTCGAAGTTGCCATCCGGGATTGGGCGCATCGGATGGGAGCTGCTGCTGGACGACGTGGACGGGCTGCTGAAGCTGCTCATTCCTCCTGTTGGTCCTCGGGGAAGTGACTGTCGAGGTCGATAGAGTCGACCTGGGGCAGGGACTTAGCCTCCTCGGAGCTGCTCGGTAGTGCTGGCTTGCTCGACGCTTTTGGCCTGGGCGCAATGGTGTTGAGCCCCTTTGTAGCTGCTTCGAAACACCTTCGGGCAGCTTCTATATCGCCGTGAAGGGTGACAACCATCCCTTTCGAAGTGTAATACTTCATCTTCAGGTGGACGGATGAGGGCACTGCTACCAACTCGGCTAGAGTCGGCCTTCCGAAAATGCATTGGTAGAGCGACGGGCAGTCGATTACCAGAAATTGTACCTTGATGGATCTGGCTGTTTCAACTGAACCAAAAGTCATGATCAGCTTGACGTATCCCCACGACTTGGTTACAGATCCGTTGAATCCCTGTAAATCGGACCCTAAGTAGGGGGTAAGGTGTGATTCGTCCAGCTGAAGTGTTGAAAACAACTGGAAGTACATGATGTCGACCGAGCTGCCCTGGTCGACGAGTATCCTGCGAACGTCGAAGTTCGCCATCTGGGCTCTAACGAGCAATGGTATACTTGAGTTTGGGAAGCCACCAAGGAGTTCCTCCCGGTAGAAGGAGATGGGGACGGAGCCCTTCTGTGCCTGATCAAGCATGGTCACTTTGCTGGAGCTTGTGTTGATCAGGTGTTCGAACTTCCGTTTCACGGAGCCCACGGTGACTTTGTTGAAACCCCCGCCAGAGATGCCCATGGCGGAGGGAAATGTCTCCCACGGGCTGTGGGCTGCGAAATATGCAGGGGCGCTGAGCCCGTGAGGGACGTTGAAGTCCTCGGGTCGCGATATGGACATAGCGACCTGTATGTTGGTGTCTTCCGAGGAGGGTACCTCCTCCTCGACCTTCTTGGACTCCTGGGCGTCCTGCCGAGGAGTGTCCTTCTTCTTCGTCCCTGATAACTATTTCAATGGCATCCTTCAGATGGATGTAGTCCTCCGTGGTATGGCCGTGACTTTTGTGGAAACGACAGTATTTTGATTTGTCCACGTTTGGTCTGTTCGGAAGCTGTTTGAGGAAGCGGACCCCAGCCTGTTTGAACTCCGAATTGGCACATTCGGACAAGTTCTTTTCCCTGGCAACGGTCAGGGGAGTGTAGTTATGGAACCGCCCGGAGGGGCCCTTGCTGTCATGGGAATCACGAGGACGGTCCTCGCGCCTCCGGTAACCTCGACAAGATGTCGAAGCTTCTTCTCCTTTGGATGCCCGAGCGTTCTCCTGATGGCGCGATGCTCGGACGTGGCTGGCCGCAACCTTCTCTTCATACTGAATGTGTGATTGGGCTTTGAGGAGGAGGGCTTCTAAGTTCCTCGGTGGCGCGAGGCCAATGGCTTTAGAAAACTCGGAGCCTGGGCGGAGCCCCTGCTCGAGCAAAAACTTCTTCATTTCGTCCGTCGTTGGGACCTGCACTGCTTCTTTGTTGAACCTCTCGATATAGGCGCGAAGAGGTTCGTCTTTACCCTGGATTATGGCTCCCAGAGAGGCCTCAGTTTTGGGGTGGCGGCGAGATGCTGTAAAGTGTCGCGAGAACATCCTGCCCAGCTGTCTCCACGAGGTAATGGACTCCTCGGGCAGTTGTTTATACCATGTCATTGCTCACTTCCGAAGCATGGTTGGGAATAGTCTGCATTTTATGGCGTCCCGTACGCCGCGGTAGTCTAACAGCGCATCGATGTTCTCGATGTGCTCGTCAGGGTCGGTGGTCCCGTCATATGTGCCAAGTGACGGGGGTTTCTCCAAGCCTTTTGGGAGATGGGTAGCCAAGATCTCCTGGGACAACGGGCCGCAAGGCGCGTCGTCGTCACTAGAACTGGTGTATGATGGGGACCGGACGGGATGCACGCGTCGGCGGTTCCTTCGCGGGGAAGGTGAACGGTTCCTTCGAGGAGAAGGTGAATGGTTCCTTCGAGGAAAAGGTGAACGGTTCCTTCGAGGAGAAGGTGAGCGGGCCCATCCTTTGGACTTGATCGGAGGAGATAGCTCGTTCCTTCGAGTCCTCTTGTGGTCATGAGCGTGCTGGTCACACGGGGAGATCTGGTCGCGCTTTCGGGCTACGTGAAGGTCAGGCTCTTGGCGCAGCCTTCGGTCGATTTCTCTCTGGGGCTGCGGACTTCTTGATCGTCGCTGGTTCCTCTACGTAGGAGGGGATCTTGGACGGCGAGACTCTTCCAGTGCCCCGATCCTTTCGTTTTGCTGCAGGATCAGGGAGTTAGTTTTGTTGATCGCCTCCAGGAGGGCTGCTACAGCCGGGTCGACATTGGGCGGAACAGGAACTGCCTGGACGTCAAGGGATGGTTGATCGTTGTTGCGATCAGCAGGGGTAGGGGAAGGAGAAGCAGTGGCTCCATCCCTAAGGAAACGGGCATCTCGGAGGAGAGATGACTGACCGTCAACGTCAGATTTGTTGACGGGGAGGATGGTGGTTTGGAGAGCATCCTTGGAGCGATCTTGGGAGGCCATGATCGTGATGATGTTTGAGAATTGTTTTGATCATCGATTACTGAGGAAAGAAAGATGGGGAGAACAAAGTTTCCCACAGACGGCGCCACTGATCGTGAAGGCTGGATCAGATCCTGTAGAATCAGGCCACCAAGTGCGTTAGGGATGCTGGTCATATGGAGAGGAGGGGGTGTACCTACAAGGTACTCCGAAGCTCAAGTGAGAAAGGTTCAGAGAAAATGAGCAAGTACAAAATATGAATTCTTAGGGTGAATATTGGATACCTGACCCTCTCAAGCGAGAGGGTTTATATAGAGCCCCCAGCGCGTGGCCAACGGTCCTATTTTCGGGGTGAAATAACCGTTTCCCCCAAAGAATAGGTAACTACCCAAACTAGCCGTTACGTCGGGCAGGGTGCCCGAAACTAGCCGTTGTGCCAGCACGGGCATGGTTTCGGGCACCTGCCCTTGACTGTTCGGGGAGCGAGGAAGCCGTGCGTGACGGGCATCAAAATCTAGGGAGGAACGTTGCGTTCTTGCCCGGTTTAAGGGGCAGAAAGGTAACTTTCGCCCCCCTCTATGGATTGGACTTAGGCAACTTGGGCCGCTCTGGAGCAGAGGCGGATTGGCCCAATTCTAGCCATTAGTCCAGTCCAGAACAGAAGGCTTATTGGATTGGCTTAAAACATTATTACAATTAGTGTGCTGAATACCAACTTTCATAACAACATGGGCGAAATAAAAATGAAGAGGACAAGATCGACAGTGATATTGAATAAATATGGAAGGATTTAGGTATATGAATCATCATTTGAAAGAAGATTGGAAGACTTTAAAATGTGAAGTCCAACGGTCAGAACAAATTTAGGATCCTCAAAAGGGACCTGTATCAAATGAGACTAGTAGGTCACTGAGGCAACTCAATTGTCTGTCCTCAAGCACAAAATAGATTACGATGAGAAGTAAATAGATCACGGGGATAACTATTAGCTAAAGCATGGATAATATCGACTTTAGACTTAATACATATTGTGTAATTGTATTTAACTTTGTATTTTTTTTACTAAAGTTGAATAAAAATCAAGTTTCTTTTATATATCAAGATTGTGGTATTTGGATCGAACTCTAGTGTCGACAAGGGTAGTTTCATGGTTCGACAGGAGTTATGCATGTTGGAGTCGAATTCTGTTCAAGCATGTTGTCGAAATATGTTAGCTTTTTGTTTAAGTTAGCATGTCAAATTGGGCCTTGCTTGTTAGCCCAATTGTTAGGTTAACTTGTAGCCTATGTTAGCTTAGTAGTCTATAAATAGACTAGTTCTCTCAGGTTGTTGAGAGAGGTTAATTGTTGGTATTCACTTGTAATCTTTGAACCCTCATTGAGTAAGTGAATAGAGAAATAATTTTAACCAATTCTTATTCTTCTTCTTCTTTCTTCTCTATATTTTGTAAAACTTAATAGGGTTTCTTGTGTTTGTTAAAAAAACTCAAACTTTTTCTCATATTTTGGTTTGTTCTTGACGACATCAATTCACAACAAAGATTAATACAATTACATTAAAAAAATGTTTTTGTTGGTGTCAATTGACAAAATAAAGAGTTGGGCTTAATATTTCCACATGGAGCAATTCACTCACAAAAGTAGTCAAGGCAAAAACCTTACATGATAGGCAATAAGTTCTAAGTTTGGTTGTGATATCTCAAAGTAGTATTTACATTGAAAAAATGTGTTTACCTACCTACGAAAATGATCTAGTACCTTGGTCATGGAGTATCTTGGGAAAGTATATGTTAAAGCACCATTCAGGTGCGCGTCTCGAAGGCTTCACATAGTTGCTTTCTAGTTAATGCTTCAATGTTACCATAAAGTCAAGAACTATTCAAACTATCATCATATTCATCTAGTCAACTCAACACTACATTGTCAACACTTTGATCATCTACTTAGAAGACCAAGTTGTTATTCTTTAATGAGTTTATACTCTGGTGATCAATAAGTATAATGAATTTCCCCTCAGTGTAATGAATTCAAATTTGAGAGAGAATTATCAATAATACATATGATACAAAGATACAAGTTATGCGCGACATATTGGTACAAATAGTGTGTGATAATTTATGTTATGAGTTTAAGGTTGTATGTGTTGAGAATAATATATCAAGTGTGAGTTAGAGTCTCACATTGGTTATAAATGTGGAGAGTTGAGCATTTATAAGTGGGAGAACCCATACACCTATCACCTTAAGGTTTTGGGTGAATATGTGGTGTCTCTCACTTGTGTTGCTCTTGACCCAATGTTCAATGCTCCCTAGTAAAAAGCTCCCCCAACAAATGGTATCTTGAGCCTTTGGTTCGAGTAAACGGACCGACTTACATGTATCAAAATGCCCAAGAAGTTGTGTCCCATTAAAATCGAAATGCCCAAGGAAGAGGTGTATCGAAATGCCTAGGAAGAGGTGTAAACGGCGGTACAAATATGTGTGGACAAAAAGAGTTTCGACTTGAGGGGGAGCATTGTGGACTCACACTTGAGGGTGAGTGTTGAGAATAATATATCAAGTGTGAGTTAGAGTCCCACATTGGTTATAAATGTGGAAGGTTGAGCATTTATAAGTGAGAGAACCCATACACCTCACCTTAAGGTTTTGGGTGAATATGTGGTGTCTCTCTCGCTTGTGTTGCTCTTGACCCAATGTTCAATACTCCCTAGTAAAAAGCTCCTCCAACAGTGTAGAACTACCATTCTCTATAGTACAATGGACTACAATGAATCGTATCCAAATGTTCAAAAGCCTACAACACTCTAATAAATGAAGTTATAACAACATATTTTTGTGAGAATCAATTTTAAGAGACAAAGGAAAAGAAAGGAATTTTCACGAACAAACATATATAGAAAAACCTCTACACTATTTATAAAGAAATAAACTACTTAAACATCGAGAGACTACATTGTATATATACTTTATATTAAAAATGTGAGATTTGGGTCGAACTCATGCTGTGTCGAAGGAGAGCTTTCATGTGTTTCGACAGGAGGCAAGCATGCAGTCGAAGCTTGTTCACATGCTGATGCCTGATTGTTACATATTGTAGTCGAAGTCTGTTCTAATATATACTGTCGAATTATTCTGTCGAATTGGGCCTTGTGTTAAGGATCCAATTGTTTAGGTTTCTTGGGCTGCAAGTTACCTAGTTAGTCTATAATTAGGCTAGTACACTCAGTTTGTTGAGTGTGGCAAATTGAGAAAGTGAATAGTAAACAGAATTTATTTGCCCAATCCTTGTTGTTTCTTCTTCTTCTTCTTCTTGTTTTATTTTTTTCGTTAACCTTTGTTTTGGTTCTTGATCATCAAGAAACCATTTATACTTGGTACAAAGACATCATTTTTTCACAACAAATTGGTGTGGTGAGCGTGGAGGAGATGTCTTCAACAAAGTATGAGATTGAAAAGTTCACCGGAGTGAACGATTTCAGTTTGTGGCGCTTGAAGATGAAAGCCCTACTGGTACAACATTGTTGTTTGGAAGCGTTGAAGGGACAGGCAGCCATGGATGCTGCGTTGACAGAAAGAGAAAAGACGGCAATGATCAAGAAAACCCACAACGCAATATTGTTGAGCCTTGGTGATAAGGTTCTCCGGCAGGTATCAAAGGAGACTACGATATCAGGATTATGGGTGAAACTTGAAAGTTTGTATATGACCAAATCTCTGGTGAATCGTCTCTACCTGAAGCAAGCCTTCTTTTCGTTCAAGATGAGGGAAGACAAAGCGTTGGCTAAGCAGTTAGATTTGTTCAACAAGCTGATTCTTGATCTTGAAAACATTGATGTGAAGATCGATGACTAAGATCAAGCACTATTGTTATTGTGTGCTTTGCCCAGATCGCATGCTCACTTCAAAGAAACTCTCTTGTATGGAAGAAAGTCCCTGACCTTTGAAGAAGTTCAAACAACATTGTATTTGAAGGATTTGAACGAAAGAAAGGAGCAGAAACCATCATCGGTTGGCGAATGGATGTCCGTGAAAGGAAGATCGTCAAAGAAAGATGGTAAGTTTGACAAGAAGAAAGGTAAGGCTCAGCAGAAGTCTTATGGTGGTGATATGTCTGGTATTAAATGTTATCACTGTAAGAATGAGGGTCACACAAGAAAGGTGTGCCCTGAGCGCCTGAATAATCATGGAGGTAAGGACAATGGCAATGCAGCTATTGTGCAAGATGGTTATGAATCATCTGATGTCCTTGTAGTTTCGAGCTGCAATTCTTGCGAAGAATGGATTATGGATTCTGGATGTACTTGGCATATGACTCCAAACAAGAATGTGTTTGAAGAATTATGCGATCAAGATGGTGGATCAGTGCTGTTAGGGAACAATAAAGCTTGCAAGATTGCAGGTATTGTATCTGTTAGATTCAAGCTCCGTGATGAGTCAATAAGGTTATTGACTGGGGTTAGGTATGTACCTGACCTTAAGAGGAATTTAATTTCTCTTGGTGAATTCGACAAGAAAGGATATGTCTTCAAAGGAGAGCAAGGTATCCTGAAAGTCATGAAGGGGTCGAAGGAAGTCTTGAGAGGCGTGAAGAAACAAGGCTTGTATACCCTTGAGGCTGAGGTTGTAAGTGGTTCAATAAATGTTGTATCCACGAAACCTTTGTCGAAGACAGAATTATGGCACATGAGATTGGGCCATGTCAGCGAAAGAGGCCTGGTCGAATTGGGGAAGCAGAACCTGCTAGGTGGTGACAAAGTCGAAAAATTGGAGTTTTGTGAATCTTGTGTACTTGGAAAATCCTGTAGGGAGAAGTTTAACAAAGGCAAGCAAAGGACACATGGATCCCTGGATTACATTCATGCTGATCTTTGGGGGCCTGTAAGTAATCCTTCACACTCAGGTGCAAGGTATTTTCTATCCATCGTTGATGACTATTCCAGAAAGCTATGGGTATTCATTCAGAAGATGAAGGATGAAAATTTTGAGAATTTCAAAAGTTGGAAGGTCCTGGTCGAAACTCAAACTGGCAGAAAGGTTAAAAGGTTGAGAACCGACAATGGCCTTGAATTCTGCAACGAAGCGTTCGACAGTTACTGTGTTAAGTCTGGGATAGCAAGGCATAAGACTGTAGCAGGTACTCCTCAACAAAATGGCTTAGCTGAGAGATTCAATCGAACAATCCTTGAAAGGGTTAGATGCATGTTGGTTAGTGCTGGATTGAAGAAGGTGTTTTGGGCAGAGGCTGTCTCGACAGCAGCTTATATGATAAATAGATGTCCCTCGACTGTGCTGGGAATGAAGACAGCTGAAGAAGTTTGGCCGGGTCATCCACCAGATCTCGACAAACTGAGAGTATTTGGCTGTTTAGCCTATGCTCACATTAGGCAAGACAAGGTCGAACCTAGAGCTCTGAGATGCATGTTCCCTGGATATCCTGAGGGAGTCAAGGGTTATAGGCTGTGGTGCCTAGAACCAGGTCACAGAAGATGTATCACAAGTCGTGATGTAGTTTTCAATGAAGTCGAAATGGCGTTCAAGAAAATTGGTGATGTTGGTCGAAGTGCAGAAATCTCTGAAGAGGAGCTGGAACAGGTAGAGATGCCTGTTCAGGTGGAGCATAGTGATGCTGAAGTGCATAGCCCAGATGAAGTCGAAGAAGAAGAGCAAGATGCTGAAGAGGTTGGGGAAACTGTCGATGACTACCTACTGGCAAGAGATAGGTCGAGAAGAGTCATCAAGCCACCTCAGAGACTTGGTTATGCAGATCTTATAGCTTTTGCCTTAATCTCTGCAAGTGAGGTACTTGACGAAGAACCCAGAGATTACAAGGAAGCTACAAGGAGTCGAAACAAGACTGAATGGAGAAAATCCATGGATGACGAGATAAAATCTCTTCATGATAATAACACTTGGGAGCTGATTGAGAAACCTACAGGAGCTAGGTTAGTCAGTTGTAAGTGGATTTTCAAGGTCAGGGAAGGAATCGAATGAGTGATGTCAAAGCGCTTTAAGGTGAGACTGGTTGCTAGGGGGTTCACTCAGAAAGAAGGAGTCGACTTCAATGATGTGTTCTCACCTGTTGTAAAGCATAGATCCATTCGAATGTTGTTGGCCATGGTGGCAAAGTTCGACTTGGAACTTGAGCAAATGGATGTGAAGACAACATTTTTGTATGGTGATCTAGATGAAACAATCCTGATGCGTCAACCTGAAAGGTATGCAGAAAAGGGTAAAGAAGATTATGTGTGCAAACTGAATAGGTCTTTGTATGGTCTGAAACAATCTCCTCGACAGTGGAATAGGAGATTCGACAAGTTCATGACACACATTGGTTTCACTAGAAGTCAGTTCGATCACTGTGTTTACTTTAGATTTCGACCTGGAAACTCACTTGTTATGTTGCTGCTGTATGTGGATGATATCCTCATAGCTAGCAACAGTGTTGAGGATGTGACGAAGGTGAAGGCTGAACTCAGTAAGGAGTTCAAAATGAAGGATCTGGGAGCTGCAGCCAGGATTCTTGGGATTGACATCCGGAGAGATAGAAAGCAGTCGAAGTTGTGCTTATCTCAGGAGACATACCTACAGAAGCTTCTCGACAAGTTTGGTATGTCGAATTCAAAGCCTGTTGTGACACCTACAAATCCTCAGTTTAAGCTTAGTACTACTCAAAGTCCGAGTACTGAAGCTGAAAGAATCTATATGAATAGCATTCCATATGCTAGTGTAGTGTGTTCTTTGATGTATGTTATGGTCTGTACGAGGCCAGACATAACATATGAAGTGAGCGTTGTGAGCAGGTATATGGCCAATCCTGGAAAGGCGCACTGGCAAGCTGTAAAGTGGATTCTCAGGTACATAAATGGGTCTCTGAAAAGAGTCTTGATTTATGGTGGAGCCTGTGGTGGTGATAGCATAGTCGAAATCGAAGGATTTGTTGACTCTGATTATGCAGGTTGTATGGATTCCAGAAAGTCTATTTCTGGATATGTTTTCACAATGTTTGGCACAACAATCAGTTGGAAAGCGACGCTTCAAAAGGTTGTTGCCTTATCAACCACTGAAGCTGAATATATTGCCCTCACTGAAGCTGTGAAGGAAGCATTTTGGCTTGAAGGTTTTGCAAATGAGCTGAAACTTCAAGGTCGAAGTATCACTGTTAAATGTGATAGTCAAAGTGAAATACATCTGTCGAAGAATTCAGCATATCATGAGCGAACTAAGCACATCGATGTGAGGCTGCACTTCGTCAGAGAGTTAATCGAGTGTGGTGAAGTCCAGGTGCTGAAGGATTCGACTAAAGATAATGCTGCTGATATGATCACCAAAACGTTGCCAAGTTGCAAGTTTTTCCACTGTATGCAGTTGATAAAGTTGCATGATGAAAGCTAGTTGATTCCCTTATTGCTGAGTTAGATCCAAGGTGGAGATTTGTGAGATTTGGGTCGAACTCATGTTGTGTCGAAGGAGAGCTTTCATGTGTTTCG
This sequence comes from Lathyrus tuberosus, assembly GCA_022829125.1. Lineage (NCBI taxonomy): Eukaryota > Viridiplantae > Streptophyta > Magnoliopsida > Fabales > Fabaceae > Lathyrus > Lathyrus tuberosus. The sequence continues at coordinate 857,933 of JALAZF010000925.1, read as the reverse complement.
ACAGGAGGCAAGCATGCAGTCGAAGCTTGTTCACATGCTGATGCCTGATTGTTGCATATTGTAGTCGAAGTCTGTTCTATTATGTACTGTCGAATTATTCTGTCGAATTGGGCCTTGTGTTAAGGATCCAATTGTTTAGGTTTCTTGGGCTGCAAGTTACCTAGTTAGTCTATAAATAGGCTAGTACACTCAGTTTGTTGAGTGTGGCAAATTGTGATATTCACTTGTAATCATTTGTGACTTTAATGAGAAAGTGAATAGTAAGTAGAATTTATTTGCCCAATCCTTGTTGTTTATTCTTCTTCTTCTTCTTGTTTTATTTTTTTCATTAACCCTTGGTTTGGTTCTTGATCATCAAGAAACCATTTATACTTGGTACAAAGACATCGTTTTTTCACAACAAAAAATTTAAACACTTGTATTTATGCTAAACTTTGTTTATATCCTCTCTTTAATATTATTTTTGAACACAAACACTTATTTTTTATTTCATTGTACTTCCCTTTAAATTGTAGCCTGATTATTTGATAAGACAAAAAAAAACTAAATTGTAGTAAGATAGCTTACTATTATTACAATCAGTTGAATTACTTTGAAAATCTCTTAAGTATAAGGGAATTTAATATAAATTTAGATTATAGGGTGAACTAGAAATAAATTCTTCATGTCTACATATCTTTACTTATCTATTTACATAAAACTGAGTTGAGTATTAAATTTTAGTGTAAAAGTTAGATTTAAAGGGTACAAATTTTATCTACAAGTAAAATCAATTCAAAAAATTATATCAATTTTACTTGATAACAATCAATAATGTTCAGTCAAATATACACATTCAAAATCAATTATAAATATTCTAAACATGAAACCAAACATATATTTAAAATGACTTAGCCTATGTTTGATAACATGGTGGGTGATCGCTACTGCATGTTTAACGAATTTTCCAATGTGATTTTGAGAAATTCATTGTGATTTTTAAATTTTTCAAATACATATAGTGTGTGTTTAATTATGTGATGACAAGTGAAATGATTTTTTTAATGGATATATATAGTAAAGAAAGAGTCAGTGAGTTTAAGGAGTGTGGGACAACAAAACAACAAGCAATGAAAAAAAAAACCAAAACAAAGTAGAAAGAAAAATAAAACTACATACATCCACCAACATAGAAAATATACAATGATAAAAGATAAAAAGCAAGTCCTATAATTATTCACGCAACAACACACCGCCAAATAGTGACCAAGCTATAGCTTAGACACTAAACCCACCAACGTCAAACTAAAATCACAAGGAAACATCATTGGGGTCATGCAGGAGTTTCAATCTGCAGACATTGAATAGGATTATTAAGCCAATCTGAGATGGAGAAAGTTCAAATGAGTTTTATTGAGAACAGATAAAAAAACTTGTCATTAATTACAAACATATTATATAATCTACACCATAGCATGTCAAACAAGTATAATCATATCCCTAGTTTTAGCCTTAGAATATAATAAAGAATTGAAGGTAAAGTAATTTATGTTTAAATACATCTATATAAAAGTAAATTTACAACAAAATTTAATATAAAAATCATGTTTAAATTAAAATAAAATAGAATATTTTATATTTTAATAAAATCAATTATACTTTTAAAAAATAAAACTCTTCAAAATAATTCCAAAATCAAATCCTAAACCTCCAACATTATTCTTGGCTCTACTAAAATTGAAAATGAAGAGATCGTCATGAGTACATCAATTCGCTCAAGGGATTTGGTGCATAGTTAGAATTACCTTTACAGAAGGGGTGACAAATCGGGCCGTTGTCTGTCGGGTCAGTTCGCGCATCAACCAAAAATTGGCTGGTTGGATTGAGAATTTGTATTTGCCTACCATCTCAACCCATCCCTCTTTAATCCCGCACCGTCTTAAACCCGCCAAAAAAAGAGTGAGTTGACCCGTTAGCCAGTCAACCTAGTTATCAAGTATTTAAAATATTTATTTTGGTTAGTTGAAGATTAATACTTGAACTATAGTTTTGCAATACTTGTTGATGATTTTATTTTATACATTTATTTATCAATATATGTAATATTTTTTTAATTAAAATTTATTAAAAAGAGATTTTATCAAAAATTGTTTTAAAAAATATGAAAAATCTAATTGAAATAAAAAATAAATTTATTAATCTATTAAAAAATGAAAAAATAAAAAAATAAAAAAATAGACAGAAGTCCGCCGTCCGCCAACTCACTACCTTAGCGGAACCGGCTAAATTTTTAGACGCAAATTCACTTAGCGGGTTTGTCCGCCCCACTCTTTTTTGACGTATTTAAGGTGGACGGACGGACTGTTCGTTTTGTCAACCTTAATTTATAGGACATCCTAATTTTGTGAAAAGCATAAAGAGTGAGTATATTTGACCAAAACCTTCCCTCACAAAGCTTGCAAATGTTATGTGGATTGAGAATTTTGAAAGTATTAATTATTGGAGTGAAATCCATCTCCAAGCGGGCATAGCTTTGATTCTTTGACAACTGTGCAGTTTTGGCATCAAAGAAAGATAATAGAATGTTGACATGTCAGAACCAGTTTCATCATGACCTACCTTCTCCTTTTCATCAATTATCACTATCACCCTCCTGCCAGTCTTCCAAGATTCTTCTTATTCACGGGGTGCAAATTCACTCATACACAATTTTATACTTTCTGATTCTGTTCAAAAACTGTTTGAATTGTGTTGTCAAAATTCAAATAGATAATCTGAGCTAAGATTTCCTTTTCAGATAAGCTTTTAGGATTAACATATATCCGAGGATCTTCTTTTGTTTGAGAGAATCTGTATTTAATATGTTTGGATTTTGTTACTGTTATTGACTAGGCTGTAATGAAAAGAACATGACAATTGGGAACAAAATAGTACCATTCATCGCTGCAAGGGGACCCCAAAATTTTGTCTCTTCGTATTATCAATTCAATTAGCATAAGCAAATAGGCTAGGGATGTTTAATGTTTTGTGTTTACAAATAAAGTTATACTACAAAATAGACAGAGATAGAATCAACTGACCCTAATGTATTAAACTTTATAACATCTCTAAAAATTCATTATCTTTTATGCATATGATAAAATCTATTGCTTGAATTAAAAACTACATATAGACCAGCATACATCAAGTGTATAAAATTTTAGAAAGTATTTGATATACCAATAAAATACATCAAAAATAACTTATTTGATAAAACTTTTTAAGAAGTTGATTTTTTATTTATTTCATTGACATATATAAAATAATTTATGATTAATTTTATATTTTATAGACATGATATATGATGGATGAGGTAACTTAAGTATTATGTGATGGATTGTGATGATTGAGTTAAATTACTACTGTAAATTATTTTAGAGTTTAATCTTTAACGGAAACATCTATTTATATTTATGTATTAAATTAAATAAATTGTTATATATATATATATATATATATATATATATATATATATATATATATGGCTAAATTACATTCAGGGTCCTTTAAGTTATTTAATTGTAACACTCTGGTCCTTTATGTTTGTTTTGCTTCAAGTAGGTCCTTTAAGTTATTTTAAAATATCAAGTTAGTCCCTTAAGTTGTTTTTGTAACGCTTTGGTCCCTTTTTTAAAAATCTCCGTTAAAATAAATTGTAAACTCATATACCTTTTGAACTGGTTTTTCGCGCTGATCACGAATATGTAACTAGTTTTGCGTTTTATTGTGTATTTTGGTCGGATCGATGATTTTTTCATTATGTATTTCGTCCATTTTTAACTAATTCTCATGAATCGTAACTTGTTTGATATATATATAGCTTATGAATTATAAGTTAGTGTTGTATCAAAAATATATTAGGTTGTTAGCATGTCGAATTGAGCCAGTATGTAAGTCCAATTGTTTAATATGTTAGTTGAAAACTAGGGTTTTTAGTTTTCTTATAAATATCATACTAGTCCTCACTTTTCAACAATTCTGATAGAAGGAGAAAGTGGTGTGGTTGAGATTCAATTGTAAACATTGTTCCTTAATGTGTAATTAAATCAAGAATCCAGGTTTTATACCACTTTAAATTGTCTTTTTTTTTGTTCTCTCTTTTGTCACCTTGTGATTTTCTTATTGATCAAGAAACTGATCATACTTTGTTTTCTAGGCATCATTTTTAGAACAAATTAATGTGGTGAGCGTGGAGGAGAAGATGTCATCAACAAAGTATGAGATTGAGAAATTCACCGGTGTGAATGGTTTCAGTTTGTGGTGCTTGAAGATGCAAGCCCTACTAGTTCAGTAAAGTTTGTTAAAAGCGTTAAAAGGATAAAAAAAGATGGATGTTGTCCTAACAGAGAAGGAAAAGATGACGATGATCGAGAACACCCATAGTGCAATCATCTTGAGTCTTGGTGATAAGGTTCTGAGGCAGGTTTCAAAGTTGAAAACTGCAGCAGGTATATGGAGCAAACTCGAGGGTTGTATATGACCAAATCCTTGGTTAATCGTCTCTACCTGACGCAAGCGTTGTATTCATTCAAGATGAGTGAAGACAAAGTTTTGGCCGAACTGTTGGATATGTTCAACAAGTTTATTCTTGATCTTAAAATATTGATGCCAAGATTGATGATGAAGATGATCGCATTGTTGTTATTGTGTGTTTTACCAAGATTTAATGCTCATTTCAAAGAAAGCCTCTTATATGGAAGAGAGTCTCTGACCTTTGAAGAAGTTTGACCAGCCTTGTACTCAAATGACCTGAATGAAAGAAAAGAGCATAAACCATCTTTTGTTAATGAAAGACTGTTTGTTAAAGGAAAGTTTTCAAAGAAAGATGGTAAGTATGAGACGAAGAAGGGTAAAGTTCTACATAATTCTTATGGTGGTAATGCTCCTGCAAGTAGCTGTTATCATTGTAAGAAGGAGGGTCATACAAGAAAGGTGTGCCCTGAATGTCTGAATAATGATGGTGGAAAGGATAATGGTAATGCAACCATTGTGTAAGATGATTATGAATTATCGGATGTCCTTGTGGTGTTAAGCAGCGGCTCTAGCAAGGAGTGGATTATGGATTCACGTTGTACTTGGAACATGACTCCAACCAAGGACATGTTTGAGGAATTATGTGATCAAGATGGTGGATCTGTGCTGCTTGGAATCGACAAAGCCTGCAAGATTGTAGGAATTGGATCTAACATATTCAAGCTCCATGATAAGACAATAAGGTTATTGACTAATGCCAGGTATGTACCTGAACTTAAGAGGAATATGATTTCTCTTGATGAATTTGAAAAGAAAGGATATGTTTTCAAAGGGGAGCAGAGTATCCTAAGGGTAATGAAGGGGTTGAAGGAAGTATTGAGAGGCATCAAGAGGCAATGCCTATATACCCTTGAGGCTAAGGTTGTAAGTGGTTCAATAGACGTGACATCCACAAAAGCTATGTCAAAGACTGAGTTGTGGCACAAGAGACTTGGCCATGTTAGTGAAAGAGGCTTGGTCGAATTGTTGAAACAAATCTGCTATGTGGTGACAAGTTCGAAAAACTGGAGTTTTGTGAACCTTGTGTATTTGGTAAATCCTCTAGGGTTAAGTTTAACAAAGGTAAACAAAGAACGCATGAATCCGTTGATTATATCCATGCTAATCTTTGGGGGCATGCAAGAAATCCTTCACAGTCAGGTCTGTCGCGGAGGGAAAAAATTGAGATTAAGCTATTAATTAACTTAACTCAGAAAAGCAAGAGTCATCACCGAACTTTATTGTTTCCAAAGGGAAAAGGAAAAAGATCGAACAAAACCCACAAAAAGAAAAAAAAACAAGCTAAAAAAAGATCTGGATACGGGGGTTGATTATGCAATAGGAAGGTATTAGCACCCCTCACGTCTGTGGTACTCCACAGGAACCATCTGCTTATCTGTGTTAAAAAAAGCTATGTTGTTTGTAGATTGATTTTAAGTGAGAAGACATTTTGTCGTATTCGAGTGGAAAAACTGAACTTACTACCCACAAGTATGAGGAAATGATCATTTGCCTCAATCTTGATATGGAAAACTTTACTTGGACTTTCTCACAAGTACATCTCAATATTCAAGTGGAAAATGTCAATCATTTCTCAACATCTTATAGAAGTATAGTGGTTTGCATCACTACAAGAATAGGTATTAAAAGTAGAATAAGGGGAGTTTTTGTTATCGTCTCCACATGGATTGTTCTGATATGAGAAGTTTTTCGTTCAATGGTTTACCGTTTCAAGAAAAGGGTTTTCAAAGTTTGTTTAAAAAATTGTCACGATTTAGTAGCTATCGTACCTCTAAAAAATGAGTACGACCTTCGCGGTGGGACGCGAAAAATGGTTCAAACAGAGTCGCCACCGAAATTTATTCATTCCAATGAAGGAATAGGAAAATATCGAGAAAACCTTTAAGAGATAAGAACATGGTCACCGCAACCAAGTTCTAGGTTCGGGAGTCGATTACGCAAAGGGAAGGTATTAGCACCCTCTACGTCCGTTGTACTCAACGGGAACCTCTTAGTTTGATTTGTGATGAATGTTAGCTAATGTTATTTGTTTTTTTCTAAGCGGGTAATGCGAAAAGGGTAGGAGTAAAGGAGTTTCGATTGCTAATGGGAAATGGGTGGTTTTTTTATTAGGGTGCTCGCCAAGGTTTGGGGCCCTTGTGCCTACGTATTACTTCGTGCAATGGGAAAATCAGAGCATCCGTAGTTTGGACTACGGGAAAAGGTTTGGATAGAGAAAAGAAAAGGTAGAAGGTAGAAAACGAAAAGGTGGAAAAAGGCGAAAAAAACGAAAGGTAGTTTGCCAAGGATTGGGGCCCATGTGCCTACATATCTTCATTCGGACTAGAATGAAGAATAAGAGCATTCGTAGTTCGTGGAACTACAGTTGGTTGGTTTGTTTTCAGAGATGATAATTTTTCAAATACAAGAAAGGAAACTCGCACCCAAACAATCGAGGAGAGGAATTGAAGGCTCCAACCCCCCCCCCCCCTCTTTCACCATTAATGAAATAGAATTTTGATAGTTGTTATGTGTTTTTGAAGTTTGATTGAGAAAGTTCACTTGATGTTAGATAAGGGTTTGTTTGGATTTAAAGAAAAGCGTCTGGTTTGTGAAAAAAGGTTGATGTCGAGGCAAAAGACACTTGGCTTACAAGTTTGAAGAAAATGCCACTTGACGTTGGATCAAGGGTTTGCAAAAGGGTTTGGATCGATCCTAGTCCCTAAGAGTGCTCCTAGTAACGAAACCACAATCAAAGAAAAGGTGCAAGTGTGTGCATTAGGTGCTTCATGATACGTATCATGGTCTTTGGCGTGGTAATTTGTAATTGAAGGCTTGGAATGTTATAATTTTGTAGCAACTTGTGGTGTGGTGATGCAGGTGGGCGTGGAATGGTGGCAAAGGTTATGTGTGGTATATGCTTGCAAGTTGTACTATGATTTTTTGTGAATTTGTAAATGGACTCTTTTTCTTGTTTTTTTCTTTTGTGACATGGGCCTGCAAATAATGTAGCAATGGGCATTTCCTCATACTTCTTTGTTTCTTGAAATTATTGTTATGGAAATAAGTAATGGACTTTGGTAATGAATGTAATGGATACATATAAAAAGAAGAGGTAATAACAAAAAGTGGACTTTGACCCACTACTACGGAATACCCATTTAACAACGGTTGGGAAAGATATATAATGACGCAGACACATGCGTTGTTATGTAGAGTGTTGTTGTATATATGATACTTACAATCACGATCCTGTGACCGTTGTAATAAATTGGAAATCGCGCGCCCTATAACAACGGTTAAGAGTAATAACCGTTGTGATATTGTTTATGAATAAAAAACAAACGTATCATACCAGAATCAGCAATACACCATTTGTGAACATATCAAAACTATTTATTACGAAGGAATATCAAAGGATGAAAAATGAAATTTCAAAAGACAAAGAGATATAATCATTAATTCAACAGCTTGAGGTTGGCAGAAACTTATCCAACTTCCAAGAGAAGATGAAGAATCAGAAGAAATAATATAAAAGCATAGAGACAAAACATAAAAACAACTTAATCCAAAAGAATCAAAATGAGTTCTACTGCTCAAGCTACCAAAAATGTTGAGAATGAAGTTGTTGTTGTAGAGGGGCGTGTAGTTTAAAACCTTCCTCATAATCAACATGTTGTTGTAGATGGGGTTGTCGTTCAAAACCTTCCTCAGAATCAACAAGTTGCTGTTGTAGATGGAGCTGTTGCGGAAAGAATGAGAGCTCTGAGGGTGAGGAGAAGAATGTTGAGAAGGCAGATGGTTATTTTCGATTCTGATGATGATGATGAGGCTGACTATGGTTGGTCAAACTTCCTCTCATCCAGAGCATTTAGATTTGATGATTAAGTTTATGTAATGAAAAGTTTATGTAATGAAACTTAATTTATCTAATGAAATTTTAATCTTTTTGCTTAACAACTTAAACTATCAGCTACAATATCTATTAACTAATATACTAACAAACAGATAACTAATTGAAAATTCAAAAGTTTGCGTTGAACTTACTCGTAAGAAACCGTCTTTTATTAGTTGCATTCATGTCTTCATAATGTAATTCAAACATCACCAATGCATCTGCAGTTTAAACAACAATAATGTAATTCAACTATAACACTTCATAACAAAGTAAACATTAAACATAAAGGAGACAAGAAAACATAACATCTTGAGATTTCCAAAAAACTCTCTGATTTCAGTTTGTTCTTCAAATTCTTGTTCTTCTTCTTTAAATCCTCATACATAACTTTCAAATAGCCCACAACTTCCAACTCTGACTTCATAATGCTCTCATCTTCATTTCCACCTCTTTCTCCCATGTCTTCATCCCATATAAACAAATTACATGTTTCATCGCTCCTCCAAAATGGACATCTCCAAAAAAGCCTTCCTTTATTTTGTCCATTCTTGCATTGGTACGAAACCATACGACCATCACAACCAATGAAATTTCCATATCGAGATTTTACAGCGGAAGAAGACATAGAAACACCTTTGGATGAGTTTGTCTTCAAATGCGACATTGAAACACCTTAAAGTAGAACACTTTCTTGTTGTTGTTGTCTTCTTCCCGACGATGGTGACGGCATTGGTGTTAGGGTTGTTTCGTCTTGTTTCTTTTTTCAGTGGATAAATGGATATATACTTGGTGTTTAAAATACATAAAGAAACTTCAGTTTGTAACAACGGTTTTAAGAAATAACCATAGTGATATTCTTATTATTATTTAGTTAAATATAAATAAAACTAAAAAGGGGCGTATTTATGTCAAAGGAATAAACTATTTGAGGGCGATGAGATTCGAACCCATGAAAGCTTGATTGTATCACCACGGTGTTCACAACAACCGTTATTATACCCTTGAAATTTCTAATTAAAATAATATAAAAAAATGTTAGTGCATGAGTTTCGAAGTATGACCACGGTGCTTGAAAAAATATGTAAAAAACCAAAAAATGTTGGTGCGGGGACTTGAACCCATTACGAGACGTTACCTATAATGACAGTTTTTTAAATAACCGTGGTGAAAGGTCTCACAATTCACCACGGTTGGAATTTTAACCGTCATTAAAAGCATTTTAATAAGACTTAAAACAATGCGCGTATCCAGTACGCACTATTGCAACAGTGTATAGGATGCCGTTGTAAACCTGACGTTGTTGTTTGCGTGTTTTGTAGTAGTGACATTTCCCTTTTTTTGATTGTATGATAATATTTTTTGTGAAAAAGGATAATGAAATATGGACATGGAATTGGATTTGAAAAATGAAAATTGGGTTAACAAATTAAGTAATTGGAAATTAAATAAATGGTTTATGAACTAGAGAAAATGATGATGAAATGGATATTGGAATGAATGTATGGGAATTGGAATTGAGGAGAATGGAAAATGGACTTGAATCATGAAAATGAATTCTCAACCTTGACTGAACTTACACCAACACTACACTTGAATCGGATTCACAAACGCACTAAGGACCAAATCCTAACAACCTTTGAATGCATCCTGAGAAAATGAATCATGATACAATCTGGATCTTCAGATGCATTAGAACCTTGAAACAATGAAATCACTTGAAATCAGAAGACATGACTTGATATGAAATGCTTGGTCCAAAACCCTGATTGAAAAATGAATTGATCCTTGATGATCTTTAATCATGAAGCACTGATAACTTGACACAGCCTGTCAACTTGATCCACACACAAATAACTTGAATTGACACAGAAACCCTAAATAAAATCTCAGACACATAACACTCAAATCATGCACACCCTGGCCTTGATGCCCTTGAATGAAACTTGGACTTAGGCAATGAGAAAATGAAAGCAACATATTTTTGGGTATTTTTTTAATAATGGTTAGTAGGTGGAATTATAAGTGAAGGTAATATACATGTAGGACAAATTTGGGGTATGACAGTAGCAAAGCTTTAAATTCTAAAGTTGTTTGATTAACAAAGTATATAAAAAGTAGTTTTAATCTACCCTAACTAATACATATTCTCTTAATCTTGCATGTGAAGTCGGATCTGATTAATATCATCACGTATTCTCTCAATATCGTCTATGTCTAGAGTGGTGTCGTGAGAAATACCGTATTCATCGCTACACGATCTCTCAACATAACAACCAATATAGTAATCTTTAAGTTTAACACAAAGCAAATATCAACCACAAGCTGATCTCTTCAATCTATGAATTGATAGATGAATATTTTAGGTCAAGTTCCATAAAATCTATGTCTAGAGTTTTACAAAACAAGAATGGATCATTAAGAACAAAAGTATTTATCATATATTAATCATCAGTTGTTCACATACAAGGCTAGGGATGTCAATTTGCATCTGTTAACGGGGATCCCTGTGGGGATTATCTGTTTGGAGCTTTGAAGTTGGGGATTTTATTCCCCGCGAGGGCGGAGATGGAGGAAAAAGTTCCCCCGATGACACTTTGTGGCAGGGATTGGAGAAGTACCGTCCGCCCCGCAGATTCCCCGACCCCGACCATAATATTTAACTTCATATTATATAATATATAATTATATAATTTGGCATGTTTATTTTATGAAAAATTAATTAATATATTAGGAAATGAAGAGTCATAAGTGGATCATTTTTTTGTTTTATTGTATAATGTATTGGTTCACCATTGAAGTACCTCAACCTAGAAAAGTGTACCCAATACATACAATGTATACACCCTTTCCTCTTCTTCTTTTCTCAATTCTCTTTGTCTCCTCCATTCCTTATCTCCTTTATTCTCATCATCATCACCAGAACAACCACTCTCATTTGTTCATTGTGTTTATGGTAATTACTCTTCAACTTTAATTATCAAGCTAATTTTTGTTCAATTAATAAATTAGTGGTTATGTTTTTGTAACTGCAAGTGCTTTTTCATTTATTTATTATTGATTCAAGATGTGTTTTTATTTATTAAAAAAATGTAAAATATATGTTTTAAAAAAAGGAAAAAACCTAAATACTAGTGTCATAGTTTTGATAAAAAAATATATATAATTTTTTTAATGATTCGATCTCCGTGGATCTTCGATTCTCTGTGGGGATCTATGGGGATAGGGATGGGGAAAAATATTTCCCTGTGGCGGGGATTAGGGACGAATATTGGGGGGAGCGGAGAAGCATCTTCCGCGCATTCCCTGCCTCGCTGACATCCCTATACAAGGCCAATCAAAAGAAATACATAAAGCTAAGGTATACTACATCTACCTTTGAGACAAAGGAAATTAGCTACCCATAACCATGGTAGCTTGCTTTACAAGTAATGAGAGAAGATGAATGAGCATCCACGTCGAAGAATTGATCTTGGATGCGAATCCAACTTCTATTTGCAAAATATCACTATTTGGTGAAGAAATGCAAAAAAAAATAGGGTTTCTATGTGGAAAATGGGGTTATGTTCCCAAAAAAAGTGTGAAAAGTACATATATGGTACATCAATGTGAGGTTGTGTTTCGTCAGAGAGATAATCGAGCGTGGATACGTCCAAGTGCTAAAGTTTTCAACTAATGACAATGTTGTTGATATGATCACCAAGACATTATCAAGTAGCAAGTTTTTCCATTGTATGTAACTATATGACTGCATGTTGACAGCTAGTTGATTTCGTGGTTCGGAGTTTGTTACAAGGTGGATATTTGTAGCTTATGGGTTATAAGGTAATGTTGTATCAAACTCTATCAAAGTCGAAAAGCTGATGTAGTTGTCGATAATATGCTAATTTGTTAGCATGTCAAATTAGGCCAGTATGTTAGCCCAATTGTTTAGTATGTTAGTTGAAAGCTAGGGTTTTTAGTTTTCTTATAAATAACACAATAGTCCTCACTTCTCAACAATCTTGAAAGAAGGAGAAAGTAATTTGGTTGAGATTCAATTGTAAAAATTATTTCCTAATGTGTAATTAAATTAAGAATTCAGGGTTTTATACCACTTTGAATTGTCTTTTTTTTTTGTTCTATCTTTTGTCATCTTGTGGTTTTCTTGTTGATCAATAAATCGATCATACTTTATTTTCTAGGCATCACTTTCAATATATATATATATATATATATATATATTCCAAGAGATGGTTTTTTTAAAACTTAATCCAAATCATAGCCTTTAAATTGAATCTAATATAAGAGTTAAATTAAAATTTTACTTAATAAACCATTCGATTAAATATAATTTAAAGGTTATAATTTGAAGTTAAAAAAACTTACTCTTAAAGTAAATTGAAATATATATATATATATATATATATATATATGTAGCGAGTGATTTTTGGATGTGGTTGTGAAGTACAATCGCTCTAGTACTACAGCTCGATTCATTTTTTATCCTATTGAAGCTGATGAAGGAAGGGAAATAGATGTCTCCAACTAACCCTGCTTGCATACTGAGGTTAAACAGTCAAAACTGTTGGTTTACAGATGCTACAAAGATTGTGGGTCTCTCTTAGGTTATTTTGTTTAAAAAAAACAGTGTCCGGACTATTGGTAGGATGTTAAGACTGATGCTTTTCGATTGAGATGTGAAGGTATGGGATTTTGGGTTTTGTTTAGGGTGCTCGCTAAGATTTTTCTTTCAATCTTATGCCTACGTATTCCCGTTTACCGAAACAGGGAAATCAGAGCGATCGTAGTTCCTCCTATTCTATGGGAGGAAATGGTGTTTTGGTGTCTTGTTCAACGCCCAAGACGTGAAGCTAAAAGTGATTTGTATCTTGTTCAAAGCCCAAGATGTGAAGCTGAAAAGTCTATTTGTATCTTGTTCAAAGCCCAAGATATGAAGCTAAAAGAGTTTGACTTTAGAGAGAATTTGTCATCTCTAAAGAGGGATTTGTATGTCACAACTGTTTATAAAGGAGAATTACTTTAACCGGGATTTGTGAATCCGGCAATGCCATAATTTCCTTTATAGGGGATTTCCAACCTGAAGGAGAAGACTTTAACTCAGTTTAGAGCAATGTCATATTTCCTTAGGAATTTCTCATGCTAAAAGAGGGACAGTGACGTGGATGTAAATAATACAGAGGCTTGCCGCTTACAGCGATTAGATGAAGGGGAAGGAGTTGTTGATGTTTGTGCACTGTGAACGAGGCACAGCTTTGATGCTAAAAGGTTGATTGGATCAACCAGTGGTTTTCTTATACAAAGCCTAAGAGGAGGCTAATATGTGTCTCGTACAAAGCCCGAGAGAGAGGCTGAAAGGTTTTGACTCAACGAGGGAGTCTTTTGGTATCTCGTATAAAGCCCGAGATGGAGGATATTTGACTCAACAAGAGAGTTTTTTGTATCTCGTACGAAGCCCGAGATGGAGGCTAAAGATGGTGACTCACCAAGAGAATCTTTTATACTCAACAAGAGAGTGATTTTGTATCTCGTACGAAGCCCGAGATGGAGGCTATTTGTTAGCTCCGCTGGGGAGAATCATTGTATAAAGCCCAAGAGAGAGGCTATGATGCTGTTTCAGTTGAGTGACAGGTCCAGTATACTGATTTAAAGAGAAAATCAGTTCTTATATGAGTAATGTTTGCACTCATGGATTTGTTCTAAGGATCGGGGTTATTTCCTGTTCTTTAAGGAAATGGGAAATCCAAAGGGTATTGAGACTGTCTGAGTTTACGGGGTTCCTTCCTATTCTTGAAGGGTGCTTGAGAATGTCTTTGAGACTCAAGGAAATTAGACTGTCCAAGTCTAGAGTTTCATCTTTTGAACTATGCTTTGAGAAACAGTAGTAGACTCTTGGAAAGACTGTTCTATTAAGATGACTGATTTTTGTTCCTATACCTTTAGGAGGTCGTCGGGACAATTTATACGAAGCCCAAGAGGAGGCTGTAAACTTTTAAGAAGCCGAGTGGTCCTTGTATGAAGCCCAAGAGGGGGCTATCATTCCCGGAGGAAGAATCATTATATGAAGCCTAAGAGGAGGCTGTGAATACTTCTAAGAAGCCGACGGGTCCTTGTACAACGTCCAAGAGGAGGCGGGGATGCTTTTAGGAAGCCTGTGGGTCCCCAAACCCCGAGAAATTCAAGACAGGCTATTCACAAAGAATAGATCAAGCCAGGAAAGTTCGAGAATTTGGAAGAAACTCAAGAGATGCAATTCACGGAGAAGAGATCATCTCTGGGGAATAGAGTTTATTTGACAACTTCTACGAGTGACAGTCTATGAAAGGGTTCACCGAGAATGCTGCCTTTCATGTCTCCTTATTGTTTAACCCCAAGAGGAGGGAAGACTGTGTCTGGTAATCCTATAGGGATCTAGTTTTGACTATTTAAGAGTGATCAACGGGCTTAATCCTAAACGTAGTTCCCGGGGAAACTCTAAATATCTATACTATTATTACACAGTTGATATGAGTTTATGAAAGACGACTTACAACGAAACAGCCCCACAATACAGTTATATGTATATGAAAGCGGTAAATGAAAGCGTATAAACACTTACTCGGTTGTAGAGCTTCCATGTTGTTTGGTTAGTTGTTCAACAAAGAAAGATTGAAAACAACCGTATATTTCAAAATCAAAGGAGAAAATGCTTTGAAAAAGAAAGTTTTGGGGCTTATAGCTCAAGGAAAGGCCCAGGGTTTTATCAGTGAACGCACTGTTTAATTTGTACTGAAATTCTGGCACAGATATCAGATGTCCTATACGGATGTTGAGACACTGATATCCAACACAATGAACAAGATAACAATTAAAAATAACAGTGAAGAAAGTAAATAACACGGCGATATGTTTACCCAGTTCGGTCTAACACACCTACTCTGGGGGCTACCAAGCCAGGGACGAAATCAATATACGATAGTATCAATTCACAGATCATACAAACACCGGATAATCTGTTCACTTAATCACTACCCTTCCTATGACTTCTACCTAAGACTCACTTATGTATGAGGCCCTCCTCAAATCCCTCTACAACCACAACCGTGATTGGTACCTTTCCACACAAGAAACAAAAAACGAAAGACACACTTTCAAAACACACAATCCTCAATACTTCACAGCTTATGAGGATTCACACACAAGAAACTCAATGCTTAAAAGCTTATGAGTAACTTGACAGAACTTACAACACAAGAAATCAGTCCTTATACTGTTATCAGAATGATACCAGTTAGGCTCACAAAATACACTCAAAAAACCCTAAAAACAAAAGTAAGTTCCACACCTAAAACTAGGTTTACATCAGTCAATATATAGCAATTAATCTGGACTGAAATGGGCTTCAAAAACGCAGCAAATAAACTGCTCACAAATCTGCAAAATTAACTCCAACAAAATAGGTCTTCAATCCAAAGTTTCCTATTATGTCTCCATAATTAGAAACAACAACAAATCCGAAAACCACCAAATAACCACAATCCAAAAATGCTTTGGATGCCACATAGGATAACCAAATATTCACAGAATATTCAGTAACAATTCATAGTAACAGAATCTGCATTAAAAAATGAATCCACAACGCGATGTCCTATGAGCTGGTATTGGACATCTTCATTCGACATGTTGAAAGCAGCCACTTAGAACATTAAGATTCAACATCTTGCTGCTATAATAGTTTTAGCAAAATAAATGCCAATCACAAAAGCACAGAAATAACAATCTCCCCCTTTGGTTTATTTTGGCTAAAACTACACACACGCAAAAACTTGTAAAGAAGCACAAAACAGAAAAAAAATCCATATATCCAAATATCAGACAGCAGCGAAAAACACCAACAGCACACAGCAAAAACATCCAGCAAAAACATTCAGCATAGCAGCACTCCCCTTCAGCTGCATACAACACTCAGTACAGCAAACAACTCATCATAGCAGCATAAAAAAAACTCCCCCTCAACAGCAGCAACAATCCACATTCTCCCCCTCAACTACTGCAGCAACACAAGCACTCAAGCACTCCCCGCACAACATACTACTCCCCCTTTTTAGCCATAAATATGACAAAGGCAAGTAGAACAAGTTAAGATAAAAATAAACCAGAGTAAAGTTCATCAGCGAGTAGATGCACACCACATCACATGCCCAAATGTCATGCACCAACTTCAGCATTTTCCCTTCTTTCACACACTGTACTACCAAAACCTCCTTTAGTCTTTTCAATCTGGCAGCCAGAAGGAACATTGATTGCTATAGTTCTTCATGAATGCACACCCCAAGTCTGCTCCTCAGGTTTTCAAACTGAACTGCATCCAGAGCCTTGGTAAATATGTCAGCAAGCTGAATTTCTGTGCTCACATGCTCAAGAGTTATGACATTGTCCTCCACAAGTTCTCTGATGAAGTGATGCCTGATATCAATGTGCTTAGTCCCGCTGTGTTGAATGGGATTTTTGGAAATATTAATAGCACTCAGGTTGTCACAAAATAGTGTCATGACATCTTGTGTGACATTATACTCAGATAACATCTGCTTCATCCATACCAGTTGAGCACAACTACTACCAGCTGCTATGTACTCAGCTTCAGCAGTAGAAAGGGATACTGAATTCTGCTTCTTGCTAAACCATGAAATAAGATTATTTCCCAAAAAGAAACATCCTCCAGAGGTACTTTTCCTATCGTCAGCACTTCCAGCCCAATCAGCATCACAATAACCTAAAAATGGGACTTGAGTCATGGGAGTAAAGCAACCCATAATCACATGTACCACTCACATACTCCAGAATTCTCTTCACTTGATTGATGTGACTGGCCTTGGGTTCTGCTTGATATCTCGCACACACACCAACAGCAAAAGTTATGTCTGGCTTACTTGCTATAAGATACAGCAGACTGCCAATCATACTTCTATACAGACTTTGTTCAACATTCACTCCCTTTTCATCTTTGGATAACTTCAAGTGAGTAGGAGCAGGAGTCCTCTTATGCTTGGCGTTATCCAGTCCAAACTTCTTCATAATGTTCCTCGCATATTTTCTCTGACAAATAAAAATGGAGTCTTCCATCTGCTTGACTTGTAATCCAAGAAAGTAGGTCAATTCACCCACCAAGCTCATCTCAAATTCAGACTGCATTTGAGTGACAAAATGTTGGACCATTTCATCCGACATCCCGCCAAACACAATATCATCTACATAAATCTGAGCAATCATTAGTTTCCCATCCTTCTCCTTGACAAAAAGAGTTTTATCAATACCACCCTTCCTGTACCCATTGTTAACTAAGAACTCAGTCAGTCTTTTATACCAAGCTCGTGGAGCTTGTTTCAGCCCATACAAAGCCTTCTTCAGCTTGTAAACATGATCAGGAAAGTTTGGATCCACAAACCCTTTAGGCTGCTCAACATAGACCTCCTCATTAAGATAGCCATTCAGAAAGGCACTCTTGACATCCATTTGAAACAATCTGAATTTCAACAAACATGCCACTCCTAGCAACAATCTGATGGATTCCAATCGAGCCACAGGCGCAAATGTTTCATCGAAGTCTACTCCTTCAATCTGTGTGTATCCTTGAGCAACTAATCTGGCTTTGTTCCTGGTAACAACTCCTCGCTCATCATACTTATTCTTATAAACCCATTTTGTTCCAATCACATTTGTTCCTGCTGGTCGTGGTACCAGTTCCCAGACTTCATTCCTCTTGAACTGACAAAGTTCATCTTGCATAGCACTTATCCAGAACTTGTCTGTCAAGGCTTCTTTGACATTCTTTGGTTCAATCTTTGAAACAAAGCATGCATTTGACACAGTCTGCCTCGTCCTGGTTCTTACACCTTCATTTAGATCACCAATAATCAATTCCTTAGGGTGATCCTTCTGAATCCTTATAGAGGGTCCCCGGTTAGCATCCTCTACCTCTTCATTCTCAAGTCTAGTGTTGGTTTCTTGAGCATTATCTTCTACAGACTCAATGTCTTGAGAGATTTCATTGTTCATGGGCAGACATGCTCCAACATCATCTGGGACATCTTCATCTTTGCCAGAGTCATCAACCACCACATTTATGGATTCCATCATCACCTGAGTTCTGGAATTAAATACCCTATATGCTTTACTGTTTGTAGAGTATCCCAAAAATATTCCTTCCTCACTCTTAGGATCCATCTTTCGCCTTTGCTCACGATCCGCCAAGATATAGCACTTACTACCAAACACATGGAAATACTTCACATTTGGCTTTCTACCTTTCCATAGCTCATAAAGAGTGACAGAAGTACCTGATCTGATAGTCACCCTATTGTGTATATAGCAAGCAGTATTCATGGCTTCAGCCCAAAAATTATATGGAAGCTTTTTGGCATGAATCATGACTCTTGAACACTCTTGTATAGTCCTATTCTTGCGTTCCACCACACCATTCTGCCGAGGAGTGATTGGTGATGAGAATTCATGAGTAATTCCCTCAGATAAGCAGAACTCTTCAAACCTGCTATTTTCGAACTCTTTCCCATGGTCACTTCTGATTCGAACAACACCATAATCCTTTTCCCGTTGAATCCTTTGACATAACTCTTTGAAGGCTGCAAATACTTCAGACTTTTCTCTGATGAAACTTATCCAAGTGAACCTGGAGTAATCATCTACTACAACATAGGCATACTTCTTCCCACCAAGACTTTCAACCTGCATAGGTCCCATTAAGTCCATGTGAAGAAGTTCCAGAACTCTAGAAGTTGTGGTAAGATGTTGAAGCCTCTTGTGTGACACCCTTGTTTGCTTCCCAACTTGACATTCACCACATATTTTATCGTCATCAATCTTCAGCTTGGGGATACCTCTAACAGCTTCACTTGACATAACTTTCTTCATCCCTTTCAGGTGTAAATGACCCAATTTCTGATGCCACAGTTTGGTTTCATCTTCCTTTGACATCAAGCAAGTAGACAGACTTTCAGGTTCTTGAGGATTCCACAGATAGCAGTTATCCTTAGACCTGGTTCCCTTCATAACAACTTCATCTTTCTCATTGGTTACTAGACATTCAGATTTGGTGAAATTTACTTTGAGGCCTACATCACACAGTTGGCTTATACTGATTAAATTTGCAGTCAGCCCTTTGACAAATAGAACACGATCCAGATTTGGTTGTCCTGTGTAGTCCAGCTTTCCAACCCCTTTTATTTCCCCCTTTAATCCATCCCCAAAGGTGACATAATTGGTGGAGTGGGGCCTGATATCTGACAAGAACTTCTTCACACCAGTCATGTGTCTTGAACAACCACTGTCAAAGTACCAATCTTCTCTTGCAGATGCTCTAAGAGAGGTATGTGCTATGAGACCAACCATCATTTGTCTAGGAATCCATCTTCTCTTCACTTTACCCCACCTCTGTCCTTTATTTTGTTGCTGAGCAATTTTGGGATAGCCGTGCAGCTTGTAGCAAAAGGACTTTAAGTGACCAATCTTTCCACAGTGATGGCATCTCCATGGTTTATACTTTGATCTACAAACTCTTTTCTGATGCTTCATCTGATGTTGAAACATGTGATTTGACATCCCCACTTCTTGCTTTATTTTCTGAGGAACAAACTTCAATACAGGCTTCTTGGAAGTCTCTGCTTGATTGTTAAAACCAAGGCCTTGCACATTTCCAGCTTCTTTCCCATTTTGAAGGATCTCATCAAGCTGAGTGGTACCATTGTTTAGCATTCTTATAGATTTTGTCATATTGTCAAGTTTTGACTTTTGCCATTCAACCTCCTCCTTCAGATCGGCAATGGTTGATAGATGTTCTTCCTTCTCAGCTTCTAGTTGAGCTATCAGAATCTTCTGTTCCAATATTATCTGGCACCTTTCTTCATTCTTGATACACAATTCTGAAAACCCTGTGAATACTTCTTCCTTAGTGAGTTCTCCAACATAGGATTCTTTGTCAGAGTCAGATTCACAAGTAGTTTCTCCATCAGCCTTACAGATTCCAGTCAAAGCTGTTACCAATTTTGTTGATTCTTCTTCAACATCACTCTCAGACTCTCCTTCTAACCAAGACACTGATAGGCCCTTCTTCTGGCTTTTGAGATACGTGGGACACTCAGTCTTTATGTGCCCATATCCCTCACATTCAAAGCATTGAACTCTCTTCCCTTGATTGGAGTCTTCTTCAGTTCTGGATCTTCTGCCTCCATCCTGGTTCTTACTGATGTCGAGTGACTTGTTCTGAGCATTTTCTCTCGACTTCCAGTCAATCCTTTTCAACACTTTGTTAAATTGTTTTCCAAGTAGTACCAGAACTTTAGACACCCCTTCATCTCTGACCAGGTCACCTTCATCTTCAGAGTCACCAGTATTTGACACAAAAGCTATGCTCTTCTTCTTTTCAGACTTTTCACTGACCCCTAATTCGAATGTTTGAAGAGATCCCACCAGTTCATCCACTTTCATCTTGTCTATATCCTGAGCCTCCTCTATAGCAGTCACTTTCATGTCAAATCTCTTAGGTAGAGATATGAGAATCTTTCTGACCAGTTTGCTGTCAGACATCTTTTCACCTAGGGCACTAGAGGCATTAGCTATCTCAATGATGTTCATATGAAAATCATGAATGCTCTCATCCTTTTTCATCTTCAAACTCTAAAACTTGCTAGTGAGAAGTTGAAGTTTGGACATCTTCACCTTTGAAGTCCCTTCATGAGCAACCTTCAAGACTTCCCATGCCTCTTTAGCAATGGTGCAGTGTTCAATCAACCTGAAGATATTCTTGTTAACACCATTGAACAATGCATTCATGGCTTTGGAATTCCCTACGGACCCTTTGTAATCTGCATCATCCCATTCTTCCTCTTCCTTCACCACATCAGTAGGGGTACCTTTTTCATCTTTAACCTTAGGGGGCTCCCATCCTTTTATAACAGCTTTCAATGCTTGATCATCCATGGATTTGATGAAAGCTATCATCCTTGGTTTCTAATAGTTATAGTTAGAACCATCAAGCAGAGGTGGTTTGTTCAGAAATCCTCCATCCTTGTCCATTGTACCAGAAAGTACCTTCCCTGAATCTCACCCAGAGCCAAATAAGGGTGCAAGCTCTTGATGCCAATTGAAATTCTGGCACAGATATCAGATGTCCTATACGGATGTTGAGACACTGATATCCAACACAATGAACAAGATAACAATTAAAAATAACAGTGCAGAAAGTAAATAACCCAGCGATATATTTACCCAGTTCGGTCTAACACACCTACTCTGGGGGCTACCAAGCCAAGGACGAAATCAATAAACGATAGTATCAATTCACAGATCATACAAACACCGGATAATATGTTCACTTAATCACTACCCTTCCTATGACTTCTACCTAAGACTCACCTAGGTATGAGGCCCTCCTCAAATCCCTCTACAACCACAACCCGTGATTGGTACCTTTCCACACAAGAAACAAAAAACGAAAGTCACACTTTCATAACACACAATCCTCAATACTTCACAGCTTATGAGGATTGACACACAAGAAACTCAATGCTTAAAAGCTTATGAGTAACTTGACAGAACTTACAACACAAGAAATCAGTCCTTATACTGTTATCAGAATGATACCAGTTAGGCTCACAAAATACACTCGAAAAACCCTAAAAACACAAGTAAGTTCCACACCTAAAACTAGGTTTACATCAATCAATATATAACAATTAATCTGGACTGAAATGGGCTTCAAAAACGCAGCAAAGAGACTGCTCACAAATCTGCAAAATTAACTCCAACAAAATAGGTCTTCAATCCAAAGTTTCCTATTATGTCTCCATAATTAGAAACAGCAGCAAATCCGAAAACCACCAAATAACCACAATCCAAAAATGCTTTGGATGCCACATAGGATAACCAAATATTCACAGAATATTCAGTAACAATTCATAGTAACAGAATCTGCATTAAAAACTGAATCCACAACGCGATGTCCTATGAGCTGGTATGGGACATCTTCATTCGACATGTTGAAAGCAGCCACTTAGAACATTAAGATTCAACATCTTGCTGCTATAATAGTTTTAGCAAAATAAATGTCAACCACAAAAGCACAGAAATAACATGTACAGAGGGACTTATACGAGTGACTGAGGCCAAAAAATTGTTTTTTATACAAAGGGGTGGGTCTTACACTCTCTCAGGAGGCCCAAAAGTTTTAAAGAAAAAGAGTGGGGCTTATAACACGAGGGTAGACCCAGATGATTTTTCGTTTGAAATGACGATCGTGCCGAGATTTTCTTTTAACGCAAAGGGGCTTATACAATATCTGAGGCCCAAATTTGTTTTTGGTTAAAAAGGAATTGGGTCTTACACTCTATTAGAGGCCCAAAAGTTTTAAAATGGGTCTTACTACTCGAGGGTAGGCCCAGAGTTTGTTTTTCAACGGACGATGATCGCGCTGAACTTTTTGAAATACAACGGAACTTATACAATAAGTGAGATCCAAAAAGGTTGCATTTACAAAGGGTTGGGTCTTACACTCTATTAGAGGCCCAAAAGGTTTTGAAATAGGTCTTACTACTCGAGGGTAGGCCCGGAGTTTGTTTTTCAACGGACGATGATCGCGCTGAACTTTTTGAAATACAACGGGACTTATACAATAAGTGAGGCCCAAAAAGGTTGTATTTACAAAGGGTTGGGTCTTACACTCTATTAGAGGCCCAAAAGGTTTTGAAATGGGTCTTACTACTCGAGGGTAGGCCCAGAGTTTGTTTTTCAACGGACGATGATCGCGCTGAACTTTTTGAAATACAACGGGACTTATACAATAATTGAGGCCCAAAAAGGTTGTATTTACAAAGGGTTGGGTCTTACACTCTATTAGAGGCTCAAAGTGTTTTGAAAATGATTTATGAGGGTTGAATTAATCAAAAATCCTAATTTGTTTTCAAAATGTGTTTTAATTGAATAAAAATTCAATTAAAATGATCAAAATTGTTTAACATATGGAAAACAAATTGTGATCTTGGATTAATGCTTCAAAAACTAAGTATTGACCTACAAAATAATTAGAAGACATTAAAAGTTGCAAAATCAAGGTGGAAAAAATATTCAAAATGTCAAAAAACAATTAAAATATTAATTCTTTGCAAAAATATCAATTATATGAAATAAATAATATTTTTGGGATTTTTTGGGAAAATAAAATATTTTAACATTTTTGTGAATTATTAAAAAAAGAATCAACTCAAAATCATTAAAACTCGGAGAGAAGTTAATTTTTGAATCAATTAAATAAAATCACAAAATTCAAATATTTGAATTTGTGAAAATGGCGCCAAGAACATGGGCCAAGAACACGCGCGTTTTCTACCTTGCCCGGATTTGCGTTTTCTATCCAATCTCACTGAATACTTGATTATATCATGCAATCCACATATCAATATGCTTGTTTTCACCTCACGATCATGTTTATGACAATTAATTTCATTTAAATTAAGCATAAAACAAGAAATCACGATAAATCCTCAAGAACCCTAAATTCTGCATGAAGGCTGGGATTTTTGATACACGATTCAAACAAAGCAATTACTTGAGGGGAAACATTACATGCATGATTATGAACATTTGGCAAAAGTATTGTGCGAGGAAATATGCATAGATTGAGAGATGACCAAGTTTAGGCTTACCTCTAGGTCGTGACAGCAAGAGCAAATTGATTTCTGAGTTGGAGGTGTTACAGATGAGTTGTGATGATCTGAACAGCTTCCCTACACCCTATGGAGTGTGTTTGAATGCTTGGACTTGATGGAAATTGGCTGGATCACTTCATGGCATCTCAACTGCAACTTGGTTAAAACCTTGAGCAATTGACTGGTGATTCTGAGAAATCAGTGTTCCAGATGTTGTTTGAGTGTTTGATCAGCTCATATATGATGTATGTGAGGTGTGTGTGTGTGTGTGATTCATTTGAGTGGAATTGCTCTCTAATGAAAAACCCGATAGTGACTTGCTAAGAAAGGCATTTTTTAGAGTGAGAAGTGGATTTTGAGAAAGGCAAGTGTTGTAGGCCTTTGGTGTACTTAAACTGATCACAATTGAGCTCTATTTATAGTAGAGCAAGTCTGTTTTGCAAGGAATAGTGAATGGCAACTGCTGAGTAGGTCTGGCCAATGTTGGCAAATGAAAATCCAAGTCTCCTCTAGCCATTGACTAGAGGTTAGGACACAGGCTGCTGGTCCCCTTGGCCTTGGATAAGTCTTGACTGAATTTAGTTGGAAATGGCTCAGTCCATGCCACCTTGGTGCATCCATTGAATGCTCAAAAACAAAATTGGAGTCTTGTCCCCTCTTTAGGGATTTCTAGGTTTATCATGTTATTTCTTGTTCCAAGGACTTTGGAGGCTTGGCTCAGTGATTGTCCCCTTTAGATTCAATCCTCAGATGTGTCCAAAAGTCAACTTAGGGGCTCAGTGTTGGAACAAAGTGACTTTTCTTGATTTTGATCACTCCATAACTCAAAATCCATGAGGAATTTGGACATAGGTCAGTATGAAGCTTTTATAGAGGGAAATAAGATCTACAAATCAAGCTTTGGATGGAAAAAAATGGATTTGTGGTTTAGGAGTTATGATCCTCCAAAGTTGGTACCTTTGTCACTTTTTTTCATAACTTAGAAAATTTTCTAAGTTTTTATGGTTACCCCTTTTACAAGTTATCCCATTTTCTTTGATTTTCCTTGATGAATGATGATTCAAATCATACATTAACATCAATTTAGGGTTAAAAAACCTTTTTTGTGAAAAATCTCAAAAAGTCAAAGTTAACTTTTGTGCACAGTTGACTTTTTGTCAAATGAATTCCAAACTGTGCAATCCTTCAGGAAATCATGTCCTTGACCTAAATCAAACTTGATGGACATGTTCCATGGGTGTTATACGGTATGTTGAATCATGTCTTAGGGCTTGGGAGCATGTCCTGGTTAAAAGTCAAAGTTACAGTTGACTTTTCCCGCGAAACCCTAACTGTGGTTCCGATGAAATTGAAACTTGTTGCTCAAGCTTCTTGGATCAATCCATTGTTTCAAATGGATCAATATGGTATGCTAGAGACCCTCAAATCATGTCTTGAGGTCTTGGTTCATGATTTGTCCCAAAAGTCAACTTAGAGGTGAATTAGGTCAAGAAACCCTAATTCCTGATTTTTGATGAATGCATCCCTGAGGCAAGATTGACTTAATGATTGGGTTTATGAGGTTCCATGGAGCATATTAGGTTATGTTTTGGATCTTTGGCTCATGCCCAGATGAAAATTTCCATCTGGAGGCCCTGGTCGACCAAAACCCTAATTTGGTGACACTGTCGATCTTGAAGCTTAATCCATCTAGAAGGGAGCAACTTTGTGCTTAATCCTTGAAGTGGGAGTCTTCTTGATCCATTGTGGATGTTTGAGAGGTTAGACAAGTTGAAGATCATGTCATTTCTTGATTGATCATTTGTCTAAGAGCTCAGAGTGGGCTTGAAACCCTAATTTTGATAGTAGTGAATGCTCACCCATCTTTGGGGAGACTGATGAAGTATGATGGTTCATCCATATTGTGATGATGATTTGCACAATGATGTGAAATCTTAGTGGTCAAAATTTGGGGTATGACAATATATATATATATATATATATATATATATATATATATATATATATATATATATATATATATATATATATATATATATATATATAAAGGAGACCGTGTAGTCAAGTTGTCATTTGGTCTAGGCTTCATTTTCTTCGAAGCATCTTTTGTTTTTACCGGTTGAGAAGGCAATTGTATGTCGTTGGTTTCGAGATAGACAATGTTTCTCAATTGTTCTTTGATGTGGAGTTCCAGGTTGTCATTGGCCTTCGAAAATCTCTCTTGTATCGCTTCTCATTCGGTCAAAATAGAGATATTCGATTTCCCTTCATCCATGCATCCATCATCATTGAACCTAAGTCACTTCCAATGAGAGCAAACCTCATTCATTCTTATTGGTTCATCAAGTTGACCATTTTAGCAATAGTAAAAGCATATGGGAGACCATGTGTTTTCACAATAGTGCAATCACACTTTGCGCTATCAGAGCCTACATTATCAGCTCGTTTAGCCTCGTGAAAAATATAGTTCAAACCCGCCCGAAAAATGTTACCGACCAACTGAGAATATAAAGTGTTGTCTTTAAATCTGTGTTCCAAAACTGTGATACTCCGACCAAATGTTGTTTGTATCTCATTATGCTGGTTATGAATTATGTGGTTCACGAAGTCACAGTCTCTACACAAATTCCCTTTGCTATTTCCCAACCAATTTTTCAAAATCGCATGGGTCGACTCAACTCTGTTAGTAGTTGTATTTCCAATGTCTCTAACATTATCATTCTATGCACAAACTATCTTCTCCTTCACCTGATCAAGAATGGTGTTTTCAACATATTTCAACAAATCTAGATACTTCACACACTTTTTGGAAATGAATAACAAAATCGGCATATAATTCGTTTATGGAAGAATTTATCATATGATTCCATGCATCCATAATTTTTTCCACAATCACACCCGCCTTCACCAATTTTCCACCTTCAGGCTCTATTTGTTTCGTATATACCGCAGATTTAACACGACTTCTCACATTCTTTGTTATGTGGTACTTACAAAGTAATGCATTAGAAGAAGAAAATACTTTTACAACCGAATTCATCAATGCGGTATCGCGGTCATTAACAATCGCTTTAGGCGTCTCACCTTGGACCTTCAAATGTGACAGACACACTTCTAATGCCCAAGTAAAATTGTCCACTTTTTCACACTCAAGAAATGCAAAATCAATTGAGTATGTCTTCTCAGTTGAGGTAACACCAACCATCTCAAATAATGGAAGTCTATACTTATTGGTCTTGTAGGTTGAATCAAGTATGAGCACCGTCGGAAACGTGTTGAACAACTTTATGGAATCAGGATAAGTCAAAAAAATATCTCTAACTGTAACTTCATCATCGCACGTTCGGTACTGGGACGTGTAACTGTTATCGTCCAACAGTTTCAAAAGTTGTTGCATCTCAATTCTATCCCCTCTAATCGCCTTGTTAGTGGGGTACCGAATATTACACACTTGCTAGATATTTGATATATTGTTGGGTCGCTTTCATTTCAATGTTGCAAGAATATTTTTTGGTTGAATAAGATTCAAGGTCATGTCACTAATATATTTCTTCCCTTCCGGCTTGAACCGACATACACTAGGATGACCAGCTAATTTTAAACACAAATAAGGTTACGCAAACCACATATCACATTAAATCTCAAAATTTTGTTTGGCAACATGTAACCACAAACCTTAAACGAACACTTACATGTTCTACTACCCGTGTCGTCTCTTTTAAAATTCCGGAGAGGAGTTCGATATCTCCCGCTTCTTTCGCACATCATTGTCACAAAGGTGCTTCTCTTATCCGAGTCATTATCGGACCTTCCGATAACCACACCAAATCCAAGTCTAGATGCCTCCATACGAATCCATTCAAGCATTTTATCACAAGATTCAAACTCTTGCTTGTTATTAAAGTCGTTGTCAATACCTATCGCCTTCACAACAACCCTTGAACATTCGGAGAAACAATTTGTTTTGGGAAAACATCGGGGTGCACCATATCTATTGAAAACAATTAAAACAAAAACAGAACATTAGTTCATCTACTGCTGCAAAAGGGCTGAAAAATGAACACAGACACTTTCCAGAAATGCATCTCCGGACAAGTTCATACACACTCTTGAGATACATTTTCGGAGACAACGTAAGTTTTTTCAGCAAAAATGGATGATTAATGTGAGCAATGCAGAGGTAAAAGAAAAATCTTTACCTGAAATTCAACATTCTTTTACTCCCTGTGATATGATGAACCAAAATGATGGAGATTTAGAGTAAAAAATGTATTGAGAATGGAGAATTTTTTAAGGTGAGGGTTTATGTGAGAATGAAGTATGACAACAATGGAGGACTGATCATGCAGCTGAAAGTTATATCAGATATTTTCGGAGATGCGCCTTCGAGAATACCAGACATACAAAGGTGACAAAAAATTTTAAAATGTCACCCATAATTCCGAAGATGCATCTCCGAAATATCCCCTGAATTAAACAATTAAAATGTTTTCCTTAAAGTTGTTCCAGAGTTATATCTCAAGAATAAAACTTATCAAATGTATGAGGCGCCTCTCAGAATTGCCTTTGTTGAGTGTACAAAAGGTGCGTCCGAAGATATATCTCTGAAACTAGAAAGACTTATTTGAAAATTCACACGGTGCGCTAGACATACATAGGGTGCAATAAAAAATTCACAAATCTTATAGTGTCCTTTGTAACTACTCGTCTATAGTAACATTCTCTTCTTTGAGTCCGTTTGTTTGTTTTAACTTTTTTTTTTAAATGATTTTTATAGTGTAACAAAATTTAAAAAAAAAAATACAAAACACTTTTCATAAAAACTTCAAATAAAAATTTGATCTGAATAGTTATTCTTAAAATAATATTTTATATATTTTATTATTTTATTAAATCTTTTTTTGAATATCAAAATTTTAAAAAATCATTTAATTTTAAAAATATTTCAAATTGATTTTCATAAAAATTATTTTTAGATATAACATTTTGAAAAAATTGTCATTTTAACTATCTTTTAATCTTAAATAGTATATGTTTATGTTATAAGATGTCAAAATTAGTCTTTTAATTTTGAAAAAACAAATATAAAATTACTTGCAATATTTAAAAAAACAGTTTTGTAAAATCTATTTTTGAAAATACAAACAGACCCTTTTGACACCTTATTTACTAAAATAAAATTATTTACATCCCAACTTGTAATCAACACAGTATTACAAGTCTAAAAGATGCATGGGAAAAAATCTGTAACTTAGAGCCAATGAAATATGCCATGACTATTTTGTTTGTCTTCCCTTAACTCTTTCAATCAAATATCCTTTTTCCCTAAACAAAATGCCTCAGTCAGACACTTCTCTAAATTTATAATATAATTTGAGAATTTTATTTTATCTTTTAATTTTCATTGAGAGGCTTGTATAGGAATCATAACAAAAGTTCAAAAGAAAGTAGTGTGTGTTGGCAACAAAGTAGGATCGCAATGACAAATTAACATAGACAGGCAGAAAAAGAATAAGGAAAAGTTTCATCAGTAAGGTGTTAGCAACCCGATAAATTGTAAGGAAGCAAAGATGAAAAGAATCAAAAGTGTATGGTAAGTGTATTACTGAGAAATGAACAAAAAATAAAGAATTATAATTCTTCCCAGAGGTTTTTCGTGGAGGAAAAAAAAAGGATTATTGCTGTCACTCACTAGCTATCAAATGTACAAAATTACCATTCTTCCCCTGGCATTCCCCCTATCACTTAAACTATTAAACCCCTCTAGCTTACCTTGGATGCTCAACTCAAAAGTGCATCCAAGGTCTATATCTTCAATGGCTTCCATTGAGTGATCATTAGTGTAGCTGTCTCATTCTACTAATGCTCAGACAGGAATTGAGCCGAGGCCCTCTTTCTATTCTTGAAACTTTCGGTTAGGCCCATTAAATCCAAAAATACACTTGTCTGACTAGTTTCCTTTCACTGTGTTTTCAAGAGTCCAAGGGACCGAGACAATTTAGATCTGGTCCCTTAAGTTTAAAGTTAAGAGTGTTACCCCCCCCCCCCTGCTTTTAAGCAAGCCCCAGTACTCCTTTTCAGCCCTACCTCTTGCCCTCTCTTAAACCAGTGTCGTCCCATATACACGACGGCAAGTAAAAAGTCTGCCATATATATATATAGGTATATATACACAAAAAAGCTTCAGAAGTAAATATAATATGCAAAAACTATCAACATTAGTGAAGAATAATGGACCAGGTTGATACAAAATGTATTGCAACCACATAACTACAAAATTATAAAACAGAATTAAAAAATAGCGATTGTATCCTAACATCCAAACAGAAACCAGATTAACATACCCTAAGAGTTTCTAAAACCCTAACAGAAAGCAAAAACATTAACACACCCTGAGAGTTCCTAGTACCCCAACAGAAAACAAATTACTGGGGCATGACATAAAAATTATTAACTAATATTTTAATGAACAAACTAGATCTGCATGTAGAAATGAGAATGCTGTTGTTGTAGGCATATGTGTGAATATGAAAAGTAAAACTCACTTGAGCAATGTACCCTTACAAAATCTAGATTGCCAAATGAACTTCACTATTTAAAGCAAAATTAGACCACCAATTTCACTGGCATAACCTAATTAGTGGGATACAAATACAATTGGCATGTCATTGTCATGTCAATAAGTAAAGAAAACCACATCCCATAAATTTGTGTACAAATATACCAGAAATCCTGGCACAGGAAGCACAGATGCAATTTTTCTTATTTCATTCATAGAAAACTTCCTGCACATTGCCAACTAATTTATTGAGCAGTAAATATAACACGGGATAAAGGGTTTATTAGAACTATTTTCAGTTCAACATGATCAGCACCCAATAAAAGGCAGTGGAAATACACTTAGAATTTTGATCCATTAAAAAACACTCAATCAATTCTAAATGACATAAAACTGACAGGATGATTCCTTTACTAAGAGTTACCTTCAAACTACAACACCAAAATTTTGAAGCTTTTCACAGTGAGGAATGGGAAGATTCCTATTCCAAGTACGCCTCTGAATCTCCACTTGACAATAACGACGAAGCATATTCCTATAATCCTTTATAATATTATCCTCAATAGTCTCGCGAGCCGAACTACCAATCGGATAATTAGCATCAAATGCCGAAGATTTCACAAAAAACTGAACGCCATAATCCTCGGTGACCTTTGGAATCTGGTAAGACTGATTCTTTTGCAAGGAATATTCAGGATCCGAAAAGGGCAAGTAAGCAAGCAACACAATGAGCAACAACGGCAGAAGCTGAATCATCAGCATAAGATAATGTCCTCCTCCACCCTGAACCTCATGCCTCTCATGCCTCTGATGTTGATTACCCATTCCACCGCCGCCCCGAGTCGTATAAACGTGATTTCTCCTCCCAAACGCATCAGGTTGTCCAAAGAAAGCTCTAAATATCTCATTAGGATCAAATTCCTCTTCGAAAACATCATGATTTGTAGTATTTCTTCTCCTCCTCCGCCTAAAACTGTTTTGCTGATTATAATTCGAATCAAATTCATCAACTAACCCTCCTTGATCATACTCTCGTCTAGAACCATCATCACTCAAACACTTAAACGCCTTAGAAACTTTTTTAAACGCGTCCTCAGAACCCGGCGCTTTATTCTTATCAGGATGAACCTTCAAAGACAGTTTCCTATACGCCTTCCTTATCTCTTCAACAGAAGAACTCTTCTCCAGACCTAAAATCGAATAGTAATCACTCTTCCCTTTAATTTCCCTAATCAACTTAACATTCTCCTCCGTGTAACTCCTCTCTACATTCAAACCATCAACTCTGGTTCTTCCCGGTTTATCCTTCGCCGGCGAGGCGCCGACCCCGGAGGAAGAGGCGGCGGACTGAGAATCCAGTCGTTCGCACTTTGTGAACAAGGAATCAAGCGATAAATCGCGATTTAAACGTTTAGCAATTTTCATGAATTTGAGAGCGCGATCTTTGTTACCTGAAGCAATCGCTTCTTCGGCGATTCGGACGCATCTCAATGCTTCGTCCTTGTTACCTTCCATGGCGGAAAAACGACGCCGATCCACCAGCACAAATCACCTCGAAATTCAGAAACCTAATCGGGAAAAACAAGATTACTGAAAAAGATGAATTAATAGAGGATATATTATAATAATTATTTTAATTGTAATTCTTATAAGTGTGAATGGTGGGGAGAAGAATTACCCGATACGGTGGAATGGAAGCTGCGATGAGAGAAGCAGCTTACACCGAAAGAAGTTGTTTCAAAGCATTGTTATTCTTCTCAACGATTAATTAATTCCATAGTAAAAAAACAGTAATTCCAAGGTTTTCACTTTTCACTGCTATAGTTGTGTTTTTTTCAGGCTACTCTTGTTTATAATTAAGTAGACAGCGGATAATTTTTAACGGGTGCTCGCCTGTTAGTTTGGTTTGGTTTTTGATAGAAATTAATGTTCAAATTTATTAAAAATATATCGATTGGTTTAGATTGGATTTGGAAATTTTGCAATAGAGTCCAAACCAAGACACTGTGAATTGAATTGATCTGTTACACTAAAAATATATGCAAAATTATTTTTAAAAAATAATTTTTATATCAATAAATTTTTTATAATATTATAAAATTTATAATTTTTTTGATTATTTATCTATTTTGTACACGACAGTAATGACATTACATTAATTTTTTAAGAGTTGAATATTTTTTTCTAATTTCTATGATAATCGTCATATGAATTATACGAATTAATTAAGATTTATTTGATTATACGGGTCGGTGGGTAAAATTTTAAAAACTCAATATCTGAATCAATTAATATTGAATTTTATTAGTTTAGTTTGATTTTAATTCGAACTAAAAAAAATATCCGACTCAAATATCTAGTTTGTTTTAGATTCCGATTAGACTCAGATTTGTCAGAACTAATAAAAATCTCTAGTAATTTTTGTTTATAATCTAATTATTTAATGAATTTCAAATATTATTTGAAATGTTTCATTTGTAATGAATAACAAGAAATGATTTTCTATGAAAAAGTGTAATTATATAGAAAAATAATTAATTTTATTAAGAGTTTAAAGGTTTTATATTGTGTAAATATTACACATACAATTAATAAAAAAATTTATATTTATATTTCATATATATTTTAAAAATAAAAATATATACATCTCTCATTGATTGATATTGAAAAAAAAAATCACACTTGCAGTACATTTTGTTTTCTCTATATTAAAAATGACAACTTCTGTTGCAAATTATTGTAATTTATAAATTATTAAAAGAAATTGTTTCAAATTATAAATCATTTTTGAAAAATTGTTCTAAATTATAAATCACTATCTATTCTAACAAAACATTAATATTTATTTTTCATTATATCATTTATTATTTATTATTCAATTTTATATTTTTTGAAATTTTCTTTCTAATGTCATTAAGAAATTATAATTTTATAAATAATTTATATTTAATATTTTCATACAAAATTAATTATATTTTCTAATTTATATAAAATATTTCAAATACATACTTACTAATATGGTGTCTGATATAATTCAACTTATATGAATTAATTAAGGTGTAAAGTGTAGGTACAAGATTTAATATATGTTAACAACTTAAAAAAAACTTATTAATTATTTTGAGTATTCAATTTTTTATTTAGTAGGATTTTGAGAATATAGTGTGATACAACTCAAAGTTTTGAAATCTTTTATTCAAATAACCAAATTTTTCAATTAAATTTCTAAAGTAATGTTGCTAAATTAATTTACTTTCAAAAAAGAAATAGACCTAAGAAGTATCGTGTATTCAATTGGCAACCATACATATTTTATAAGAAGTATCCTCAATTGAATTGACATCTTTATTAAAAAATAAAATGTGCTTTTATTTAAGTTTTGTACACTATCGCCAATTTAATTTGTGGCATTTTTCTAAAATGCATGCACTCACCAATAGAATTAGTCACCTCTTAATTTCAATTTTTTTTATTTAAAAGTGAATTAATTTTTAAAATAGTTAGAAAGCATTATTACTTTAAAAATTTAATAAAAAAAAAGTTGATTATTTGAATAAAAAATTTCAAACTTTCGTTGACAGAAAACATTTGATTTGATTTTAGTAGGTCAAATATGAATTATACAAGAAGCAAAACAAATTCACATATATTCTATCTGTCCCATAATAAGTTTATATTTATTAAAAAAAAATATTTACTCTAAAATAACTAATATTTTAGATTTTTATAAAATCATCTGCAAATTTTACGAATATTTAGAAAAATATGTTTCATCAATTATAACATTAAAAGAATTATTGTTTAAAAAGTTATAAATATGAAAAGTGTTTCATAATTAGAAATAACTTGAGTTTTTCTTTCAAGTATATCATCATAGCAACATTTTCTTTGTTTTTTCTAGTAATTATAATTGTATTAACATAAATAAATAATAAATAAGTAATTGATACTTAAAAATCAATAATTTTTTGAAAAAAATATATAATCTACATCATTACAAAATTGTTACAAAATTATTATTGAACATTTGGGTATTTTTTAATTCAATTGGGTATGAATAACGTCAACCAATCAAATATTTTAATTCAATGACACGTCACTTCATTATTTTATTTTATTTTAAAATAAATTAAAATTTTATTATAATTTACACTAAAGGTATCTGATCCTACCTGATCAGAATTGGATCGGTGGCCAACTGCACGTCGTGAGCTCCGCTACTCCGGTGGTGGTGAGACGGTGGGGGTGTACCTGCAAGGTACTCCGATGCTAAAGTCAGGAACGGAGCAAGCAAGTACATAAAGGTAGTGAGAATTAGAATACCTGACCCTCTAGTGAAAGAGGGTATTTATATTGTGCCCCCAGTGCTGGATCAACGGTCGTCTGCACTGGGTTGGGCCACTAGGCCCAATGCAGATAATTGTCAAGGCTTACGTGGCGTAGGGAAGACCAGCACGTGGTCTTTGCCCTGGAGTAACTGGCCCGAGACCTCCGGAAAGTGGGTTGACTAACTCTTTTGGAGGTGGGTAGTTACCTGATGATGTGTCCCCGCGGGGGAGCACGTGGAGTGCGCGGAGAGGATGCTCGTTCTCTGCCCGGGCCGTGTAGCGTCTGCTCGACGATGATGAGGTCTGGCTATGCCAGACGAAGGAGAGGATTAGGCCTTAATGGGCTGCTAAGCGTGACATTAGGTTGGGCCTTCCCGACTGATGGGCAGGCGTCGGCCCAGTCCAGATCAAGAGCCCCCCAAGTCGTTGCTCTGAAGAGTCGGGGCAATGACTTAAGGGCCAGCCCATTCGCCGGGGATCCGTTTAGTAGGGCACCGTGCCCGAAATACAGGATCGGTGGAAGATGCAGGAGGTTAGGAGCAGGGATGTTCGTTGGTCAGGAGTCTCGGGGATTGTCGTCCGCCCGACATCCTAAAGGTCATTTTTGGTCGACGACGTAGGGAGTTTAGAGGAGACGGACGCGTTCATCACGCGGCCACAAAGCGAAATGAAAAGACGCATGCGGGGTCCTGAGTGCCACGTGTCACTCGCCATCAATGCATAGGGCGGCTATGAGTAGGGCACTCAAGTGCCTAGGGACGCCTCGAGTCCCGTGACAGTCCTATAAATAGGAGTTGAGTTCGTGACATTTGCACGTTTCCGCTTTTCCCGCTCAGAGTTTTCTCTCTTTCTCTTCAGCTTTCATCGTCGTCCTTCCGCTGTTCGCCGCCGCACCGGAGATCCACAACCGCCGTTTCAAGTAAGTTTTCGGCACCCTTCTCTCTGTTTAAGGTGTTCTACGGTGATTTCCCCGGCAAACTGATGAAGTTCTCGGGGAGACCACGGAGTTTCCGGCAAAAACGGCGGGGCTCCTTTAAATTTTTTATGAATGTCCCGAGGAGACGGGATGAGTGACTCGAGGACCCGATGAAGGTCCCGAAGACACGGGGTGAATCTCCCGAGGTCGTAGGACGAAGAACCCGGGGATCTGATGAAGGTCTCGGGGTCGTTAGATGAATATCCCGGGGACGTAGGATGATGGCCTCGAGGACGTAAGGTGGAGGTCTCGAGGACCTTAGTCGATGGCCTCGAGGGGGTCGTGCCCTGCTATCTAGCTAAGGCATCGACAACCTAGGCCAGGAGGTCCCTCAATGGCCTCGAGGGAGCATATGTCTAGGAGAACTTTTGATTATGCGCTGGTAGTCTCGTAGCGCTTTCTTCGCCTCCTCGCCTCCTTTTCTTCGCCTCCTTTCCTCGCCCTTTCACTTGATTTGTGGTGGAATGGTGGATTTGATCTGGAATGTTGAATTCACTATTTTCCTCTGCTTTTTAGGTAAAAAAGGGTTGCAAGGAGGATTGAGGGGGTCATCGAAACTGACGATGAGCCTGACTCACCAGTAGCGCGGACCAATGGTGCTCGAACGCCCGAGAATTGGGTCGGGGAAGAGCCCCTGAACTTCCCATCTTTATTTGCCACAAGCGACTCCGATGCCTATGCCACCGTCGAGGACCTTTGTGAGGGCTCCCCGCTGAGCTGGAAGGCGTACAGACCCCTGGAGCATCACCGGATATGTTCGACATTCAAAGGGACGAGGTTCCCTATGTATGAGTTCGCCTTCCTGGAAGCAGGCATGTGTCTGCCCTTCAGTGACTTCCAGCGGGAGGTGTTTTCTTGGTTGCGTCTGGCGCTTTCGCAACTTCACCCAAATGCCATTGCGTTCGTGCGGGCGTACGAGCTCGTCTGTAAATACCTTGACATCGGGGCCACGATACCCCTCTTCTTCCATATCTTCCACCTGCAGTGACAGACGGTCGAGGGCCGACATAGTTGGGTGTCCTTTAAGCAGTCGAGGACGCTGTTTCGGGCTTATCTGGACTCTGTCAGGAATTTCAAAGGTCGGTGGTTTGTCGTCAAGCCCCTCAACCGCGCGGCCACTAGCATATTGTATGACCGCGTGTTCAGGGAGAGGGAGGATGGACTGCATGAGGAGGTCCTCGAATCGAAGTGCCCCCTGGAGTGGATGGAGGAGCACTTCCTGAGGGGCACAGACAGTTATATTATCAGTCCTGGAGCGTTGGACGAGGAAGACCGGCTGGCCTACCAAAAGCTGGTCGAGTTTATGGCCGATTTCACTCGCACGAAATAGGTGACTCAGGACGGGAATTTCAAGCTCAATTCTCGCAGGGAGATCTTAACGGAGGCCCGACTGATAAACACAAAAGCCCTCCTCGAGTGCGAGACCGATGAGGATGTTGTTCGGTTCTTAGGTAGCGGGCATGCCCTTTATTCGGGGCCTATCCATGTTTCTGCCATTGGTTCGCTGATGTTGTTTTCTTCTTTTTGCAGGTACAATGTCGAGCATGGAAGAGCGTGTGAAGAAGCTGGCTACTTCCCGAGGCCCGAAGAAAGGTGGAAAGGGGCGAGTCGATCAGATCCGACAACAGGTGCAAGGTCCCATCCCGACACCTGGGGACTCCTCCAGATCCCCTCAGTGTAGCCAATCTCCAACTTCACAGGGGTCCCCGAAGAGGCAGCGAACAAGTGAACCGGTGCATGTCGACCTCACCGAGATCCCTCCCGGCGAGAAGTCCGTGCTCCCGCCCTGCTACCTCAGGCCTAACTTCTTCTCAGGGGCCAACTCCCCGACCGTCAGTGCTGCCGAATCCAAGGCTATCTTGGGCGCTGATCGGGCTGCGAGGAGAAAAATCTTGTCGGAGGACATGGCCGTGATGATGTGGGTATTTGCCACAGCTCTGGCCTTGAACGATGATACCTGCATATCGGTTGAGCTGACCAAATTACAGGACACCTTCGCGTCAGTCGAGGCTGAGATGAAAAAGTTGGGCAACGACCTCGCTGAGTGTAAGAAACAGAATGAGGCCCAGGTCGAGCTTCACGGGAAGATGGAGGAGAAGTTGAAGAACTCCGCTGAGGAGAGGAAAAATCTCCTAGCGAGAATTGCTGAGCTAGAGCCAGCTGCCAGACCTGCTGAAGATGAAACTAATGAGGACAAGCTGCTGACTACTCGAGCTGAAATGATATCAAAGATTAGGCTGCTCAAGCAAGATGTCCTTGGGGCTGTCGAGGTGGGCTTTGCTACCGCTGTGAAGTAGCTCCAGATCATGAATCCGGGTGTTCAACTCATTACTAAGGGGACCGACCCTTACCATAAGGTGGTTGAAGGTCGGATTGTCGCGCCGGAGACCGAGGAGGATGAGAACGACCAGACCATGACGGACGGGCAGCCTGAGGAGAATGCAGTTGTTTAGTTTTCTTTCTTTTGAAAAGTTTGTTTGGCATGCGCGCCAGTTTGTACTGTTGTGTAGTTCGGCCTTCGTGCCGCGATTTTGTATCAATTTCTGCCCCGCCTGCGTGCCAGGGGCTTATGATATTTTTGTATGTACTTTTTGAACAATGGGCTTCTGCCCGATTTGAATGCATTGTCTTTCCTTTTGTGTGTGATGTTTGTATGTTGATCATATATCTGTTTCGTTTTTGTCTAAGTATTTTAGGGCCTTTGCTCGACTTTGTTGATCCTCGACAGTGTAGGGAACTGATCGAGTGGTCGGAGCTGTATTCTGACCTTCGACGAAGTCAAGAGCTCAGTCGAGGTCTTTCTTTGTGGCTTGGACTTCCCATCGCGAGTTGGGTGTCCTGCCTGGTTGGTACGGCGACGGTAGGGCTCGGTCGAGGTATCCCCGTAGGATCAAGGGTCCTTGTGCACACACAACGCGGGTCCTTGTCTTCTTGTCTCGAGGCGGGGAGTCGCGCTTGTACCTTAGTGCGCCCCCGTGGTCGCGGCACAGATGGGTCGTGGGAAGTGTTTAACTGTAGTACTGTTTAAGTTTTTCAGCGTTCCATGGTCAAGCAAGTTCCTCCCTGTGCATATTTTCGAGGTAGTAGGCTCCTGTCCCCGTTTTCGCGCGGACGCGATATGGGCCCTCCCAGTTCGCGGCAAGCTTGCCTTCGCGCGAATCTTTCCGGATCCTTCGTAGGACAAGGGTGCCCACCTGAAATTCACGTTTGATAACTTTGTTGTTATGGCATAAAGTTATCTTCTGCTTGAGTGAGGCTTCGCGGTGGTATGCGCCCGACCGTATCTCTTCGACCAGGTCGAGCTCCTCTTAGAGGGCCTCATCGTTCGTCTCCTCTTTGAGGGGAGACTCAGCCCTTCTCGAGGGTTCCCTTATTTCCACTGGGATCACCGTCTCAGTTCCGTAGGTCAGTCGAAAGGGGGTCTCCCCGATAGTGGAGTGCGGAGTTGTCCTGTAGGCCCAAAGGAAGCTGTGTAGCTCCTCGACCCACCTTTTCTTGGCGTCACGCAATCTCCGTTTTAGGCCTCGTAGGATCACCCTGTTTGCGGCTTCGGCTTACCCGTTTATTTGTGGGTGCTCGACCGACGTGAAGTGTTGCTTCGTGCCCAGCTTGGTGACGAAGTCCTGAAAGTTCTTGTCGGTGAACTGTGTCCCATTGTCGGTGAGAATTACCTGGGGAACGCCAAACCGGGCAAGTATATTCCTCTTGTAGAAACGGAGTATGTTGTGGGTCGTGATTTTGGCCAGGGCTTCAGCCTTGATCCACTTGGTGAAGTAGTCAACGCCGACAATCAGGTACTTATTTTGGTACGACCCCACGGTAAAGGGTCCGAGGATGTCCACCCCCACCAGGAAAACGGCCACGGGGACGACAATGTTTTGAGCTCACTGGGCGGGGCCAGGTGCATGTCCCCATGTCGTTGGCATCTATCGTACTTCTTGACGTGCTTCTTGGCGTCCTGCTACATGGTGGACCAGTAGTATCCTGCCCGCAACGGTTTATGGGCTAGGGATTGTCCACCGAGGTGTTGTGCATTGATCCCCTCGTGGATCTCTTGAAGTATGTCAGGGACCTTGGACTCCTCGACGCACCTGAGGAGGGGGATCGAGAAGCCGCATCGATAATACTTGTCCTCGACAATCGTATAGGAGCTAGCATACCGCCTAACTATTTCGGCGTCCTTGGGGTCGTCGGGCAGTTATCTCGTGCTGAGGTATTCGTATACCGGGGTCATCCAGTAGTGGGTGTCCCCAATGGCGTTGACTTCGGCCCCGGGGATGGTTTTTACAATGCTCAGGCGCGGAAGCACCTCTTAAATGACAGATTTGTTCCCACCTTTTTTCTTTGTGCTCACGAGCTTTGATAGAACATATGCCCGAGTATTGTGTTCGCGCGGGACGTGACTCACTTCCATCGAGGAGAACTTCTTCATCATTTCTTTTACCAGAGCTAAGTACTCGATGAGGTTGTCGTTCCTGGCTTGGTATTCTCCTCGTACCTGGGAGGCCACGAGCTGGGAGTCGGTGAATATCTTTACCTCCATAGCGCCGAGATCCCCGGCCAGTCGTAGCTCGGCGAGTAAAGCCTCGTATTCTTCCTGATTATTTGATGTTGGGAAGGATAACGTGAGAGAGACCTCGATCAGGATACCTTCCTCGTTTTCTAGGATGATGCCTGCTCCGCTCCCCGTCGAGTTGGATGCCCCGTCGACGTAGATCGTCTATTTTTGGGATCCGTTGGTCGAAGGTTCTATGAGGGTCATCTCTGCCACGAAGTCGGCCAGTACCTGGGCTTTTAGGGCTTTTCTCCCCTCGTATTGGATGTTGAACTCGGCGAGTTCGAGCGACCACTTGAGCATCCTACCCACCATGTCTGGCCGGCTGAGGAGTTGTCTCACTGGTTGCTCGGTCCTCACTACGATTGTGTGGGCCAAGAAGTAGTGTCACAGTATTCTAGACGTAGTGACGAGGGCCGGAGAGACTTTTTCGATCAGCTGGTACCTAAGTTC
Organism: Lathyrus tuberosus; assembly: GCA_022829125.1. Taxonomy (NCBI): domain Eukaryota; kingdom Viridiplantae; phylum Streptophyta; class Magnoliopsida; order Fabales; family Fabaceae; genus Lathyrus; species Lathyrus tuberosus. The sequence goes on along the minus strand of JALAZF010000925.1, from coordinate 816,942 downwards.
AGGACCATGGAGGGCTTTGCTGGTGAAGTAAATCGGCTTTTGCCCATTGGGGGTTTCTCAGATCATAACCGTGCTGAGTGCTTCGCTCGTTACAGCGAGGTATAGGAACAACGTCTCCCCGTCTTCTGGTCGTGAGAGGACTGGGGGTTGCGAAATGACTTGTTTAAGATGGAGGATCGCATGTTTTCACTCGTCGGTTCACTCGAACGTGGCCTTCTTGCGGAGGAGTTTGAAAAATGGAAGTGCGTATTGTGTCGATTTGGCCACGAAGCGGGAAAGCGAGGTTAGCATCCCGTTTAGTGATTGTATCGATTTCTTTGAGTTCGGCGTCGGGAGTTCAGAGAATGCCCTGTACTTGTTGGGGTTCGGCTCGATCCCTCTTTCCGTGAGGTAGAAACCAAGGAACTTGCCTGCCCGAACGCCGAAGGTGCATTTTTCCGGGTTTAACCTCATCTTGCATTTCCTCGCCGTGTCGAAGACCCTCTTGAGGTGGGCGGCGTGGTTGACTTCTTCCGCAGACTTTATGATTATGTCGTCCATGTAGACCATGAGCATGTCGCCGATCTCTCCCCGGAAGACTTTGTTCATCATCCGATGGTAGGTCGCGTCGGCGTTCTTCAAGCCGAAGGGCATTACGTTCTAGTAGTAGTTGCCCGACTCGGTCATGAAGGCGGTGTGATGCTTGTCGACCTTGGCCATGGGGATTTGATTGTACCTCGAGTAGGCGTCCATGAAGGACAATAATTTGAAACCTGCAGAATTGTCTACCAGTTTGTCGATGTTAGGCAGTGGATAAGCATCTTTCGGGCACGCCTGGTTAAGATCAGTGTAATCAATGCACATCCTCCATTTTCCATTATTTTTCTTAACAAGTACATCGTTGGACTACCAGATTGTGTATCGGGCTTCCGAAATAAAACTTTCCTCAAAGAGGTCTTTTACAGGTTTTTCAGCAGCCTCCGCTTTCTCAGGAGACTCCCTACGCCTACGTTGCACTATAGCCCTGGCGGCTGGATCTACAGTAAGCTGGTGACAGACCACCTCTGGAGGCAGGCCTTCAACTGCTTCCTTGCTAGGTCGGGGAGCCCAGTGCCAATCTTCACATTCCTGTCTAGATCATCCCCGAGAGTGATGAGCTCAAAGTCTCCGACTGGAGTAGGGTGCGTTGGGTGGAGAGGCTTCCCGTTGCCTTCAGCTGGGAGGTCGTTGTCTGCTGCTTCTCCTTGTTCCTGCTCACTGGGGAAGCGACTGCCGAGGTCCACCGCATTGACACACGGGAGTGGCTTCTACTCTGCATCTGGGGATGGCTTCTCTTCAGTCTTGGACTTGACGTTGAACGAGCTCAGACCCTTGGTTATAGCTTTGAAGCATCTCCTAGCAGCTTCAATATCCCTCTGGAGGGTGACGACCCGTCCTCTGGTCTAGTAGTACTTCATCTTCAGATGGACTGTAGATGGTACTGCCGTGGGTTCGGCCAGATTCGTTCTTCCCAGGATGCACTAGTACAGGGAAGGACACTCCACTACCTGGAAGCGAGTCTTGGCTTGTCAGGCGGCCTCGTCACTCCCGAAAGTAACCATCATCTCGACATAGCCCCACGGTCTGGTGGTGGTGCCGTTGAAACCTTGTAGGTCTGAGCCCACGTAGGGGGTCAGATGTATTTCATTGAGCTGGAGAGTCTCGAAGAGGTGGGCGTACATGATGTCCATCGAACTCCCTTGGTCTACCAGGATTCGACAAACATCAAAGTTTGCCATCTGCGCCCTGATCAGGAGAGGGATGGTGGAGTTGGGGGCACCGCCCGACAATTCCTCAAGGTAGAAGGTGATGGGGTTCGACTTCCCATATGCCTTCTCGAAGGTGGCAGTCTGTGTCGAGCTCGCGTCGATCAGCTTGTTGAACATCCGCTTGATCGACCCCACAGAGACCTTGTTGAACCCCCCGCCAGATATAACCATTGCGGCAGGGAAACTTTCCCACGGGCTACGAGCGGTCACAGGGATCTCGGGCTCGTCGGGGAAGTAGAAGTCCTCTAGTCGAGTAACACTCAGAACGACTTACAGTCTGCTTTCTCCGGTGGGATGGGCCGTCTCCTCGACCCTTTGCGTCTCCCGGGCATCCTGTCCAGGGGCGTCGTTCCTCTTCGTGTACTTCTTGAGGTGCCCCTCCTTGATCAAGATTTCTATCGTATCCTTGAGGTGGATGCAGTCCTCAGTGACATGTCCGTGGCTCCTATGGAACCTGCAGTACTTGGACTTGTCAACGTTTGGTTTGAGTGGTGTCGGCTTAGGAAAGCGGACACCTTCTTTCTGGAATTCCGAGTTGATGCACTCGGCCAGAATTCGCTTGCGGGGAGCAGTGAGTAGCGTATACTCTGTGAACCAGCCAACTCGACCTCTCGGCTCACGAGAGTCTCAGGGACGGTCTTCTGTTCTTCTTTCTCCCCCTCGTTGGGGAGCAGTAGAGTCTTCGTGCCTGGAGCTTCGGGGGGCCTCTTGATGCTGCGAGTCGCGGGCACAATGGGCGGCCTCCAGCTCCTCATACTGAATGTATGCTTGGGCCTTATGGAGGAGCTCTTCCAAGTTGTGGGGCCTTTGGATGCCCACAGCCTTGGCAAACTCAGTGCGAGGTCGTAGTTCTCGCTCGATCAGAAACTTCTTCATGTCGTCAGTGGTGGCTACCTGGACGACTTCCCGGTTGAACCTCTCGATCTAATCCTGGAGAGATTCGTCTTTTCCCTGGATGATGGCTTCGAGGGATGCTTCGGTCTTCGGGTGGCGTCGGGAAGCAGTGAAATGCCTGGAGAACTGTCTTTTCAGTTCCTTCCAGGCGGTGATGGACTCTGGTGCAAGGCTCTTATACCATGCCATGACACCCTTCCGGAGGGTGGTCAGGAAGAGCCTGCACTTGATAGCTCCTAGGATATTCCTATAGTCGAGCATTGCCTCGAAACTCTCGACGTGGTCGTCTGGGTCGGCGGTGCCATCGTACGTCGCCAAGGGTGGAGGCTTCTCCATCCCGACGGGAAAAGGGGTCTCCATAATTTCCATGGACAGTGGGGTACGCTGGTCGTCCTCGTCACTCCTGACTGGTGATTGTGACGGGGAGTGGTCGCCCCGACCGCGCCTGCTTCGTCGGGGGGAACTTCTTGGTCGGCTCTTTGGCTTTTTGCTGTACCCGTCGAGCTTGCTTCTCTTTTGGACCGGGAAGCGTCGTTCCTTCCGTGGAGGGGACCGATTGCGCTTCTGGGCGACCACAGGTTGGGGTCGTTCCAGACTCGGGTGACGCCCCGCAGGTTGGGGGGAAGGGCTCCGAGAGTCGTCTTGTCATGTCCTCCGCGGAGGAGGAGAAGGACTGTGAGATACGAGGCGACGATGTCTCCGCGGGGGAGAGCGTCGTTGTCGCTCCCTTTCGATCGCTCCTATCTGCACGTTCTATTGGGAGATCAACAAGTTGGTCTGATTGATCAGTGCAAACAGAGCCACCGTGTTCGAATCAGCATTAGGTGGCGCGGGGATCGGCTGGTAGATAGCCGGACTACCATCCTGTTGGCCGGCGTTGAAGGCCACGTCATCAGAGGAGGGAGAGGCGGTACGCCCATCCCTGGGGTCGCCTTCTTCGACGTTGACGACCACGTTGGGATTGTGGTCGTCTCCGTTGTTGAATGGAGCGAAGGCGGTATCCGGAGTGTTGGCGTCAGTTCGAGGGCTGGCCATGATCGTCAAAAAATGAAGGTTGCTTTGGTTTTACGGGTGGAAAAACGGGGAAGCAAAAGGTTTCCACAGACGGCGCCATTGATCGTACTTGATCAGAATTGGATCGGTGGCCAACTTCACATCGTGAGCTCTGTTACTCCAGTGGTGGCGAGACGGTGGGGGGTGTACCTCCAAGGTACTCTGATACTAAAGTCAGGAACGGAGCAAGCAAGTATAGAAAGGTAGTGAGAGTGAGAATTAGAATACCTGACCCTCTAGTGAAAGAGGGTATTTATATTGTATCCCCAGCGCTGGGCCAACGATCGTCTGCGCTGGGTTGGGTCACTAGACCCAATGCAGATAACTGTCAGGGCTTACGTGGCGTAGGGAAGACCAACACGTGGTCTTCCCCCTGGAGTAGTTGCCCCTAGACCTCCGGAAAGTGGGTTGACAATTTCTTTCAGAGGTGGGTAGTTACTTGATGACGTGTCCCTGGAGGGGGAGCACGTGGAGTGCGCGGGGAGGATGCTCGTTCTCTCCCCAGACCGTGTAGTGTCTGCTCCACAATGATGGGGTCTGGCTATGCCCGACGAAGGAGAGGATTGGGCCTTAATGGGCTGCTTAGCGTGACATTGGGTTGGGCCTGCCCAACTGATGGAAAGGCGTCGGCCCGGTCCAGAACAGTATCGATACCCAACTTAGATTCATGGGTACTAAAGAATTTATCAAATTATTATTCTCCATTTTATATTTATTATTATAAAAATACATCAATAATTTATAAAAGTAAATTAATAAAATTATCATTTTATTTATTTTATTTTTCATTTTCATTTGCAAAGATGAAAATCAACAAAACAAAAAAGTTCTACATGCTAAAATAAAATTGTTCTGGACTGGACCAGAGGCTGGCACACCGTCGGGCACGACCCAACCCAACTCCTCGTCGGTGAGGGCCCAATGAAGGTCCAATCCATCAACTCGTACGGGGAGCACTCACGCTTCTTCCCCACTATCTCCGCGTGCTCCCCATGCGGGGACACGTCCTCAACCAACTACCTGCGTCCGAAAGAACAGGTCTTCTACCTTCCGACGTTCACAAGGCAGTTAACTCAGGACAAAGACCACGTGCTGGTCTTCCCTATGCCACATAGATCCTGGTAGTTATTTGCATTGGGCCTAATGATCCAACCCAATGCAGATAATCGTTGGCCTAGCACTGGGGGCACATTGTAAATACCCTCTTCCACAAGAGGGTCATGTATTCTAATTTTTACACTTTTTTGTACTTACTCTCTCTCTCTCTCTCTCCCGCTAAAACTTACTTTAGCATCGGAGTGCCTTTCAGGTACACCCCTCTCCTCTTCTCCACCACCGGCGTACTAGGAGTTCACGAGGTGTTGCTGGCTGCTGATCTCTTTCTGACCCGATAAGACCAGTGGCGCCGTCTGCAGAAACCTTTTGCTTCCCTGTTCTTTCTTCCTCAGGAATCAAAGAACCAAAGCATACCTTCAACTTCTATCGATCTTGGCCAACCCACACACTGACGATAATGTCCATGAAACCGCTTTCACCACCTTTATCAACGGCGATGATTACGATCCTAACGTGAGTGTCACCATCGAGGAGGGTGACCCCAGGGACGGGCGCACCGCCTCTCCCTCCCCCGATGATGCGGCCTTCAATGCCGCCTGCTTCGACAGCCCAACTATTTTCCAGCCAATTCCTGTGCCGCCCAACGCCGACCCGACATTGGTGGACCCTATTCGCGGCGATCAACCAGACGAACTTGATGATTTTCCAACAGAACGAGCGGATCGGGGTGCTAGAAAAAGAACGACAATCACGCTCTCCCCCGCGGAGATATCGCCCCCGGTTTCTCGTAGCCCGTCTGTCATACCCCAAATATTACCCTTAAATTCTTTGATCTTTTGCATATCATTCTAGGTCAATCATGTTGCATATCTAACCCAATTTATCAACTTTTATTTTGCTTTGTTTCACCTGTGGGGTTAGGGTTTGTTCCAGAAGCTTCAAGGGTATGAATTAGGGATTTGGAGAAGAGTTTTCTGCTGAGGTTGATTTCTATGGCTCAAAGGCTGTCTCTCCCGGCTATTTGTACTCAAGTTTGAGGCGAAAATGTGGGGTGTTCATTGTCACGAGAGGTTCTTATCAGAAGTTTATCAGGGCATGACTTAAGTTTCTCTGAATGGTCGCAAGGGTGTTGTTGTTTAAAGTTTCATCTGTGGATTGATTGAAGAGATAATAGATCAGAATTCTGGAGGATTAGGGTTTCTCACCCTTGGAGTTTATGATTGACAAATACCGTTCATTTGAGTCTCCTAAGGCTAGCTGGTTCATGGTGTGTGCATTACTGTTTCAGTTCAGTTGAGGTTGCAGAGCCATCAAAGAGATCAGAGCAGTTGGTACGTTTCAAGTTGTGTGCGAGTATTTGGTTATGTGGTTTCAGGATTTGGGGTAGTCAAGTGTAATGGTCAAGGTTTAAGTGTGGTTCAAATGTGAATGTGTATTACAAAACTCATATCCACTTTCCTCACCCTTTTTCTAAGTCATTTTGTTCTTTTAAACCAATTACCCATTTCATTCGTCCATTATCCAATTCTATTCCACAAACTATTTTTCATATCCAAACTCACAACAATCCATTTTCTTTTTGTTTCATATCCATCACAATCCATAAAGCCCATTTTCAATTATCCCCCTTTTTATTTTATTTTATTTATCCAAATAATTTGATATCCATTTTCCATTTTTATTTTTCTTTAAGATCCATTCATAATTAATTCACATTTTCATTCTTTTTCTCAAAGTCCAATACAAAGAACCTATTTGTCTTTTTAGGAAACCCACACATATTGTCACAAGCCCATATATTAATCTCATTACAACGTAAATTTCAAACAAAAAAAAAGAAAAAAAGAGCTAGGGGCCACGCGCAAGTTTTGACAGTAACATTACACACTGCTACACTATGTGTACTACTTGCAAACTGTACCCAGTCATGCTGCTCCTCTTGCACAAGTTATACCCAATACTTGTTACACAACCACCTGCACAATAAAATAGCAGAACAACATATCATATTTATAATATGCCATAAATCTGCCACGAAAAAGATCAACATCGGCAAGGATATTTCAAAAATAAAAACAGAGCTTTGACCACCCTGCACATCAAAACCAGCCAAACTTATGCGTCCCATACTGCTACCTCCCAGCGCATCGACAACAACAAGTCAACAAAGCTAACCTACGTAACCGTACGGCAGCCTAAAACCTTGCTCCAAAACCCCTCCAGCCTACTACCTCTACTATCTCAAACCAACTTGCTTTGCAACCTTTCTGCTCTACCTTCAACAGAACACTGCAATTAACCTGCGCATGAAAGTGACCTATTAAATTGTACCATGAGACTCAGTCTACAAGCATGGATTTGAAAACAAAAGCAAGAACGGACTCATATTCTTTCTCCGAGAGTTTTCAAAACTTCCATCACCATTCAAACAAAAACCATAAAAACAAACCTTAACCTCCTATTTAAAGAGGGGTTTAACTCAGAACCGTCAAAAAAACTTTCTTCCGGACCTCACTCATTCTTCACTAAACTTGGAACCACTAAACCTTCCATTTCTTCAGCTTCTGCTACGACACTTCCATTTTTTCTCCAACCTTCAACCCATCTTCCAAAACATCAGAACCAAAATTCATTTTGATTTCTCTTCACTGATACAAATCACGTTACTAAAACTCAACTCCTTCCGTCATCCAAATTTTCCTGCAAGAACACCATCATCCAAACACCACTCCCTCATCATCCCATGTTCCCTTATCTTAGAACATCAACCCTTCACAGAATCTCTTCAACCAAAACCTCTCTCCAATCAGACACGAACCTAATCTCCAAACCGACCAAATCACTAAACAACAACCTTTCTTCTCCGATGAACACACCTCCATCCCCAAACTGAAACAAACCCAAACCAACAACAACACAACCATTCACAAACCCACTCATAAAACCATAAATCGTAAAACAGAAGGAAAGAAGAAAAAGATTGAGAACTGAGACTCAATGAACCCATACCCACATCAATCAGAACCAGATCGTGAATCATAGAGAAGTGAGACAGAGAGAGATTTTCGAATCCAAGATCTTAAACCTGAGTCGAACCTTGAACGGAAGCAGAGCGATTGTAAGCGAGGATTAAAGTTTGTGTGCGTTAGCGCCGCCGTCATTGTTAATTCCATTGATTCCGTTTACCAGGTTTTTATAGTTGATTTTTTTTCTTCCTTTGAGGCATGATGACGATAGTGATTTCCGAGCAATGAATCGTTTCTCTTCTTCTTCATAAAAATTGTGCCCTGTTTCTCCATTTTAATGAGGCAGATGCCTTTGATAAACTTTTGTTTTAAAAAAATAAAAAAAAATAAAAAAAGAAAAGAAAATGCCAACTGTCCTATTTGTGTGTGCGTGAGGGGGGATTTTACCTGCCACCCCCACAATTAAACCTGGCACTGTTAGACGGTGTGGCTAGTGATCGAGAGGGGGGTGAATAGATCACCTCCTTGTTTCAAGGATTTAAAAGTAGATCAGAGTTAGCAGAAAATTATGATCCCGAATCGACTTCCGTCTATTCTGGACCAGCTACTAGAAAACCGGACACACGAGTTTATGCTGGATTTATTAGGATGACAAAGATTTATTAACACCAGATTAGAATCAACTCAAATGCACTTATCATACAAAGGCTATTTCCAATGAACTAAAACACAGCAAACAATTTTGTCAAACACTTGGCGTGTATGCATTCAACGATTAACAATAATGGTGATTTTGACAAAGGTTTTCGTACCACTATTGTATCTTGAAACTTTAATACACAACACACCAAACGAATCACAAAATTGTTGAAAACGTAAAGAGATAAAGATAGAATACGATACGCAGAGATTTGGTAAGGAAGTTCCCCACTTTCGTCCTCGCGGGTGGGTACGTCTCCCTCTCAATTTCAAAACTGAAATTGAGACCTGTTATATCAATAATGCTGAATTCGTTGTTTACAAGGTTACAATACAAATCCAGAAATCTAAACCCCAAGATCTTCCTATTGTATGAACCTTCACTTGATCTGAGCTTGATCAAGAATTTACCCTGCAAGAAATGCAAACAATTCACCGGTTCCACGACCTGTTTGCGAAATATCCAAATTTCCAAACCCCTACGCTGCGGCTGAATATGTTTTGCAATCATGACTAACAAACCCTCAAGAACACACCCGTTCTTGAAGGACAAACCAGATGGTTTTTCCTCGAAACCCCCTTTGAATCTTCAACTCAGCTAGATCCTTGATCGTACCACTGAACGTTATCTCGAAGATCCTTTAATCCGAAGAACAAAAATGATTATGTGTTGATGTTCTTGAATTAAAGAGATTGAGAAGATGATGAAGACAAAGTATCTTTCAGGTCTCTAAAGCTGCTCACAATTGATGCACACCAAACTTGCCTTTTGCTTTGATTGCTCAATTTTCACACTTGCGAATTCTTGTCAACAAACTGAACTGTCATGACACTTATATATGAAAACAGAAAACGTTAAAAGCAACAAACAGCTTTATGTATCGATACAAGAGTCGTATGCGTCGATGCATAGTGAGTATAATGCATACATGAGTCGACACATGGTTGTATGCATCGATGCATACTGTAACTGTTAAATTCCAGAATGTGAAGTAAATCATGCATCGATACATGATGCGTATGAGTCGATACATAGCCCGTTTACAAAGGAGCATGTGTCGATACAAGTGTCGTATGAATCGATACATAGCCCAATTACAAAGGAGCATGTATCGATACAAGTGTCGTATGAATCGATACATACTAAAGCAAAATTGTTTTTGTGAATATACCAAAGGAATGTGTCGATGCAAGGCATACATGTATCGATACATACATAAGGAAAATTGTTTTATGATTTTAATGATGATATGTATCAATTTGCCTTGTCTTTTAAACATAGTATAGGTATGAAATCATATGTATATACCAACTAACCATGCATATCACACAATTTGCATTTATAACATAATTTGCTATCATACAAAAACTTAAAGGCTTGCTCACAAGCTCCCCCTTTTTTATGATGGCAAATTTACAAGATGTGTGATAGAACACTCCCCCTGAGTTTGTGCATGTTGTCAACATCTTGTTGTCTTTCTTCTCCCCCTTTGTCAACATCAAAAAAGAAGAAACATACAGTCCCAAAGCAATACAGCAAAATTGGTGTAACAATAGACAGCAATATTGATATAGAAGCTCACAATCACCAAGAAAGAGGCTTAACATATAAGAATCATTCACAAAGAATGAACAGTAAAGGGCAAAACTAACACAAGTAAACAGAACTAAAAAAATAAGCATTAAATTGTGAAGAAAGTACATAAGCAGAACCAAGACATATGAAGTTTGAACACTTTAACAAGGAAACTGAAGCAACATGATGATGAAATGAAATGTAATGCAATGACATGATGCTAGCTTAAAACGGGTTATGGCCTCCACAGGACTCCTCATCATCTCTATCAGGATCTCTGAAGCTTGGTGGAGGCGGCGGAGGAGGCATCTCATCAGGATTATGGCCCATGAAACTGTATCACCGGAACCGGTTCTGAATTTCAACACTTCTGAATCTGTCCATGATACCAGGATTTGCACGGCAATCGTCCATAAAGCCAGACATTTCATTGTAAAAGACTTGATGCCATTTAACCAAGTCCGTGTGCCAAGCATGCTGATTATGATACATCCGTGTGTGTTCATCATGCCACTCACGATGCTCCTTATGCCACTCATTTTGCTGATTATGCCAAGCAAGCGCCTGTTCATGACGGGCTTGATTAGCAAGCTCCATTTGCTGAAACATTTGAGTCAAGTACTCAGGAGCAGTTGAAGAGGAGGCAGCACCAGAGAACGGAGGAACACGTGGACCTGGTTCATAATTAGTTGGAGACCACCTTTGTGGCACCCAATCACCCCAGCCAGCATTAGCATTTTCTTCAGCCTGATTTTCTTCATTGGCATCATTCATTTCTTCATCGATTTGATCTTCATTCACAAACACTTGTTCAGAAGGGACATCAAAATTATACACCCTTGTTTTAGAGCCTCGTTCCAGAAAATAAAAACATTGACGCTCCTTATCCCACCGGTATCCCATATGAGATAAAGTGGCCGTGTTGAACTCTTGAGCATACGAGGGAGATATGAGTGGTACTAAGGGTATGGTTATATTCCAGTATTTGATGATTCTCATTATCTGGGCAGCATATCCAAGTGTAATGTTCTTCGCACTGTTACGCATAAGAAACATGCGTTTCACAAAATAGTTTGGCCAATTTAATGAAACCTTATTGTGAAGAAGATACACAAGATGAATATCTGATCTATCCAACCTAGAATGACCACCAGCCTTTGGACGCAAAATGTGCGAGATAATCCAGTGAAGTATTCTAGGAACGCTTGTGATCATACCAGAGGTTAGTGGTTCATCGTCACCCATAGGTCTATCCAATTTTGAGATTGATGCCACATATTCCCTTATCTTAAAGTCTGTGTCAAAACTCTGGTCATGCCAGGTCTTCAGTCCAGGCAACCCAAAGGGAATTTGAAACACCTTGTCCCAATCAGTGGCCTCAAAAGTGTAAGTTTTAGTGCCAATAGAGCATTTGAACATATACCCTCTACCAGATTGCAGACCAGCATAAAATATACGAATAAAATCCTCATGATACTCATCATTTATGGCTAAAAATGTACCAAGGTTTTGTACAGACAACAAATCAACAACATCTTTGAGATGGAGGTCAGATGCATCAGTTTTATTGAATACATGGGGTTTCATAACTAACCTTGTCTTGAAAGAGGCCTCAAACTCCTCAGCGATGGCAGGATGGAGAAGAGTGAGAGCACTAGGAGGGATTTCTGGAGGTTGTAGAGACTGACGAGACGTCCCAATGGGTTCCTTTCCTTTTCCTCTTCCTCTTTGTCTAGCCGGGATGATTCTTGGAGGCATTATGATGAAGATGATTTGAAGGATAGGGAGGGAATTAGGGTTTTGGAGATGAAGATGTTTGAAGAGGTTAGGGTTAGCCGTGTGGGTATGAGAGAAGAGAAGAGTCTAGACTGAATTAACCCTTTAAAATTTGCTGATGTGTCGATCCACAACTGTATTTAACATGCATTTATTGTAAAAGTATCAGTATGTGTCGACACAAGGGGATATAGATCGATTCATTTCACGACTTAATTGGTTTTGAGAAGGTCCTATGTGTCGACACAAAGCACGGATGCATCGACACATACTGAAACAATTTTTGAAAAATTTGAAATCAAAAGACATGAATCGACACATATCACGAATGTATCGACCGGAAACTCCAATGTGTCGACACATGCACTTGTTGCATCGATACATACTGATGCTAAACTCTGGTTTAACTAATTTGTGACTACCTGTTGAGCATAGAAACCTGTTAACATCTCTTGAGTCAATGCAGTATGAATTATGTCATGATGATGATGCTCAAGTATAATTCATGAATCAAAGGTTAATGTTCAAACAACATATGCAATGAAATACATATAAACGATCTTAAAGAATTTGTTCTACCATACACTAATTACAAAGTTCCAAAGAGATTTTAGAAAGGAATAATATTACCTCTGTTGACGTAACCTTATGAAGTCTGAGTGAGGTCTAAAAACAAAGCTTAACAACCAACGTGAGACATATATAAATAAGGACCAACATGCTTAAGACATCGATGAGGAGAGATCTAAAATCCCCAATTCACGACGAATGTTGAAGAACAGTTCTGTTGCTAATGGTTTAGTAAAAATGTCAGCAAGTTGGTTTTTAGTATCAACATGCTCAAATACAACGTCCTCTTTTTCAACATGATCGCGAAGAAAGTGATGCCTAATCTCTATGTGTTTAGTGCGTGAGTGTAAAACAGGATTCTTAGTAAGATTTATAGCACTAGTGTTGTCACACTTTATTGGAATACGTTTGAGTTGGATATCGAAATCTTGTAGTTGTTGCTTTAGCCACAAGATCTGAGCGCAACAGCTACCGGCTGCAACGTACTCAGCCTCAGCAGTTGACAATGCGACAGACACCTGTTTCTTGCTATGCCAACTGACCAAAGAGTTTGAAAATAAGTGACATGTACCACTAGTACTTTTCCTATCTGATTTGCAGCCAGCAAAATCAGAATTGGAGTAACCTACTAAGCTACAATCGCTTCCTTTGGAATACCAGAGCCCATATTTAGATGTTCCATGAAGATATCTAAATATTCGCTTGACAGCTTTTAAGTGTGACTCCTTAGGATTCGATTGATATCGTGCACACATGCAGACATTAAACATGATGTCAGGTCTTGACGCAGTAAGATACAAGAGAGACCCAATCATACCTCTATACTGTTTGACATCTACACTCTTACCGTGCTCATCTTTATCTAGATTTCCGTTGGTAGGCATAGGTGTGTCTATTGATTTTGAGTCGTTCATTCCAAAGCGCTTGAGCAGCTCTCTGCAGTATTTTGTTTGACTCACAGCTGTACCCTCATCAAGCTGCTTTATTTGGAGACCGAGGAAGAAATTTAGCTCCCCCATAAGACTCATTTCAAATTCACCCTGCATAACTTTTGAAAACTCTTCGACCAAGTGTATGTTAGTTGAACCAAAAATTATATCGTCTACATAAACTTGAACTAAAAGAATGTGTTTTCCCTTGTGTTTAATGAAGAGGGTGGTATCCACTTTACCTCTTGAATATCCATGATCAAGTAGGAATTTGCTAAGTCTTTCATACCAAACCCGAGGGGCTTGTTTAAGACCGTACAAAGCTTGTTTCAATTTGTAAACATAATCTGGATATTCAGCATTCTCAAAACCAGGAGGTTGTGAGACGTATACCTCTTCATTTAGGACACCATTTAGAAACGCACTCTTTACGTCCATTTGGTAAAGCTTAAAATCTCTAGAACACGCATAAGCAAGCAAGAGACGTATAGCTTCGAGGCGAGCAACTGGAGCATAAGTTTCCTCATAATCTATGCCCTCCTCTTGGTTATACCCTTGTGCCACTAAACATGCCTTATTCCTAGTTATCACTCCGTTTTCATCAAGCTTATTTCTAAAAACCCATTTAGTACCTATGATATGATGATCTCGCGGACGAGGAACAAGTTCCCAAACGTCATTTCTTTTAAATTGATTAAGCTCTTCTTGCATGGCCATTAGCCAAAATTCATCAATCAAGGCCTCTTTGGCATTTTTAGGTTCTACTTGTGAAACAAAAGCGAAGTGAGAGCATAAATTACTTATCCTAGAACGAGTCATTACTCCCTTTGAAATGTCTCCCAAGATGTTGTCAATAGGATGGTCTTTTGAAGATCTCCAAGCTGGTGGAAGATCATTCACTTCAGCTTGTCCTTCTTCCTTATCTTTTACATGATTGGTATCTTCCTCCTCCTCATTGTCTTTTGTTTTGGACTGATCAATTTCCGAAACAGCTTCTTTGAGTATGTCTTCTGTAGATATACCTGTGTCATCAAAAGAAATACCTTTTCCGACATTTTTCGGATAAGACTCATCAAAAGAGACATGAACAGATTCTTCAACAGAAAGTAAACGCTTATTATACACTCTATATGCTTTACTTGATTGTGAATAACCAAGAAAAATACCTTCATCCGCTTTTGCATCAAACTTCCCAAGTTTTTCCTTACCATTATTCAAAACAAAACACTTACAACCGAATACGTGAAGATGTGACAAGTTTGGCTTTCTTCCTTTTAAAAGCTCATAAGGGGTTTTATTTAAAATAGGGCGAATTAGAATCCTGTTTAGAACATAACAAGCTGTGCTAACTGCATCAGCCCAAAAATATTTTGGTAATCCACCCTCATTTAGCATTGTTCTTGCCAGCTCTTCTAAAACGCGATTTTTGCGCTCCACAACGCCATTTTGTTGTGGGGTACGAGGAGCTGAAAAGTTATGCTCAATACCATACTTATCACAGTACTTATCAAAGAGATAGTTTTGAAATTCTCCTCCATGATCGCTTCGAATTGTAACTATTTTAGAATTCATTTTATTTTGGGACAGTTTTGCAAAACTCTTAAAAGCAGAAAAAGTTTCATCTTTGCTATGAAGGAATATAGTCCAAGTGAATCTAGAATAGTCATCAACGATTACTAAACCATAATAATTTCCACCTAGACTCTTTGTCCTAGAAGGTCCAAAGAGATCCATATGGAGAAGCTCAAGGGGACGTGAAGTTGAAATTACATTTTTGGATTTAAAAGATATCCTTGTTTGCTTTCCCATTTGGCACGCGTCACATAGGTCGTCTTTTGAAAATTTTATTTTTGGAAGACCGACTACTAGATCCTTAGATACAACCTTGTTAAGCAAATCGAAATTAACATGCGCTAAGCGTCTGTGCCAAAGCCAAGAATCATCATTCAAGGCAACTAGACACTTAGAGCTTGTTGAAGGTACATCAAAAAGATCAAGCATATAGATGTTGTTTACTCTTACACCCTTAAACACAACATTCTGTTCAGTATGTTCAATTATGCAGCAAGTTTTTGTGAAAGAAACCTTGTAACCCTTGTCGCACAATTGACTAATACTTAACAAATTGTGTTTAAGCCCCTCTACTAGATGGACATCAGAAATAGTAGTGGTAGAGGGGTTACCTACACTACCTTTGCCAAGTATAGCTCCTTTGTTATTGTCTCCATAAGTAACATATCCCTTCTTCTTTGTGTTGAAGTCTATAAAAAGCGATATGTCACCCGTCATGTGCCTTGAGCACCCGCTGTCTAGAAACCATCTTCTATTTACGGATGCAAGACACTCATCCTACAATATCAAAAGAGAGAAACAGGTACCCAATTTTCATTGGGTCCATGTGGGTAAATGGTAACATGGTTGCCTTTAGGCTTCCATTGATAAATGCCTTTAGGAACAAGAAATCTCCTAAACTTGCATTTTTCAATGGTATGACCAGCACGACAACAATAGTGGCATAAGCCATGATGATGCATTTGTTTATTTTTGGTCATTAAATCCTTTGGAATAAAGGAGTATTTTGCATATGGTGGATTTAATGATTTCCTAAATAACCTAGAATCAACGGCATAAGTAACCTTGGGTTGTAAAGCTTTATCCAATTTGACTTTAAGAGTTTTAACCTCTTGTTGCCAAATATGACAAGCTTCACAATACCTAACTTTACTACATCCGTTAAAATTAATATCTTTTGAATTTTCTGCAATACTAGCTTTCAAGCTTTCTAAATCTTTTTCAGCTTTGTATACTTTACCTTCCAAGAATGAAAAAATTTGTTTATCGGAAGATAATCTTTTAAAAGCATCTACAGCTTCGTTATGCAGTTTTTCAAAAGCTATTTTCAATTCAGAAAAAGACATAGAAGAAACATTACTATAGTAGGCTTGTCTTACTTTCTTATCGTTGATTTTCTTCTTGTGGTGGGACTAATTTTTGGTGTGAGCCATAAGACACAGATTTGCTGTCTCATCACTATCATTTGAACTTTGTGAGCTTGATGAATCACTATCACTTTCCCATGCAATATAAGCTCTTCTTTATTTATTTGACCTTTTTGGTGGAGCTTTTCCTTTGTCCTTTTTCTTCATAGGACATTCTGTTTTATAATGTCCAGATTTCCCACAATTAAAACAAGATCCTTTTACTCTATGCTTCTTATTCTCTTCCTGTTTTGACTCTATAGATTGTCTTCGAAACTTAATGAGATTTTTGTCGGAATGCTGGATTCCATTCTTTCGAATGAATCTATTATATCTCCTAACAAAAAGTCCCATTTCTTCATCACCCGAATCTTCGTCACTACTTGAATCATTGTCGCTTTGCTCTTTTTGTGAGGACTTTGAGTTAGAGGCCACAAGAACTATTGGCTTCTTCTCACTCTCTTTGTCTTTATTCTTTTCCTTTTTACTCTTTTTCTCAAATATTTCGAGACTTTCCAGTTCTTGCTGATGTTCTTCCAGCTTGCCGAATAAAGTTGTAATCGTAAGCGTCGTGAGGTCGTTGGCTTCCTTAATAGCTGTTACTTTAGGTTGCCATTCCCTGCTCAGACATCTCAGAATTTTATTAGTAGCTATTTCATTGGAAACAGGTTTTCCAAGTGCATTCAACCGATTTATGAGATGAACGAATCTCTTTTGCATGTCAGAGATAGATTCTCCTTGTTTCATGCGAAAGAGCTCGAACTCTTGATTAAGTGTGTTAATACGGGACTGTTTTACTTCAGTAGTACCCTCATGGGCAATTTCTAAAGCATCCCACATTTATTTAGCTGTCGAGCAATGGGATACCCTGTAATACTCATCAGCACTAAGTGCTGAAATTAGCATATTTCGAGCTCTCCAATCACTCGACCACTTTTTCTCATCTTTCTCATCGTAATCATCTTCTGGTTTAGGAACTATGGCGCCAGCCTCATTTCTCATAGTAATTTGAAAAGGACCATTTTGAATGGCAGCCCACACATTCCTATCCACAGAATTTATATGAACTCGCATGCAGTCTTTCCAGTAGCCATAATTTTCACCGTTGAAAACAGGCGCTCTATTATACGCCCCCTTTGGTTCAGAATCCATATCGTTACAAGCAGCCACAAAGCACCAGCGAACCGGCGCTCTGATACCACTTGTTATACGGTGTGGCTAGTGATCGAGAGGGGGGTGAATAGATCACCTCCTTGTTTCAAGGATTTAAAAGTATATCAGAGTTAGCGGAAAATTATGATCCCGAATCGACTTCCGTCTATTCTGGACCAGCTACTAGAAAACCGGACACACGAGTTTATGCTGGATTTATTAGGATGACAAAGATTTATTAACACCAGATTAGAATCAACTCAAATGCACTTATCATACAAAGGCTATTTCCAATGAACTAAAACACAACAAACAATTTTGTCAAACACTTGGCGTGTATGCATTCAACGATTAACAATAATGGTGATTTTGACAAAGGTTTTCGTACCACTATTGTATCTTGAAACTTTAATACACAACACACCAAACGAATCACAAAATTGTTGAAAACGTAAAGAGATAAAGATAAAATACGATACGCAGAGATTTTGTAAGGAAGTTCCCCACTTTCGTCCTCGCGGGTGGGTACGTCTCCCTCTCAATTTCAAAACTGAAATTGAGACTTGTTATATCAATAATCCTGAATTCGTTGTTTACAAGGTTACAATACAAATCCAGACATCTAAACCCCAAGATCTTCCTATTGTATGAACCTTCACTTGATCTGAGCTTGATCAAGAATTTACCCTGCAAGAAATGCAAACAATTCACCGGTTCCACGACCTGTTTGCGAAATATCCAAATTTCCAAACCCCTACGCTGCGGCTGAATATGTTTTGCAATCGTGACTAACAAACCCTCAAGAACACACCCGTTCTTGAAGGACAAACCAGATGGTTTTTCCTCGAAACCCCCTTTGAATCTTCAACTCAGCTAGATCCTTGATCGTACCACTGAACGTTATCTCGAAGATCCTTTAATCCGAAGAACAAAAATGATTATGTGTTGATGTTCTTGAATTAAAGAGATTGAGAAGATGATGAAGACAAAGTATCTTTCAGGTCTCTAAAGCTGCTCACAATTGATGCACACCAAACTTGCCTTTTGCTTTGATTGCTCAATTTTCACACTTGCGAATTCTTGTCAACAAACTGAACTGTCATGACACTTATATATGAAAACAGAAAACGTTAAAAGCAACAAACAGCTTTATGTATCGATACAAGAGTCGTATGCGTCGATGCATAGTGAGTATAATGCATACATGAGTCGACACATGGTTGTATGCATCGATGCATACTGTAACTGTTAAATTCCAGAATGTGAAGTAAATCATGCATCGATACATGATGCGTATGAGTCGATACATAGCCCGTTTACAAAGGAGCATGTGTCGATACAAGTGTCGTATGAATCGATACATAGCCCAATTACAAAGGAGCATGTATCGATACAAGTGTCGTATGAATCGATACATACTAAAGCAAAATTGTTTTTGTGAATATACCAAAGGAATGTGTCGATGCAAGGCATACATGTATCGATACATACATAAGGAAAATTGTTTTATGATTTTAATGATGATATGTATCAATTTGCCTTGTCTTTTAAACATAGTATAGGTATGAAATCATATGTATATACCAACTAACCATGCATATCACACAATTTGCATTTATAACATAATTTGCTATCATACAAAAACTTAAAGGCTTGCTCACAGGCACCCCCCCCCCCCATTACTTGTGAAAAGACATATTAGTCCCTCTCAAAAAAACATTTCTCCATTTCCAAATATCCGGTAGACGCACGGATTTTTCAAATTCTCAGAGGATACCGGGAATTTCAAGCACCTACCAGGAATTTCGAATTAACAAGTAAGAATTTCCGGATTTTTTGAAATAACCGGTGAATATTACCGGTAATTTCAAAAACCCCGGTAACATCCTACCGGGAATTTTGAAATTACCGGTAATTGTCACCGGGGATTTCAAAAGATCCGGTAGTTGTAAATTTTTCCTTGTTTCGGGAATTTCAAAATATCCGGTATTTTATCAATATTTGTTATTTTTTTTAATCTTATTTTTTTTTCAGTGAAAACCAGAGGCCATGATGGTAGCATTGCTGGGAGGGCGCTTGATTTGGCGGGAGGTGGTAGGGGTAGAGGTACAGTAGTTCCTGATGCTGAGTCTGCACATGTACGGGCAGGTCGGGTGGTCCCAACCGGTTCACACCGGAGGCGGATGACCGAGCAGCGGGGGCGTTTCCAGGCACCTCGGTCTGTTACGGACGTGGAGGTATTTCCTCAGTGCAGGCCACAGATGGGGACGTCCCTGTTCTTCAGCCGGAGGAGGCTATTATTGGAGATGTTCCGGAGGAGACTGCAGTTAGGGATGTGGTAGAGGAGATTGATTTTACAGTGGCAGTTGAGGTTGAGGTTGAGGATGAGGTGGCTGGTACAGCAGAGGCAGCTGGTACAGTAGAGGTTGCTGGCACAGCAGGGGTTGCTGGCACAGTAGGGGTCGATGAGACCATTGAGACTGATGTTACGGTCCCATCGACCGAGCCATCGGTGCACACTGAGCCAGGATTCCCTGGTGGGCTGATAGATACGTCTGTGCTTACAGAGTACAGTGAGCACGTGGCGTTACGATTATGGCTGGGCGAGGTATATGTTTTTTGCGTTTCATTTTAAGTTTTGTTAGCTTATACATAAATTGTTTTTGTACTAACAAAGTTGTTTAATGGTTCGTGTCATAGGTACGACCTGTACTGAGGGTCCAGTCTCACGGGGCGAAGATGAAGAACTTCCCGAGTATTCCCTTCCCTACTGCAGTGAAGAGGATCGTGGAGGAGTTTGACCTCCTGCATTTTGGGAACTGCTCTCTCACCATGCTCGATGCAGATTTGCTGAGTGCCTTTGTCGAGAGGTGGTACAAGGAGACATCATCATTTCATCTCCCATTCAGAGAGATGGCTGTGACCTTAGATGATGTCGCCTCCTTGTTTCACCTCCCTATCGGTGGTAGATTCTGGACGGCCCCGATCATGAGTGTGTCCCAGGCACATGCATTGGTGGTACATGATCTGGAGCTGCCTGAGGCAGTGGTGTATCAGGAGTTCACTGATACACGAGGCGCTCACCTACGCATGCGGTGGCTCCGTGATAGGTACGACGAGCTTGTTTCTGCTGGGAGGTTTCAGGCTGCCGCTAGGGCGTACATGTTGCATGTAGTAGCATGTACTCTCTTTGCGGACAAGTCTGGTACGTATGTTGATGATCGCTACCTATGCCTCTTCAGCAATCTGCAGACGCACAACTGGGCCTGGGGATGTGCAGCCCTGACTTAATTGTATCATGCGCTCGGGGAGACGACCCAATTTGAGATGAAGCAGCTTGTTGGGTACCTTAGTTTGTTGCAGGTATATCTTAATTCATGTTCTTACTTGTCCTTCTATTTTTATTTAAATCATTCTATTTCTAATTTATTGTTTGTTCTGATCTCAGTGCTGGATCTATGAGCATTTCCCTATGATATGCGATAGGAGGTTCCAGCCATATACCCAGGGGGCATACTTGAGTACAGGAGGAGACTGGACGAGCTGACCGTAGAGGATGTCATATGGATACCCTACGATGATCACAGAGCCGTCCGTGAGTTCGAGGAGTCGTCATTATACTCCGGATATATGAGATGGGAGACTTTGGTTGCCAGGCACCTTCCAGGGAGATGCTTGTGCCAGTATTGATAGGTGGCTTCAGACGCACTTCCTCAGCTCTGGTCGTGCCATTGTAGCTCGATCTGCACTGGTTCACTATCCCTCATAGTGTGAGGATGGCTACTTGGAGTGGTTTCTCACCGTATCACATCCACGCATTACTCCATCGCCGGCTGAGGAAGCACCTTCTGAGGATGCACCTTCTGGGGGTGTACCTTCTCATGACGCAGCTCCTCCTCTTCCTCCTCCAGCACATCACCATGATGACACACAACGCTTTCAGATGATAGCAGTGATGGCGGATGAGCTCATGGGCTTGGTAGACCCTAATGGCAGTGTTTCTGCTGGATTAGCTAGGATTGCACACCTAGCCCGTGGGGGGTCCTATTTAGTATTGTATATGTATTTTTGTATTGTATGTATATTTTGTATTATATGTATATTATTGTATTGTATGTATATTATGTCAGAACAATATATTGTATCATATGTATATTATTGTGTTGTATGTATATTATGTCAGAACAATATATTATTATTATACCTTCGATTACACTCTTACATCGCAGTGATATGAAATAAACAACTTAAACAAATCAACACTTAACATTACATAAACAACTTAATTAATCAACATTAAAAACCTAAACACTACCAGATGCTTCAGGGTATTTCAGCATCTCCATTATTTCATCAACTGATTTTGAAAGCTGCACATCAAACTCCATCGGACCCCTTGTTAGCCTACGGTGAAATGATCTCCACATTTTGATGACATCTTCATCGTCCTTCAGCTCAATTAGGTTGTATTTCAGACTACCATCCACCCAATCCTCCCGAAACTCGATCTTCGACACCTTTCTATTGTCACCTTCAAGCAACAATCCCTTTAACTTCAAAGTTAGGCTGGCAAAGGAGGTTGTGTCATCGGGAAGCATTAATTAGACAGAACGAGAACCTCTCTGAAAGTAAACTTCTGCCTTAATCAAAAATGCGGGAGAAGCCATTTTTTTATGAAATTCTGGTATCAGACGTGTGATGTTAAGGTGCGATGTCACAACAACACACTCTGCACAATGGACAAAATAAACAGCAGCATAACACAGAGAATTGTTCACCCAGTTCGGTCTAACTACCTACGTCTGGGGGCTACCAAGCCAGGGATGAAATTCACTACTCGTAGAATTAAATTACAGACTCAACAACCCAGTTGACAATCTCCTAATCTTAATTCCTACTAGTGACTTCCTACCTAAGAAACCACTTAGATATGAGAACACTACTCAATCCCTAAAACACTTCAAAGATCACACACTTTGAATACCACTACTTGATTCTGCTTCACAGCTTTGAACAAGAATAACTCAAAATCACAATACCAATTCGCTCTCGAATGGCTTACAAAACATGTACAAAGACACAAAACGACTCTCAGTCTTTGGCTCACTTTCTTCGTCACTTTTCTTTAGTACTGGTGCGCTTTATATAGCTCCTTGAATTGGACTTGGACTTGCTACAATATCTGATCTGATTTGTTATTTAAAACTGAATATTCAAAACAAATTTTCTCCTAAAATCTTTTCAAATCTTCACCCTTTTAAATCTCCTACAAATCTGCATCAAATCTCCTATGCAGCGAAGAATATCTATCCCAAAATATCCACATCCAATGAGACAGCTTGCTCTCCACAATTCTAGCTAACACGCGAACCCTAACAACATCACAACCTGATGTTATTAATTCTGCAGATCTAATGTCACAACATCGCATGTGACATCAGACATCCAACTTCAGTAATTTAAATACTTAACACAGCCCAGTGTTAAGACTCAATGTTGCAACATCACCACCTTGACATCAACATTGAACATACTTTGTTTTACCAAAATTCCAGCCAATCCAAGAACTAACAATCTCCCCCCTTTGGCTAATTTTGGCTAAAACAATCTCTGCACCTTCAGAGACTTCAGCAGCAGAAAAAAACTTCAATGATATCTTTTAAAACTTCATGCAGCATCTTCAAATCTCTTCACAAAACTCTGCTGTATCACCAAGTTCAACAGCTACACTCTTCAAACATTCAAGCAGCTGCACATATTTCAATATTAGCAGCAATAAGCACTCCCCCTCAATGTAACAACCAGCATAGCAGCTGTTCAGCAATTACTCCCCCTCAAATTCTGCACTATAACATCAGCAATCAGCTCATAGCCTTAGCAACAGCCTCTTTGATACTCTAGGCTCTCTTGGCTTTTCTCCCCCTTTTTAGCCACAATTAGACAATCTTCAAGCAGGAGCCCTATTAACTATAATTAGTACTACCCTAGCTCTCATTGTTAGCCTCACAGTTAGAACCAGGCAAAACAAATCATAGAACAGAACGTAAAGAGTGCATAAACAACACAATAATCAAGTTACAAACCAAGCACCTTAAGTGCTAACAAAAACAACATTGCAGAAACAAAAACTAAAACTACTAGAAGCAAAAACAAATAAGCTAGTCTTCTTCTGAACTTGCACCATCTTGTCCTTCATCTTCAGAGTCAGCATGATCATCATGTTCCAAAGATTGGATCATCTTCTCAATCTTTTCTTTTCTAGCCAGACTGGTATTAATCACAACATCAAAGTCTTTGCGGGTTGCCTTCAGCTCTGCTAGCAAACCAGCCTTGGAAGTTTTCTTCTTGATACCTGCATTTGATGTTGAGACAATATCTGCAACATGACTTTCCATAAACAATTTCTGATGCAATGATAATGGAGACTCCCTCTTGCATGCTTTATCAGCACAAGTCAATATTCCTGGTTGTTGACTCAGAACGACTCCACTAATGAGAGAAGGAAATGCTATATGCATTTTAATAGCATTTGTTGTTGCATTTTTTACAGTCTAATCAAATATGTATGTGCCATAGTCAAACTTTTTCTGTGTACCAACAGCATAAATAATCCTTCCCAATCCCACAGCTGTGGTGGTTTTGTGATTAGTGGGCACCCAGTTTGCAGCTCCAATTCTATGTAGTATAGCATACTTCACACTCAGTTTGCTAGTTGGTAGCTTTTCTTTTAATGGCCATACTCTAACCTGTCCAGCAGTAATTTCCTTGCACACTTCATTATCTGTATCCTCCAGTTCTGTATACTCTGCATCCTCTCTTCCTAAGTAGCTATTGACAATCTTAGGAGAGAACTCAACACATTTTCCTCTGACAAAGACCTTCATAAAATCTGGACTGCTCTTGTCAGAGATATTTACAGGAAGATTTACTATGAATTCCTTTACCAGGCCATCATAGCATCTTGAAAATCCACACACAGTTTTCATTAACCCAACAGCTTTAATTCCTTCCGTCACTTCTTTAATCTCCATGGCTTCTTTTCCAATCTCTCTCTCAAGAGCAATCCTCCTTTGGCAAATGAACTTCCACATATAGGCATTGCTTGCATGGTGGAAGGAGATGTTATCCACAGGAACATCTGGGACTTTGTCTGCAATCCTTTTTGCAATAGATTTTCTGACATGAGTGATGTTCTGAACATCATCCTCATCATCATGCTCAGACTCAGATTGTTCCACAATCTTCCTCTTTCTTGGATTCACCTCGACCTTACTCCAAGCTTTTGTTGGCCCAACAACAGTCTTTTTCCTCTTATCATCAGAAGACTTCTTTAGGGCCGATTCAGCCTGCTTTTCTTTCCTTGTCCTTAGTCTCTTAGCCAGACCAGGCACTGCTCTTCCAATGACTTCATCATCAGATAAGTCATCAACATTAATCACATCAGTAGTCTCAGCATCCCTACTAGGCGATGTTCTGACATCCACTTCAACATCCCCTTCACCATGAATATCATCTTCTCCACTACTTACTTCAGTATCAACTTCAACTTCCTTCTCAGTATCTTCGATTACGGAGACAGCTAATCTGTGAAGATTTGTATCAGTAGACTGCATGTCACTCTTTTCTCTTGTACACTGATCAACAGCCATTTGTCTCAGAGGTCTAGATATACCCTTAATAGGAAGTCCTTTCTCAAAGATTTTATCAACGATCTGCCCCATGCTTTTATCAACATCTACCCTTTCCTCAACAGTTTGTGGAAGAGGGTTGGTAGTCCTAGGTTTGTCTCCAAATAGCACACTCCTCACAAATGCCATACTCTCTCTATCATCAAACTTCTTACGAGTGGATTGATTAGAGGTACTACCTTTTGAAGCTCTCACAGGTTGATATTTCTCAGGTCTAGTATTTCCTGAGACTGGAAGCATCATAGAGATGGGTTCTACATTCAAAGCTTCTTCCACAAATCCCTCTTCTGAGGAAACCCTAGCCATTCCTTTTGTAGAACTTTGACACGCAGATTTCTTGGATGGAGAAGCCATGAATCCGTTGAGATGGGTGGGATTTAGTGAGGATTGATTCTTGAAAGCAAAGGAGATGAACAGTCGCGAGAACAGGCCTTTGAAGAAGCGTGATGTTGCAACACTAGGAAATGATGGTCTAAGGCAAGGACCTTGATTTTGAGTGTAAATGACTTTCTCCCTCCATACAAACTTTCCTTTTAAATTTTTCAAAGGATCAAAATTCATTAATTCTGATTGTCCTTTCAGTATTCTTTCATGCTTGATGTTACCATCTGATGTTACAACATCATTACCACATAAGCCGACCTCTTTTGGTATCCATTGATAGCAATTATCTTTGGATCTTATACCCTTTAACACAACCTGATTATGCTCATCAGAAACCACACACTCATCTTTGGTGTAGTTAACTTTGTACCCTTCATCACACAATTGGCTTATGCTGATCAAATTTGTATTTAAACTGTTGACAAACAGAACATTGTCAAGTTCAGGTCTACCATCACCTTTCACTTTTCCAACTCCTGCAACAACACCTTTTTCACCATTGCCAAACATAACTTCATGAGAGGGACAATGACTGACTTTAACTATCAGAGTTCTGAATCCAGTCATATGCTTTGAACATCCACTGTCAAAGTACCATGTATCCTTATCAACCTGGCTGTCTGAGGTGTGGGCTAAAAGACAATTCACCTTCTCCTTGGGAACCCATTGTTTAGCAACTTTGGGTCTGACCTTCTTTAGTTTGCTTTGAGGAGCAGATTGTGGATAACCATGCAATTTAAAACAAGAGTACTGCATATGTCCAAACCTTCCACAATAGAAGCATCTAACTCTGTCATCTCTGAATTGGTTATATCTTCTACCATTATGTTGTCTCCTTCTTTCATTGTTGGCCTGTCTTCTATGGTGCTGTTGTCTTTTGCCATAGGTAGACTGTCTCCTGAACTGAGGATGCTGTCTTCTAGGCTGTCTCCTATGGTGATGAGGCTTCCTTCTTCCATAGTAATGAGGCACAACATTGTTGTATTCATGTCTATCTCCATACCAGTTACCCTGATGTTGAGACATCTGATGAGACCTGTTCCGTTTAGACCTTACAGCCTCCATGCTCTTGTGATATTGAGGAGGCATATACTGACTAGCTCCTTGGGGCTGCATCTTCCTCTGATGAGGGCCATTCTTTTTCTCAGCATTCTGAGGTTGTGGATGAGCAACTTCCTTAGGTTTAGGATCCTGTCTCTTAGTGTGAAGATGAGACATAGGTTGAGACATCTCTTTCTCAACCACAAATCCTAATCCAGTCTTGTCTCCAGCTACCCTTTCTGTCTGAAGGATCTTATCAAGTGTGTCTGTACAACTATTCAGCATCCTAACAGTTTTGGTCATATGATTAAGATGAGCTTTGACCAACAAGACTTCATTTTCCAACTCAGCTTTAGCAGTCTCAAGCTGAGCAATCTGTTGCTTGTGACACTTGTTTTCTTGACAAATCTCAGCACTTTTTAAACACAGCTCTTGATAAGTAGATGCTAACTCCTTATAAGTTATTTCCCCATCACTGGAATCATCATCAGAAACAACAGTTCCTGTCAAAGCTCTGACATGCTTTGCTGACTCACTTTCACTTTCACTGTCAGAGTCAGACCAGGAAACTGTCATGCCCTTCTTCTGCTCTTCAAGAATGTGGGACACTCTTTCTTGACATGTTCATACCCTTCACATTCAAAGCACTGAACTCCTTTATCTTGGGTAGTTTTCTCTTCATCCTTCTCTTTTGACTTGCTGATGTCAGAAGATATGTTCTTGACATTTGGCCTGGGGTTATTGTTCATCCTCTTGAACACTTTGTTGAACTACCTTCCCAACATAACAATGGCCTGAGATAAGTCCTCCTGGGATTCAGTACTCTTCCCTTCCTCTTCTTGAGCATTTGAAGTCAAGGCTATACTTTTTGGCTTCTTTTCAGGTTCTTCTTCATTCAAACCAAGCTCAAAAGTTTGAAGAGATCCAATGAGCTCATCAACTCTCATCTTGCTGATGTCTTGAGCTTCTTCAATTGCAGTCACCTTTATCTTGTACCTTTTAGGAAGGGACCTCAGGATCTTCCTTACAAGCTTTTCTTCTGACATTTTCTCTCCAAGGGCACTGGATGCATTAGCCAGCTCAAGTACACTCATGTGGAAGTCATGAATAGTCTCATCTTCCTTCATCTTCAGGCTTTCAAACTTAGATGTTAGAAGCTGAAGTCTTGACATCTTGACTCTAGATGTACCTTCATGAGTAGCCTTCAAAATATCCCACGCTTCCTTAGCAACTTCACAAGTATTGATCAGTCTGAATATATTCTTATCCACCCCATTGAAAATTGCATTTAAAGCTTTGGAATTTCCAAGGGCAAGCTCATCTTCCTCCTTGATCCATTCTTCTTCAGGCTTTGGCTTTGAGGTGCCCTCTTTATCTTTCCCGGCATCATCTTTTTCAAACACAACAGGTGCTTTCCATTCTTTAATAATGGCCTTCCAAGCCCTGCTGTCCAAGGATTTTAAGAAAGTAGTCATCCTTGGCTTCCAATAGTCATAATTGGATCCATCCAAAATAGGGGGTCTGTTGACAAATCCTCCAACTTCTTTGTCCATCTTTACACCAGAAA
Organism: Lathyrus tuberosus; assembly: GCA_022829125.1. Taxonomy (NCBI): domain Eukaryota; kingdom Viridiplantae; phylum Streptophyta; class Magnoliopsida; order Fabales; family Fabaceae; genus Lathyrus; species Lathyrus tuberosus. The sequence goes on along the minus strand of JALAZF010000925.1, from coordinate 788,826 downwards.
GTAACTTCCCTAGATCTCACCCAGAGACAGACAGGATGCCTGCTCTGATACCAATTGAAATTCTGGTATCAGACGTGTAATGTTAAGGTGCGATGTCACAACAACAAACTCGGCACAATGGACAAAATAAACAGCAGCATAACACAGAGAATTGTTCACCCAGTTCGGTCTAACTACCTACGTCTGGGGGCTACCAAGCCAGGGATGAAATTCACTACTCGTAGAATTAAATTACAGACTCAACAACCCAGTTGACAATCTCCTAATCTTAATTCCTACTAGTGACTTCCTACCTAAGAAACCACTTAGATATGAGAACACTACTCAATCCCTAAAACACTTCAAAGATCACACACTTTGAATGCCACTACTTGATTCTGCTTCACAGCTTTGATCAAGAACAACTCAAAATCACAATACCAATTCGCTCGCGAATGGCTTACAAAACATGCACGAAGACACAAAACGACTCTCAATCTTTGGCTCACTTTCTTCGTCACTTTTCTTTAGGGATGGCAGGCAGACCCAAACCCGCGGGGCCCACCCGCACCCGAACCCGAGTCAATGGGTGAAAACCCGAGTTGACTGGGTTTGGGTTCGGGTTCGGGTGCGGGTTTGGGTAGTGTGAAACCCACACCCGAAACCCGAAACCACACCCGCTTAGACATAAAATTACATAAGTGCCCCTAAATATATATTTAGACTTTAATTTTAATTGTAATGTTAATATGTTGAAGACCTTAATTTTAATTGTAATGTTACCAAACTTGATGAAAAGTTGTAATTTAATTCCTTAATTTATTTGAGAGACCTTGATGGAATTTTTGTGTTTTAAGTTTCAATGTTGCTTTTGTATTTTTGTGAATTTGCTACGGGTTCGGCTTTGGGTGGAAAAACCCGAACCCAACGGGTGTGGGCGTGGGTGTTATTTTGCCACCCGAATAGCCTTTGGGTTTGGGTTCGGGTTCGGGTGGTGATTTCGGGTGCGGGTTTGGGTAGTGTGAAACCCGCACCCGACCCGACCCGTTGCCATCCCTACTTTTCTTTAGTACTGGTGCGCTTTATATAGCTCCTTGAATTGGACTTGGACTTGCTACAATATCCGATCTGATTTGTTAGTTAAAACTTAATATTCAAAACAGATTTTCTCCTAAAATCTTTTCAAATCTTCACCCTTTTAAATCTCTTACAAATCTGCATCAAATCTCCTATGCAGCGAAGAATATCTATCCCAAGATATTCGCATCCAATGAGACAGCTTGCTCTCCACAATTCTAGCTAACACGCGAAACCTAACAACATCATAACCTGATGTTATTAATTTTGCAGATCTAATGTCACAACATCGCATGTGACATCAGACATCCAACTTCAGCAATTTAAATACTTAACACAACCCAGTGTTAAGACTCAATGTTGCAACATCACCACCTTGACATCAACATTGAACATACTTTGTTTTACCAAAATTCCAGCCAATCCAAGAACTAACATTTTAGATATGTTTTGCCACAAGACCTAACCCTTATTTATACAAACGTTCATCTATTCTGGACCGCACAAAGTGTCGGTACAATCACAACCATACAAAACTGTCGGCAAAATCTCGACCGTTTAAAAAAAACCCTAAAATTATAACTACCGGGAATTTCAATTGGGGTGAAATTCCCGGTATCAAACTGTACTTTTCAGGGCATAACCGGATTTTTAACCACTTACCGGGGAATTTGAAATTACCGGTATACCGGGAATTTCAAATACACTACCGGGAATTTTGAACAATACCGGAAATATTTTTAACATTACCGGGAATTTCGTCCGGAGATTGTTTGAAAAAATTTAAGGGACATTTTCGCCATTTAAAAGATATGGGGGGGTGCCAGGTTTAATTGGGGGGGTGGCAGGTAAATTCTACGCGTGAGGGTGTTATCAGCCCAGGCTTCTTTCCATCCACCCATGTGTTCCGTCTGTGCCCTCTTGTATGATGGGCTTTTGAGGGAAATGCCCATATGATTTCATGACTTTTCACACACCCATTGTAAATATGCACCCTGTTTTAATGTTAAAGTTTTGGTTTAGATTTTTATTTTAATTAATTTCTGTTTTCTAACTTTGTGATTAATTTTTAAATTAAATTTTGATTTTGGTTTCAATCTTATTTTTTATCATGGTTTAACTAATGTTAGATCTCAATTTTAAAAGGCCAATGATATATAAAAATCATGATTTGGTTGATTTATTTGAATCAATAAAAGTCTTGATAAATATGAGGCCACTTTTTATTTATTTTATTTTTATTGGTCAATGAAAGTCTAAATTAAAAAGATTATCGATATCTCGATTAAATCTTGATTTAGACGAGACCAACTTTATTTTCATTTCGATTCCATTGTCTTTATTTTGGGTCGATGATATAACAAACTTCATGGTTTGGTTGATCTCATTAAAGCAACAAAACTTTGATAAATATGAGACCACTTTCTTTTTATTTCAGTTTCATTTACTGTTTAGTCGATGAAAGTCAAGAATAATGATTGTCAATTTTATTGATAAATTATGATTAAGACTAGACCATTGTAAATTCCCTTTCATTTCAATTTTAATTGGACTACTAACTTTTCATTTCTCTCTTTGGTGAGACTTGTAAATATTTCATGATGAAGTCTTGTGGACGACTCCTCTGTTTCTGTTATGATTGTGGTTGTCTGTTTCATTTGACACTTTCTCAATATCCTTCCAAAGGAAAATATTTCTATTGACCTCAAAGTCATAGATAACTCATTACCATCTTGGCCTCCTTAGAGCCATCTCCTACCTTTGACCTCATAGTCATAGGATCCCATCTTGGCCTCCTTAGAGCCATCATCTTCCCTTGACCTCATAGTCATAGGATACTTTCCCCTTGGCTTCATAGCCACTTACATCACAACTTAGACTTATAGAGTTTCCTAAACTCTACATGAGCTCATACTCATTCCCCCTGGAACTTTGACCACAGTCAACGGTTCCTCACCCTTAGTTAGGGGAACTACGGTTGCTCTGATTCTTTAGTCAGATACGTAGGCACAAGATGTGATGTCTTGGCGAGCAAACTTAGTGTATATACCCTTAGGTCTTTACCTTACTCTTAGCATAGATCTCTTAGCAAGCAAACATAACTTAACACAAACTAAAACAAGAGGTTCTTGTAGAGTACTACAGATACTTAGGGTGTTAATACCTTCCCTTAGTATAACCAACCCCCGATCCCCGATCTCTTAGCTTTGTCTTCACATAGCGCAATTAGGGTTTCCGATCTTTTCCCTTTCCTTTGGATAAACCAAAGTTCGGTGGTGAATTCAAAGATGTGTTATGCAAGTTAATTAATAGCTTGTTATCCGATTCTCACCGCAACAGAAATGGCGACTTCACTGGGGATCACTTTTTGAGGGTTAAGCCCACCTTGTTTTATTTGTGTTGATTACATGTTTTGCTTGCTTATTTGTATATATCTGTATACTTGTTTGGATTCTTCTGTTTGGAGGGTTGCTACTATTGAGTGGTGAGATAAGTCCTAACCCGGACTTGAGAGCACATATATGATAGGATTGTGGTGTAATCAATAGTCGGTTGTTGAGAGTAGTCCTAACAATGTATGGCATATGATGACCACGCTCAGTTGAGGCCCTTTAGGATTATTAATGTCTGATGTGAGTAGTCGCATTGATGTCACTCTTCCCGATTTGAAAGCCAGTGATTTTGAGGACCGTAGTTACCTTTACCCCACTTGGACTTTTAGGATGTAGTGCGGTGGCTGTGAGGGAGTAGTCCCAAGTAGTTGTCACGCGATACTACACTCAGACGAGTTTACCTTGAGAATATTATTAACCCGTATGAGTAGTCACGTAGGTCGATAATATCCAAAGGATTTACGTAGACTCTGAGAACTTTTAGAACCCTGTTCAACAGTTGATGGATCCATAGTACACACCTTGTTGGGATAGGTAGACCATGGCCCCATTCATGAGACCCCTAAACCTAGGGCTTATATGCTTTGTTGTGTGTACATATGTTTGTGCTTGTGTGCTTTGTGCATCCATACATTCACGCATTCTTAGCCCTTTGGTTTCAAGGAACTCAATCATTCTTTCCTTTGCAAAGATCAATAGAGATCATGATTTTTAAATTGAAACTCTTTAACTTGATGTTGAATTCCTTGAAACCATTTGGCTTGTGTTAGCATTGCATGCGCATTTGCATTTTCATTTGCATTTCTCAGCCTTGAGTCTCATCCATCCTTTGTCCGTAACCCAGCAGTTGACTTCCCGAAGCCAGCATTGGACTTGAGGTAGCTTTTGAAGGATCATGAACTCAGGAGAGCATAGCCAATTTGTGACTAGAGCAGATTTTGACTTGTTGAAAGATCAGTTGGATCGGATTGTGGAAGCTATGACAACCTTGGCAAAGAGAGATGACAATATTCAAAGGACTTTTGTGACCAATGTTGCTCAAACTCAACCTGTGCAAATTCCTGTTGAGAATCAGGTTATGCAAGAACATGCCTTTGTTCGAGATGGACGTTCCTCTTCAGTTGATGCCGTGGAATATCGTAGCTTCGCATTCTCTGAGCCAGATTCCCGAGAGTTAATCCCTGTGATGAAAACCAAGGATCCACGAGACGTTGAGATCATGGAAAAATGTCGTGCCTTGGAAGAAAAGCTTGATGTCATTAAGTGTCGTGACACCGCTAATTTGAATGCTTTGAACATGTGTTTGGTACCCAACCTTGTGATGCCTCCAAAGTTCAAGACGCCAAAGTTTGAGAAGTACAAAGGGGATAGCTGTCCAAAACAACATTTGGTAATGTTTTGCAGAAGAATGACTCCATATGTCCGTAATAACAAGCTCATGGTCCACTGTTTCTAAGACAGTCTGAGTGGGGCATCACTGAATTGGTACATGCAGCTAGATAGCAGTCGCATCCAATCATGGTCAGACCTAGCTAATGGCTTTGTGAAGCAGTACAACTACAATCTTGATTTGGCTCCCAGTCGCTTGCATTTACTAGACTTATCTCAAGAAGACAATGAATCCTTTAGAGGATATGCTCAGAGGTGGAGGGAAATAGCAGCTCGTGTCCAACCTCCACTCTTGGATAAGGAATTGGTTGATTGGTTCGTGGATACCTTGCAAGGCCCGTACCGAGAAAAGCTGTTTAGCACGGTGACATCAAATTTCTCTGGCTTGGTAATAGCTGGAGAGCGCATCGAGAGCGGTCTTAAGAGTGGAAAAATCCAAGGCACCAGGAACATCCTAGCTAGTGAGAGTGAATCAATTGCCAGTTCTCAAGAAGAATGGGAGAAAGAAAGTAGTTCCACTTGGGAATCTCTGATACCTCAACGCTCATGCAACTCAAGTGTTCAGAGTCAGCAATCTTTTGGGTCTCCGCGTCTGACACCAATCTCTCCACAGGGATAATATTCTTCTCCAAATCGAAGACCTCCTCAGTATCAACGGTCCTACCGCCGTCAGCCACGTCAACATGCACGACAAAGGCCAAGAAAGCCAAAGAAGAATTTCACTCAGCTGCCAATACCATACAGTTAGTTCTTGCCAGATTTAATCAAAGGTGGATTGATAGTGCCAAAGGAGATAGATCCAGTGCCTTTTCCATGCCTGCCAGACTCTGACGCCAGCACCCGATGTGACTACCATGCTGGGGCACAGGGGCATGCAACTGAAGATTGTAAGGTACTCATAAACAAGGTTCAGACTCTGCTTGACTCCAATATGTTCTCGTTCACGCCTCAAGGCATTCAAATCAACAATCTTTCACCTAATCAAGCGGATTCATCAGACTCTGAAATGGAAGAAATTGCCGAGAGTGGATGTAAAGATGATTCTCAGACTGATCTCGACAGCAACTCTGAAGATGTTTATCTCAGCGGCAAATCAAGGAAGGAAAGCCCAGTTCCCAGTGGCTGGCAATCTTTTGGCTGTTTCAGCAGTTTTGTGTATTTTCCTTGCATGTTTAAATTTGTATTTGCTCGTAAGCAGTTGTAATTTCAAATTGGCAGTATCAATGAAATGTTTCTGCACCTTTTGATTAAGTTTATTCGTTTCACTCATTTACTGTTGTTTTCGTAAAAGCAAAAAAACAAATTTCTTTTCCATCCACATATTGTTATCAAACTGTTGTTTAAGCAAAGATTTGGGAGGATGATGAAAATGCTATATCCATAATTGTTGTGGTATGCTTTCAATTAAACTTTACTGATGATGTAAGGCATTGTTTCAATTCCTAAACACTGGAGAAATAAGGAAGATAATCCCTCGTTAACCCTTCGAGCCTAGAAGTAGGAGTTTTCTTTCCTTACACAAAAAACCCTTAAATCCCAAACCTGGGGTAGGGTAGTTCTTAGTTTAACTTGGTTATGCATTCGAATGCAAGCGCTTCATGCAAGACACCAGTCAACTCTCTCAAATCAAATGACAATAAAAAAGAAGAGGTCTCAAAACCTCAGAAGACAAAGAAGGGGTCTCAAAACCTCAGATGACAAATAAGGGGTCTCATAACCTCAATGAAGACAAGAATAGGTCTCATAACCTCAACAAAGACAAGAAGAGGTCTCATAACCTCAACGAAGATAAGAGGAGGTCTCAAAACCTCAGTAATAAAGGATAACCATATGTTGTAAGGGGGTAAAGACCACCCTATGTGTCTGAATCATCATCAACTATCATCAGTTCAATTTCCAGTCTATGGGAATCTGAATGTATGGCCTAAGTTAACTGAGCATAGGATTGGAGTTCATCACGAAGTTTGGATGGGGACAAATAATCTTTGAGCCTTTATCCTTTGTTTCATGAACCGTGAACCAAGCCACATTACAACCCTTAAAAGACCTAATTGAGGCGAGGTTGTTTTGAAAGCATACTACAGCAAGGTTGATTAACCTGACTCCTAATGATCTTTGTTGATTGCGTGTGTTGATCACTTTATCTGTTATTCTGTAAATGACCGGATCCACTTTGTTTTTTATTACTTGATCATTCCACTGTGTGTGTTTTATCAATAAACTTTGCTTTCAAAAGCTTGCATAAATGTTACATTGAAATTGCCAATTTTTAAGGAACAATACTTGTTTGCAAAACAATTCAATATCAAAGGAATCCCAACAAATGCAGCCTGCTAGGGAATTTGACTTGGTAAAGGAAGCTTAGTCTGGGGCAACCAATTTGAAGGATATGCCAATCAACCATTCCAAGAGCTATTGAATCAAGGGCAAAACTCTTCAAAGTCCAGAATATTAAGGCAAGCCTTCTTGAGGTCATCGTATGAAAAGTTTGGACTTCAATGACCCACCAATAGGGGCAAGTTTGTTCCCCAGTTGTTCCTACCACGGTCTAAAAAACTTTGTATTGCGGATACAGTTGAACTGGGGTAGATATGTCAAGATCCATGAATCTCTTCAAGAGTTTGAAGATATTGAAGCATCTGGTTTGCCAATTCTTCTATAAAATCCTTTTGATAACTTATCCTCACAGACCAGTTAATCAGAAGCAGTCAAGTCGAGATTCGGTAAATCTCTAAAAGGTCAACGACATCTCCTTCACAGATTAACCAAGCTGACAGGGGCAAGTTTGTTCCCCAGTTGTCAACAACCAGTCTGAAGAACAAGTTCAAGGACCTTGTTGTGTAAATGCAGTTGAACTGGGGCATTTATGTCGAGATTCACGAATCTCTTCAAGAGTTTGAAGGTATTGAAGCATCTAGTATGCCAATTCTTCTGTAAAATCCTCTTAATATTTTCTTCTGACATACCATGTACTCTGGGGCAGATGAGTACGCAGAACTACTCTGTTCTTGTGATACCCTTTGCCAACTCCCCAGAAAGCTGTTACTTCAGCTAATCTTGGCAATTCTCCATGGATTTCCCTCCAATAAAGAAATCAAGCTCATGATGGCAATCCTAGTGAAGTCATGATGCTATACCCCGAGTGGATTACTATTTTCCCTCAGAGAAGTTGGTAACCTTGAAGTAGAGTTGTTAATCCTACTTATTCATCCCCAGTAATGGTCCAATCTGTTGAGGATGGTTGGGTATCCTTGTCGAGATGTTTATTTCATCTCCAGTCTCGCTTCTCTTTGTCTGTTTTGTCAGCATAAACATGGCATACATGCATTCTCATATGCATAGCATCTTAGCATCTCTGCTACCCTGTCTTGGTGTTTACATGTTTTTGTTCACTTTAGCGTTTATCTCCCCAAGTGACTGGGTTTGTCTATTCTCTCCAATAGAGTTGTCAGCCCTTAGGCATAAAGTGCCCATCCTTTCTGAATTCCCCACAGAGTTTGATTCTCGTGTATGATGGTTGGTTTAGTTATCTTTTCCACATTTGGATAAGATAGGTCCCTATTTGAGTTCATTCCTCAAATGGTTGGAGTCTTGTTTGACTGTTTCTTTCTAGCTTGTTCCTAGATTGAACTTTGGTCCCTGACAAGTGTGGTTTCCGAGCCTATCTTGAATGTGCATTTATTTTGCACTGTGTCTCGCAGAAGAATCTCTTACAGATCCACATTAAAGACATGATCATTTCTCCAGCAGTGTTGTAATATCAACATCTCTTTGGAGCTTATACTCAACAACAAGTGGCAATCTCCTTGAGAAGCTTGTTTTGCTATCATTACCTCTACAACGATAAGTGGCAGTCTCTCTCACGAGAAGCATATATATCCTTGGTTTTATTCATACTTCTACAGTTACCAATGATGTTACCTTCAATCAGTCACTTTCCATCAACCTGTTTGGTGTGATCCCTATTTAAGGTGTTCTTCCCGTCAAACTTTTTGATGATGTGTTCCGAGATCAGGTTATGTACCTTCGGATATGTTTTGTTCCTTGCCGGCAACCTTTTTGACGATGTGTTCTGAGCTCAGGTTGTGTACCTTCGGATATGTTTTGGTCTCTTTCCATCATCCTTTTGACGATGTGTTCCGAGCTCAGGTTGTGTACCTTCGGATATGTTGTGTTCCTTGCCGTCAACATTTTTGACGATGTGTTCTGAGCTCGGGTTGTGTACCTTCGGATATGTTGTGTTCCTTGCCGTCAACCTTTTTGATGATGTGTTCTGAGCTCAGGTTGTGTACCTTCGGATATGTTTTGTTCCTTGTCATCAACCTTTTTGACGATGTATTCCGAGCTCAGGTTGTGTACCTTCGAATATGTTTTGTTCCTTGTCGTCAACCTTTTTGACGATGTGTTCTGAGCTCAGGTTGTGTACCTTCGGATATGTTTTGTTCCTTACCGTCAACCTTTTTGACGATGTGTTCGAGCTCAGGTTGTGTACCTTCGGATATGTTGTGTTCCTTGCCATCAACCTTTTTGAATATGTGTTCCGAGCCCAGGTTGTGTACCTTCGGATATGTTTTGTTCCTTGCCGTCAACCTTTTTGACGATGTGTTCCAAGCTCAGGTTGTGTACCTTCAGATATGTTTTGGTCTCTTTCCGTCATCCTTTTGACGATGTGTTCTGAGCTCAGGTTATGTACCTTCGGATATGTTTTGTTCCTTGTCGTCAACCTTTTTGACGATGTGTTCCGAGCTCAGGTTGTGTACCTTCGGATATGTTTTGTTCCTTTCCGTCAACCTTTTTGACGATATGTTCGAGCTCAGGTTGTGTACCTTCGAATATGTTTTGTTCCTTGCTGTCAACCTTTTTGACGATTTGAACTTTGGTCAGCTATGAACCTAAACATCAGATCAACTATGAACCTCAATCCAGGCCCAACTCATATTGGTGTCCAAAGTCCAGTCTTTGCTGGCAAACCAAATCATATTGGTATTTTCAGGCCCAACTCATATTGGTGTCCAAAGTCTAGTCTTTGCTGGCAAACCAACTCATATTGGTATTTTCAGGCCCAACTCATATTGGTGTCCAAAGTCCAGTCTTTGCTGGCAAACCAACTCATATTGGTATTTTCAGGCCCAACTCATATTGGTGTCCAAAGTCCAGTCTTTGCTGGTAAACCAAATCATATTGGTATCATCTTATCCAACTCATATTGGTATTCAAAGTTCAACTCATATTGGCATTCAAAATCCAACTCATATTGGTATTCAAAGTCCAACTCATATTGGCATCTCATCCAACTCAAATTGGTGTTTGCTAGTATCATCCATATTGTGGGCCCAGTGTTTACTGGCGTGTTATGCTTAAGTCCAATCATTGTTGGCACTTTAATCTTATTTCCCAGCAGAGGTTCAGTCATTATCAATATTTATCATCATTCGGCGCACGCAGAGTTTGTCTCTGTCTTTTCTGGATTTTCTTGAAGATCCCGTTTGAACTCTTCAGTATAAGAAATCCCCAAAAAATATTTTGTTGGGTGTTTATCCTTTTGTTTCAAATTGATCCCCAGTAGAGATCATGTCTTCTTTCTGGTTTCATGCCCAGTAAAGAGTGTGTTTTATTTCCCCAGTGTCGTTCGGTCACCTATGAACCTGTCGTCCATCTCCCTGGATCTTTCCCCAGTGGAGAACACCTCTCTGGATCCTATCTCCAGTGAGGATCTGTAGTGTTTCCCTTTGTTTTTCTATCCCCAGTGTTTCCTTGGAGTCTCCCCAGTGAGCCTCTTTTGTTAGGTAGTCTGCATCCCCAGTGAGTCTTCCTTGTGGATGCTAACCTTCATCCTTCCCCAATGAGGCTCACCCGTGGTGGTCTGCTCTTTTATTCTTTGGTGTCTTATTTGTCTGCATTTTTTCACTATCATGACATTATATCATCATACTAGGAGTTCATGGCATGTCAGCATTTGTATGTCTTTTGCTCGTCCTTAGCATTTGCATTCCATCTAAGGGCAAAATTTTCGGTTTGCTATATTTAAATACCTTTCACCTTGATGTCCCGAGGATTTCCATTCCTCCTGCCATCTGGTAAAGCTATTTAAATAGGGGCAACTGTCATACTCCAAATTTTACCCTTAGATTCTTTGATCTTTTGCATATCATTCTAGGTCAATCATATTGCATATCTAACCCAACTTATCAGCTTTTGTTTTGCTTTGTTTCACCTGTGGAGTTAGGGTTTGTTCCAGAAGCTTCAAGGGTATGAATCAGGGTTTTGGAGAAGAGTTTTCTGCTGAGTTTAATTTCTATGGCTCAAAGGCTGTCTCTCCTGGTTATTTGTACTCAAGTTTGAGGCGAAAATGTGGGGTGTTCATTGTCACGAGAGGTTCTTATCAGGAGTTTATCAGGGCGCGACTTCAGTTTCTCTGAATAGTCGCAAGGGTGTTATTGTTTAAAGTTTCATCTGTGGATTGATTGAAGAGATAATGGATCAAAATTCTGGAGGATTAGGGTTTCTCACCATTGGAGTTTATGATTGACAAATACCGTTCATTTGAGTCTTCTAAGGCTAGTTGGTTCATGGTGTGTGTAGTACTGTTTCAGTTCAATTGAGGTTATAGAGCCATCAAAGAGATCAGAGCAGTTGGTACGTTTTAAGTTGTGTGCGAGTATTTGGTTATGTTGGTTCAAGATTTGTGGCAGTCAAGTGTAATGGTCAAGGTTTAAGTGTGGTTCAAATGTGAATGTGTATTACAAAACTCATGTCCGCTTTCCTCACCCTTTTTCTATGTCATTTTGTTCTTTTAAACCAATTACCCATTTCATTCGTCCATTATCCAATTCTATCCCATAAACCATTTTTCATATCCAAACTCACAACAATCCATTTTCTTTTTGTTTCATATCCATCACAATCCGTAAAGCCTATTTTCTATTATCCGCCTTTTTATTTTATTTTATTTATCCAAATAATTTGATATCCATTTTCCATTTTTATTTTTCTTTAAGATCCATTCATAATTAATTCACATTTTCATTCTTTTTCTCAAAGTCCAATACAAAGAACCTATTTGTCTTTTTAGGAAACCCACAGATATTGTCATAAGCCCATATGTTAATCTCATTACAATGCAAATTTCAAACAAAAAAAAAAGAAAAAAAGAGCTTAGGGCCACGCGTAAGTTTTGACAGTAACATTACACACTGCTACACCATGTGTACTACTTGCACAAGTTATACCCAATACTTGTTACACAACCACCTGCACAATAAAATAGCAGAACAGCATTTCATATTTATAATATGCCATAAATCTGCCACGAAAAAGATCAACATCAGCAAGGATATTTCAAAAATAAAAACAGAGCTTTGACCACCCTGCACATCAAAACCAGCCAAACTTCAGCGTCCCATACTGCTACCTCCCAGCGCATCGACAACAACAAGTCAACAAAGCCAACCTGTGTAACCGTACGACAGCCCAAAACCTTGCTCCAAAACCCCTCCAGCCTACTACCTCTACTACCTCAAACCAACTTGCTTTGCAACCTTTCTGCTCTACCTTCAACAAAACACTGCAATTAACCTGCGCATGAAAGTGACCTATCAAATTGTACCATGAGACTACGTCTACAAGCCTTGATTTGAAATCAAAAGCAAGAACGGGCTCATATTCTCTCTCCGAGAATTTTCAAAACTTCCATCACCATTCAAACAAAAACCATAAAAACAAACCTTAACCTCCTATTTAAAGAGGGGTTCAACTCAGAACCTTCAAAAAAACTTTCTTCCGGACCTCATTCTTCACTAAACTTGGAACCACTAAACCTTCCATCTCTTCAGCTTCTTCTACAACACTTCCATTTTTCTCCAACCTTCAACCCATCTTCCAAAACATCAGAACCAAAATTCATTTTGATTTCTCTTCACTGATACAAATCACGTTACTAAAACTCAACTCCTTCCGTCATCCAACTTTTCCTGCAAGAACACCATCATCCAAACACCACTCCCTCATCATCCCATGTTCCCTCGTCTTCGAACATCAACACTTCACAGACTCACTTCAACCAAAACCTCTCTCCAATCAGACACGAACCCAATCTCTAAATCGACCAAATCACTAAACAACAACCTTTCTTCTACGATGAACACACCTCCATCCCCAAACTGAAACAAACCAAAACCAACAACAACACAACCATTCACAATCCCACTCATAAAACCAGAAATCATAAAACAGAACGAAAGAAGAAGAAGATTGAGAACTGAGACTCAATGAACCCATACGCACATCATTCAGAACTAAATCGTGAATCATAGAGAAGTGAGACAGAGAGAGATTTTTGAAGCCAAGATCTTAAACCTGAGTCGAACCTTGAATTGAAGCAGAGCGATTGTAAGCGAGGATTAAAGTTTGTGTGCGTTAGCGCCGCCGTCATTGTTAATTCCATTGATTTCGTTTACCTGGTTTTTATAGTTGATTTTTTTTCTTCCTTTGAGGCGTGCAGACGATAGTGATTTCCGAGCGATGAATCATTTCTCTTCTTCTTCATAAAAATTGTGCCCTGTTTCTCCATTTTAATGAGGCAGATGCCTTTGATAAACTTTTGTTTTAAAAAAAATAAAAAAAAACAAGAAAATGCCAACCATCCCATTTGAGTGTGTGTGAGGGTGTTATCTTCCCATGCTTCTTTCCATCCACCCTTGCGTTCTGTCTGTGCCCTCTTGAATGATGGGATTTTGAGGGAAAAGCCCATATGATTTCATGACTTTTCACACACCCATTGTAAACATGTACCCTGTTTTAATGTTAAAGTTTTGGTTTAGATTTTTATTTTAAGTAATTTCTGTTTTCTAACTTTGTGATTAATTTTTAAGTTAAATTTTGATTTTGGTTTCAATCTTATTTTTTATCATGGTTTAACTAATGTTAAATCTCAATTTTAAAAGGCCAATGATATATAAAAATCATGATTTGGTTGATTTATTTGAATCAATAAAAATCTTGATAAATATGAGGCCACTTTTTATTTATTTTATTTTTATTGGTCAATGAAAGTCTAAATTAAAAAGATTATCGATTTCTCGATTTCTCGATTAAATATTGATTTAGATGAGACCAACTTTATTTTCATTTCAATTCCATTTTCTTTATTTTGGGTCGATAATATAACAAAATTCATGGCTTGGTTGATCTTATTAAAGCGACAAAACTTTGATAAATATGAGACCATTTTCTTTTTATTTTAGTTTCATTTACTGTTTAGTCGATGAAAGTCAAGAATCATGGTTGTCAATTTTATTGATAAATTATGATTAAGACTAGACCATTGTAAATTCCCTTTCATTTCAATTTTAATTGGACTACTAACTTTTCATTTCTCTCTTTGGTGAGACTTGTAAATATTTCATGATGAAGTCTTGTGGACGACTCCTCTGTTTCTGTTATGATTGTGGTTGCATGTTTCATTTGACACTTTCTCAATATCCTTCCAAAGGAAAATCTTTCTATTGACCTCAAAGTCATAGATAACTCATTATCATCTTGGCCTCCTTAGAGCCATCTCCTACCTTTGACCTCATAGTCATAGGATCCCATCTTGGCCTCCTTAGAGCCATCACCTTCCCTTGACCTCATAGTCATAGGATACTTTCCCCTTGGCCTCATAGCCACTTACATCACAACTTAGACTTATAGAGTTTCCTAAACTCTACATGAGCTCATACTCAATCCCCTTGGAACTTTGACCACAGTCAATGGTTCCTCACCCTTAGTTAGGGGAACTACGGTTGCTCTGATTCTTTAGTCAGATACGTAGGCACAAGATGCGACGTCTTGGCGAGCAAACTTAGTGTATATACCCTTAGGTCTTTACCTTACCCTTAGCATAGATCTCTTAGCAAGCAAACATAACTTAACACAAACTAAAACAAGTGGTTCCTGTAGAGTACTACAGATACTTAGGGTGCTAATACCTTCCCTTAGTATAACCAACCCCCGATCTCTTAGCTTTGTCTTCACATAGCGCAATTAGGGTTTCCGATCTTTTCCCTTTCCTTTGGATAAACCAAAGTTCGGTGGTGAATTCAAAGATGTGTGATGCAAGTTAATTAATAGCTTGTTATTCGATTCTCACCGCAACACCGTCCCCGCATCGACGAGAAACCCATCCTCCCTCTCCCCCGCAGAGACTTCAATGGGATGAGTCGCGGAGCCCCTCCCTGGGGAAGCCTGGAAGTCGTCCGCGATTGGAAAGGCCTAAGCCCATGGCTACCCAGAAGTGTGACCGCACTCCTCCCTGAAAAGAGAGACGCTCCCCGGCTCCCAAGAGAAACAAAGATGACGTGCAAACGGAGAAACTGAAGAGTCGACCAAGGAGCTCTCCACGCTGCGGCAGGAGCCCTCGGTACGACCATTCCCCGTCGCAATCACCTATCTGAAGCGACGAGGACGACCCCCGCGGTCCACTGTCCTAAGCCATCATGGAGACTCGCATGCCCGTCGAGATGGAGAAACCCCCGAGTTTGGCTACCTACGATGGCACGACCGACCCGGACAACCACATTGAGAGCATCGATGTGATGCTCGACTACCACAACGTCCGGGGAGCAATAAAGTGCAGACTTTTCCCCACGATCCTAAGGAAAGGCGGGATAGTGTGGTACAAGAGCCTCGACCCCGAATCCATCACCTCCTAGAAAAAGCTGAAGACACAGTTCTCCAGGTACATCACCGCCTCCCGACGACATCCGAAGACGGAGGCGTCCATGGAGGCTTTTATACAGGGAAAGGACGAATCGCTCCAGGACTATATTGAGAGATTCAACCGAGAGGTTGTCCAAGTACTACTACGGACGGTGTGAAGAGATACCTAATCAAGCGAGGGTTGCAATCCTGTAGCGATTTCGCCAAGGCGGTTGGTATCGAATGGCCTAGCACTCTGGATGAACTCCTCCACAAGGCTCAGGCTACATCCAATACGAGGAGAAGGAGGCCGCAAACAGCGTCTACAACTTGCGAAACCAGGAGAGTGCCAAAGTTTCCAGGCACGAAGACTTTGTTGCTCCCCGACGTGGCGAGGAGAAAAGAAGAGAAGATAGGCCTTGCGACTCTCAAAAACACAAGGGGCCAGTAGTCCGTTTCATTGAGTACACGCTACTCACTGCTCCCCGCAAGCGCATCTTGGCCGAGTGCATCAACTTGGAATTCCAAAGATGTGGGGTCCGCTTTCCGAACCCGACGCCCCCCAAGCCCAATGTCGACAAGTCCAAGAACTACTGGTTCCACAGGAGCCATGGACATGTCACGGAAGATTGCATCCATCTCAAGGATGCCATCAAAATCCTGATCAAGGAAGGGCACCTAAAGCAGTACACTAGAAGGAACAACCTCCTCGATAGGAAGCCCGCGAGACAAAGAAGGTCGAGGAGGTGACACCACCTTCCGACGCCATCGGGCTACAGGTCGCTCTGTGCGTCTCTCGTCCGGAGGATTTCTACCTCACCTACGAAGCCGACTGTTATATTCCAAACTCGCTTTAAATGGATCATTAATTATTGGCATTTTTCAACTCTTTTGGGTTGTTTTGTTGGATTTACTCCAAGATAGCATGATATTCTTCAATAGTGTAAAAATACCTTTGGTTGCTTTGATTTGTGTGTTTTTGTGCAGAAATTAGCATGAGAGCATCAAAGTGTAAGACACAAGCAATTGGATAAGGAAGCGAAAGGAAGATAAGAATATCAGTATGTTCGTTGTGCGAACAACTAGCGAAGAGTGCTAGCGAATGTCCGCTTTGCGAACATTTGGCGAAGTCCCAACGAATGCTCTCAAATTTGAGAGAGTAGCTAAAGGGCAGTAAGTTTGCTGGGCGAAGAAGCAGCAAATGTTCATTGTGGCAAAGCGTCAGCGAACCATCCCAGACTTGAGGCAGTAGCTAAAGGACCATAAGTTTGTTGTACGAACTTGTAAGCGAGGTAGTTCGCCGTGCAAAGAATTGCTCGCACAACAAACTTCAGAGATTTCTCAGGGGCAGTTTAATTGTTCATCGGCACTTCAAGTGCCTAAAATTGGTGTTCGCTGGGCGAAGAATCATTTTGCAGTGTGAACGTGACAGATTCTAAAGTACTATATAAGTACTTTTCACTATTTTATGGGGATCATAACCCACTTTTACACATCACAGCTTGATTTTCTGAGATTTCTTCACCAAAAGGTGATATTTTACAAATAGAAGCTGGATTCGCATCCGAGTTCGATTCTTCGACGTGGATGCTCATTCATCTCCTTTCAAAACTTGTAAAGCAAGCTACCATGGTTATGGGTAGCTAATCACTTTTGTGTCAAGATTAGAGGTAGTTAACTTTTGATTGTATGTATTTCTTTTGATCTTTTGTATGTAAAAAGGTTGATGATCAATATATGATGAAGTTGTTTGCTTTTAATGCTGTATTTATGGTTTGAATCACTCTAGATGTAGATTTTCGAAAGCTTGATCTAATTTCTTCATCTATTAACAAACAAACTCTAGACATAGATTTGGGAGTTAATATTTGCTTTGTATCATTCTTAATGTTTATTGTTTCGATTGTTGGTTCGAGACATCATCTAACGATTTAAACAATAATACCCATAAAGTCACTTTAGACATAAACGAATTCACGAGGATACGCGATTGTATTGATTGAAACTAGGTTCACATGCTTGATTAATCGAATATATATGAAAAGGGTTAACGAAATCTAATCTTGGCATGCTTTTCTTAAAACATAACATATTTGCCCTAATCTACTCTTTGCTACAAAAACATATGTTACTGTAGCTCTCGGTTTTTGTGAAGCGACCACTGCTGCTCTTGGTGCTACTTTCTGGTTTCTATATTTATCCTATGAAGCTTAAAAGGAAGGGGAATATATCTTAAACTAACCCTGCGTGCAAATGTTTTTCTTACAAATGCGAAGAGATTCGGAATCGGGGTTTGGTTATACAAAGGGAAGCTATTAACACCCAGAGTATCTATAGTAATCTATAGGAACCTTCATTTACATATACTTTTTTATTGTTTAAAATGCTTTCTTAAGTCTATCTACTGTTGATTGGGGGAAGTTTCTCCTTTGTGAGGGCTAAGCGAATGTTTTTGTTTTTTTTTTGGGTTTTCTATTGTTTTTGGGAAGGTGCTTGACCTAAGATTTTTTAATTGTGTACTCGCTAAGATTTCACAATCTTATGCCTACGTATTCCTGTAAAGAGATTTGGGAAATTAGAGCAATCGTAGTTCCTCCTATTCTATGGGAGGAAAAAAAACTTGGTGTCTTGTTCAAAACCCAAGATTTAAGCTAAAAGAGTATTTGTGTCTTGTTTAAAGCCAAATATTGAAGCTAAAAGTTTGATTGAGAGAGAATTTGTCATCTCTAAAGGGAGATATCTCACTTATTCATCAAAAATGTTGAGTAATTGGTTATAAGGGAAGTTACTTTAACTGGGATGTGTGGAATCCAACAATGCCATATCTTCCTTTATAAATCTTTGCATGCTAAGAGAGGGACTTTGGCTTGGATGTGTAGAATCCAGAGGCTTGCCACTTACACCAGTTAGATGAAAGAGAAATTTTAGCCATGATAAAGGAGGGACTCCAGCTTGGATTTTGAATCAACAAGTGTGCCACTTACATCAATTATCTGGAAAAAAGGTTTTGATTATTTGTTTTGATATGTGATGTATAGAGGAAATATCCTCCTACAGAGAGGACTCATGGTCTCATCTAAGGGGATGTTTAATTGTGTGCCTTGATCAAAGCCCAAGGTTGAAGCTAAAAGAGGTTGATTCCACTGGGTGGAGTTTTATATCTGTCTTGTATAAAGCCCAAGATTGAGGCTGACAGGGAAAATCATTATATGAAGCCTAAGAGGAGTCTGACCTAAAAAAGATTCTTATATGAAGCCTAAATGGAGGTTGTGGGGAATCCTGAAAAGAGAAGGACTCTTGCTGAGGGATTCTAAATCTTAAGAGAAGGTTCAAACTGCTTGGAGGGTCGGGAAGGGATTTAACTCTTGATGGAGATTTAGAAGAGAGTTGATTTATCAACTGCCACAAAGGCTTTGATTCCTATGGGGTTTATTGATTGTAACCTGACCTTGGATGGAGATTGTAAAGTGAAAGTCAAGCCTTGTTGGGGATCAGAAGTGATTTAAGGATGAGTTTGAATGCCTTAGAGGTTTTAACTCTTTTGGGAATTGATGTATTGGTAAAGATGATTCGGATTTATCCTATGCGTCTAGGAAGCCTGAGGGTCTTTGTATGAAGCCCAAGAGGAGACTATGAGGATGAGACTTTCCAAGTCTACTTGCATGAAGCCCAAGAGGAGACTGAGACTACCCAAGTCTCTTAAGAAGAGGCAGGCTCTAGTTGGAGAAAGATCTTTGTATGATGCCCAAGAGGAGGTTGAGGGTTCTAGAGATGAAGATCAACTTTTTGAATGATTGGATGTTCTAGAGTTTTTGACTTTCCTAAGGATTGAACTAGTAGAGATGACTAAATTATATCCTATGCTTTTAGGAAGCTTGTGGGTCCTTGTACTAAGCCCAAGAGGAGGCTGACGGGAACTTCTAAGAAGCCTGTGGGTCCTTTTACTAAGCCCAAGAGGAGGATGTGGGGAACTTTTAAGAGGCATGTGGGTCCAAGCCTAAGAAAAGTTCAAGAAAGGTTTCACCAGGAATTAATCCTTTCTTTGCTTAAAGATTCTAAGGTTTTAATAAATTCAAAAGAGGTTTCACCGGGAATTAATCCTCTATGGGGAAATGAATTTCTTTGTATAGGAATAAACTAGTTGGTTGAACTGAGTTATAAGTATCCTACTGTTTGACCTAAGTATGAATTGAGGATGACCTAACTGCTAAGGGGACCCTAGACAGATAAGCACAGGTATATATACAGATATATGAATAAGCATATAAACAAGTATGAATTTAATTGAAAAGATAGTGGGTTTTATTCTTTGGATATAGGCCCAAGTGCATTGTGATTGGTTGTATTGATTATCACTGTATGATTAGGGTTTTGAGAAATTGAAGAAAATTTTGAGAAAACTTTGATTTCAAATTTAAATTAAAAGAATGTTGTTGTCATTTGAATGACTTGAAAAGAAAGGTTTGGGGTTTATAGCTCAAAAAGGGGCCCAAGTGGTCTAAGAGCAGTTTCACCGGGAATAATGCTCCTCTTAGTACCAGTGTAATTTGAATCATCTTTTTATTAGATAAAAAAAGAAAATGATGGGACTTACACTCTATTAAGAGGCCTAAGTTAATGTATTTTGAATGAAAGAATTGTATTGGGTCTAATACTCGGGGAGAGGCCCAGGTGTTTTCAAACAGTTTAAAACAGACAGGTGATTTTGAAAACATAGATATGGGGCTTACAACTCAAGGAGAGAGGAGAGGCCCATGGTGGTTGTTTAAAACAAAGTTTATGTACAAAATATTGGGGCTTATACTCAAGGAGAGGCCCAAATGATTTATTTGAAAACAGTGATCGCATCGCGATACCGAAAGACGTTGTGGAACTTATACTATAGCAGAAGCCCAAATTTTATTTATGTACATTGGGGGTTGGGTCTTGCACTCTAATAGAGGCCCAGGTGTGTTTGAAATGAAGTTTTGAAAGATTGAATCAAAGAAAACCCTAATTTCATTTTTTAAAATATTTTTCAAAGAAAAATCAATTAAAAATGATAAAAAAAAATACCAAAAAAATTCAATAAACAAGTTATGAATTATGATTAAGGTTTAGAAATGAGGTTTTATTCACATGATGATTTAAAATCAAATTGGTTTTGAAAAATCAAGAAAAAGAAATTATTTAAAAATGTTTAAAACAAATTAAAATAAAATTCTTTAAAATATTCAAAAATAAATCAAATAAAAATATTTTTTTGATTTTCTTTGTGGAATAAATTTTTTAAATATGTGAAGGATTTATGTTTAAAAAATCACTTGAAAAAGAATAAAATTGAAAGAGAATTTAATTTTGAAAATAATTAAGAAAATAATTCAAAATTCAAAATTTTGAATAAAATGTGAATTATGGCGCCAACGGTCATGTTCTTCCTTGCAAAACCTCACATATCTCTATCAATACGTAATGATTTTGCACGATGTAAACATGAAAGTTGTTTGTTTTTCAACAAGGATTTCAATGGTACCAATTAATTGCATTTCTTTTAAGTGTAGAGTGAGATATCATGTGAAGAACAGATGAACCCTAATTTTAGCAAGAACACTATGAAATCCTATACACGATTGATACATAGCAATTGATTAAGGGAAAACATTCTACATAAGTGTAGAAACATGTTAAAATTCTGGCCTATGCAGACAGCACATGTCCTAGCACATGTCAAGACATTGTGATGCATAATCTTTTAAACTTGAAGGCGCAACAGCAGACTGATACCTTGAATATCAAAACTGCACACACACAGATTTCACGACATCTGATCCAACATGTCAGTCAAGAACATTAACAAAACTGTAAATTGCAGAATGTTAAATAAGACAGTAATTGTTAACCCAGTTCGGTGCAATTCACCTACATCTGGGGGATACCAATCTAGGATGAAGACTTCATTATCTGTAGAACTGTTACAAAGCTAAACTCCCTCGTTTACAACTTTATTCTAACATCTACCCAATGAACATCTTTATCAAGGCTAAACTCAAACGTTTACAACCCTGATATGAGATACCCCACTCACATCCTAATCACAACCTGTGATATCTCTGTCTTCTGCCAATACAGAACCAGTCTCGGTTTCTTGACCTCCACGTTATCTTAGACTTGCTTCAAAGCTTCGTCCAAGAACAATACAATAACCATTACCTACAGGTTTCTGGTTGTGTACATGTACCTATGTCTTCCACCCTGCATCCCATAATATAGAGTGGAGACTTACAACTCCTAAGAGAGCCAACGACTCTCAAACCCTAAACCCTTATTCAACACAAAGGAACTAGGTTACAAAGTTACAAGTGATACAAATGTACAGTCTGATTAAACCCTAGGTCTAAGTCTCCTTATATAGTCTTTTGTTGTCTTGGGCCTTTAATCGTCTCTCCTTTATCCACTCTGTAAATTTGCACCAAATCTTTTGACATATTTGTTAAGTAATTAAACCTGCTGTATTAGTAAGATGTTAGAACATCTTTGTCAACATCTTTAATCTTGAACAGATTTCTTCATCTTTATCATAATCATGTTTTACCAAAATTTCGTCAAACAACAAGAGCTTTCAATCTCCCCCTTTTGACAAATTTTGGCTAAAACATTCCCTTCTGTGCTGGATGAGCGAGAATGATAAAGGACCTTGAGTTTCTTCATCTTGAGAGTTTACCTTCTGATATCTTCTTCCTGAATTCCAGAAAGAGCTTAAACAGTCGTGACATGGAGTTCATACAATATGTAACTCAGATCACAAGTCACAACCTGTTTTTCAACTCAGTTCACAAGACATAAAAGAAACCTGCAGGAATGTACCCAGAAAACAACAAAAGAAAAAAGAACAACAGAAAGAACGATTCTTTTCCCCCTTTTTAGCCAGAACTTAGCAAACGTGACCAAGACAACTCCCAATCCAGACACAACTTACCCAAAATTTGAAAAATGCCATTGATCACTAAACAGGAATTATGAGACTAGGAGGAATCGATACAGTCTTATTTATAGCCAAGCAATTTTCTTAGGAAATAACGAACCGCAGAAAATAACTCTGGTTAATTCAAAGATCCATTAATCAAGGAAAATCACTCCACTAAATGCTCACCGGCCAAGACTGTTGACTGTTTCTTCATTTAAGAATACCGACCAAAAAACCCATTACATGCAAACATGTTTAACAGCAATGTCCTGACATTGTGTCAGACATTGTCTATAAGAGCTTTTCTGATTTTGGTCTATACGGAGATTTCTTCACAAATTCTAATCACAGTCTGTAGAGAAAAATAAATTCTCCCATACTCATCAATGATTCTTAAGCATCCAATAAGAATCATTCAAGTATGCATTGCCAAGTTTCCCACAACTTGCAACAATACTCCAATGTCAAGACATCCTCCTTGACATCTCAGTTTGCTTGACGCACAAATGCAAACTGGATTTTTAACAATAATGTCAAGCCATCCTCCTTGACATCTTAGTTTGCTTGACGCACAAATGCAAACTAGAACTTCAGGAATAATGTCAAGTCATCTTGACATCTCAGTTTGCTTGACGCACAAATGCAAACTGGAACTTCAGCAATAATGTCAAGCCATTTTGACATCTTAGTTTGCTTGATGCACAAATGCAAACTGGAACTTCATCTCAGATCAAGAGGCCTCTCCCTCTGACTAAGGTAACTGGTGCTCCTCCACTGAACACCCAAGCTAATGACTGGAAAACATAAGACGCATCTTCATGTCTTTAAGAGCGCACCCTCTGTTCAACACACCTGCTGAACGCAACCATTAACTCATTATTGTTCCCTCTGACACGAAACAATAATTACTCACACATGATCAAGGTCATGCATCCCATGAGTACGTGTATACCAACCATAACAAACTCTTGGCTTGAGATCAAAGTCCCATTGATCCCCCTCATTCCACAACCATCTTATACACCACATGAACTCCTCTTGAATTCTCATGTATAGATATCCCGTTGCTTGAGGCACAAACCAATTGAATTAGAATGCTTCACATTCCTCAAAGAGACGCACATGGCCCTTTAGTTTGTTACCACGATGTCAGCTATCGTATGCATGCTCCAGAACTTCACAGCTGCTAAACTGATCCACTACTAGCATGACTTGCTCCAAGGGCTCCAATGTCGTATGCAAGATTTTCCATTGACCTCACCCAGCCAGCAATAGAGATAAACCCCGCAATCCAAGACAGTTATTCCTATCATTCTCCCGTATGATAACCTGGAATACTTCTGATTTATAGTAAATCTCCACTTCTGAATGCATTCAGGAAATAGACTTCCATGCAATCAACACATGATCCACTTCAGTCTTCACAAATACTTACATCCTCCTTCCAAGGGACCCTTCTACTTCATCATTCTCTCGGATGATCATGTAGATACTTCTTGGACACGATGCAAGTAACCAGTTCATCACAGAACCTGAAATACTTCACCAAGGATAACTAACCCAAAGATGTTATAACATCAGTTAGGACATCCTCCACACATCTCAGAAACCACACACCATGGTTCTTGATATGCTCCACTACTGGACTTACTATCTGCATAGTAATCCATACTGAAGATCTTCACACAACACTGACCCACCAGCTTGAACAAAGAAGTCTTCAAGAACCCATAGAGAAATAAACTCTCAACCACTAAGAAGGTATGCTTCCATTCTCAACCCAGAACTTCTGCCACAAGCTCCCAGAGAACTAGAACCTTCAATAATTTCAACTAACTACTCTTTTACAAAAGAGAAATCAGTTTCAAGCATCCTGCTTGAACGCACATTTTGAAACCAATCAAATGCCACTTTTTGATTGACCTTACTCATCTTCAGAACTCCCACAAGATACCTTGATCTACTAATGAAATCAGATCTTCAAGTCACACGAACTACTTGCCCTATAGCAAGACATCTTGGATCCACCAAGCCTCTTAGTCATGTAACATCTTCTCATCCACAGCTTCCGCAAACTGCATGAGATAGACATTTTTGAAGAATCCATCACTCCCATTCTCCTGTAGATCACCTTATTTTAAATTGATGTGCCACATCACCAGTTGAGACTTCTGATGTTAAGTTAGATGTCAAAACATTATGGCATCCAACTATTGAATTCAGCTCTTCCTTCTTCCACTTAGAAGAACCTTCTCCCTTTGCAGAAACAGATTTCCATGCTCTCACACACTTGATTAAACAACCAAGTTTTGAGTAGACAACCTTCATTCTGCTTTAAAACTCCAAAGACTTCAAACCTGCCACATCTGAATCTTTAGAAAATAAGTAGTCCAAGACTACCCCATAGCAATACCAAAGAATGCCACTTCCCTTAGTAGAGCTGTCAGTAGAAAGCCAGAGATAACGACCACTTATCCTCGACCTTCACAACCAGAGCAAAAACTATGCTCCAAAGCACCTGGATCAGAAATAAGCTGACCCAAGCTGTAACCATCAAGATTATGATGTCTTCATAGTCTTTCATCTCCATCTTCAACAGCATCACCATTTGGACAAGTCATTCACAATACTTTTCAGGAAACAGACGCTAAGCCAATAAACCCAGGTCAACACCTAGGATACTTTTGAGCGAATGCATAACCCCTCCCATGATTCTCCAAACCTCTGTTGAAAAGATGTTAGAACATCTGACAGAACATCCTCAATCTTGACTTTCAAGGATAATCAATTAAATACTTGTGGATTCCACAAATAGCAATTGATCTTAAATCCTTGTACCATAACCCTTCTTCACTGCTGTAGCTGAGCTCCACCTGATCATGTCATGAACACTTATACAGTATTCAATCTTATTGCAAGTATCTTCTTCAATGACAATGTTGAGATACCAAGGCTGCCACCCTTGACTCAAGTAACTAAGACATTCTCTGAACAAGTCTTATTTACCTCAAAAAATCTTCAATCATATTGGATTCACTCTTAGGGTCAAGAGAGATGAATCCTTCCTTGTTGTTTTTGGATGGTGAAAATAAATCACCTCCACTTTCTTCAGATCGTGTCTCAAAGAAACACCTTCTAGTCAGAAGAGTAACTAGAAGACTCCAGATACACGACATAGATGTCTTTATGAGTGGACTTGAGAAAGATCTCAAGTATCTTTGACAACCTAGCCGACCAAACATTTATCAAACTCTTAGAGCAAGAACCTGATAAACTTTAACTCAACTCCTCTCCTCTTCAACTGACTCCAAACTGCACTAAGAAACCAAGCTTCTAAGTACCAAGTCACCATACCAGATATCTAACCACAACTTCCTTCACTCCATCGCTCCCGACTTTGGAATAAAAAAATGCAGATATCTTCAAACATAGAGGCCGACGATTGAGACCTTCCACCAACTGTCTTCAGTAACAACTCCAGAATCCCATAATTCTAGAGCTCTTCCATCAGAAACACATGCAGCGGAACCACCAAGGAACAGATCCTGCTTGCCCTAATAAGATGTCAGAACATCTTATAAGACACACCAATAAGAGAATTAGCCACTTCTCCTGTAGTTGTTGTAGAATCTCCTCAACAACATGAACAACCTACGAGTTGCTCCCTTCGATCCAGAACATTCATCTCATCCATTAATACCCTTGGGTGTGTTTGAGTTGATTGATATGATCTCCAAAACTCCTCCTTGTTTAAACGCCAGAAAGTATCTCCCAAAGATTTCATCCAGAACCAGACAGGATGCCTGCTCTGATACCAATTGAAATTCTGGCCTATACAGATAGCAGATGTCCTAGCACATATCAAGACATTGTGCTGCATAATCTTTTAAACTTGGAGGCGCAACAGCAGACTGATACCTTGAATATCAGAACTGCACACACACATATGTCACGACATCTGATCCAACATATCAATCAAGAACATTAACAAAACTATAAATTGCAGAATGTTAAATAAGACAGTAATTGTTAACCCATTTCGGTGCAATTCACCTACATCTGGGGGATACCAATCCAGGATGAAGACTTCACTATCTGTAGAACTGTTACAAAGCTAAACTCCCCCGTTTACAACTTTATCCCTAACATCTACCCAATGAACATCTTTATCAAGGCTAAACTCAAACGTTTACAACCCTGATATGAGATACCTCACTCACATCCTAATCACAACCTGTGATATCTCTGTCTTCTGCCAATACAGAACCAGTCTCGGTTTCTTGACCTCCACATTATCTTGGACTAACTTCAAAGCTTCATCCAAGAACAATACAACAACCATTACCTACAGGTTTCTGGTTGTGTACATGTACCTATGCCTTCCACCCTACATCCCATAATACAGAGTGGAGACTTACAACTCCTAAGAGAGCCAACAACTCTCAAAACCTAAACCCTTATTCAACACAAAGGAACTAGGTTACAAAGTTACAAGTGATACAAACGTACAGTCTGAGTAAACCCTAGGTCTAAGTCTCCTTATATAGTCTTCTGTTGTCTTGGGCCTTTAATCGTCTCTCCTTTATCCACTCTGTAAATTTGCACCAAATCTTTTGACAGATTTGTTAAGTAATTAAACATGCTGTATTAGTAAGATGTTAGAACATCTTTGTCGACATCTTTAATCTTGAGCAGATTTCTTCATCTTTATCATAATCATGTTTTACCAAAATTTTGTCAAACCACAGGAGCTTTCACATGTTGGTAACTTGAAAATAAATTTATGATGCATGGATCATGGAGTTTGAGAAGTTCAGGCTTACCTTGCAAGAGGAAATCGAATCCTCAGTTGTAGGTGTTAAAGAAATGTTTTGATGATCTGGACAGCTTCCTTGGACCTCAAGTAGTGTGTTGAGATGCTTTGAATGAATTGAAAACCTCTGTATTGGTGGGCACGACTCCAACTGCAGGTGGCTTTGGGATGAGGTAAGAACTTGATGAATCTGGTGTTACAGATGTTGTTCAAGTGATTAGATCACTCATATATGATGTATGTGAGGTGTTAGAACCATTGGTTTGAGTTGAATTGCTCTCTATTTCAAAACGCGATTCCCACTTCTTTGGAAATGGATTTTTGAGGCACAAGAGGGAAATGGTGGAAAACATGTGTTGTGATGTTTTGGAGTGGTTTGATCAAGCACAAATGACCTCTATTTATTGTAGAGGAAGTTTGTTTTGCAAGGAATGGTGAACAGGGGCTGGATCACCCTATTGTCCAATGGATATGGCCATGTGTTCAAAGTCTCCTCTAGCCAATGACTTGAGCTGAACTTTGCAGGTTTAGTTCTTCAGATTCTTGGATAAGGCTTGACTCATTTGGACTGGTATGAGCTGGTTCATGCCACCTCAATGCATCCTTTCAATGCCATATGTCAAAATTGGATTTTGGATTTGCAACATTGATGATCACATGCCAAAGGGATAGGGTTCTTGACTTATTGGCCTTATGGTTCAGATTCCTCATCATTTATGTTGATATTGGACAAAAATCCAATGATGCAAGTGTCAAAAATTGGCTAAAGAAATCGTGGGATACAAGTTATGTATCAATGTTGTCAAAAACCAGTTTTTACCAAGGAATGTTGTGAGGTCCATAACTCTTTGCTCAAGTGGAATCAATGGGTGTTCTTGTACTCTTTGGAAAGCTTGTATATCATACTTCAACTTTGATGTTTACATTTGTTCTTGATCCCTCTTGGATCATAATGAAAAATGCCTCCAAAGTTGGATAAAACATGAGACAGATTCTGCCTAACACATTTCTAAGTGTCAAAGTTCAAATCTTATGAAACCCTAACTTTGTGGCCTTATAACTCAAAATCCATACATTTTTTACCATAGATCAGTAGTACACTTTTATTATATGTAAGATAAGCTATCATTTGATCTTTGGATGGAAGAAAATGGTTGCTTGGATCACAAGTTATGGCCTTGTAAAGTTGGGTAAAAACCATGATTTTCCATAACTTAGTGAAATTTCAAGTTTTTCAAGGTTGCCCATTTTGCAAGTAACCTCACTTTTCTTGATTTTCTTCATTGACCGTGATCCAAATCACAAGTTAACATTGTTCTTGACCTAAAGAGGCCATTTTTGTCAAAAAAATCCCAAAAGTCAAACTTGGTTTTGATCACAGTTGACTTTTTGTATCAGATGAATTTTGAACTTTGTGATCCTTTATGAAATCAAGTTCTTGGGCTAAATTAAACCTAATGGATGGATTCCATAGGTGTTTTAGAATGTCTTGAATCATGTCCCAAGGTTTGAGATCATGCTTTGCTCAAAAGTCAAAGGAATGGTTAACTTTTTCTCAGAAACCCTAGTTGGTGGTCCAGATGAATTTGAATCTTTGAATTGCTTGTGAACCATGTTTCTTTGAATCAATTCAATCATGTGAATGGATAAATATGATGGATTTGGGCTCTTTAAAGCAAGTCTTAAGGTCTTGGCTCATGCCTTGCTCCAAAATTCAACTTAGGGGATGAATTAGGTCAAAACCCTAATTCCTGATTTTTTATATATGCACCCCCTGAGACTAGTTTGAACTTATGAATGGACTTTTGAGGTTCTTTTGAGCTTCTTGGATCATATATTAAGGTATTGGCTCATTCCCAGATGAAAGTCTCTCCCTGGAGGCCTTGGTCGATCAAAACCCTAGTTTGGTGACACTGATGATCATGAGGCTTGATCAACTTGAAATGTTGCATTCTTGTGTTATATTCTTGATGTGGGAGACCTCTTGATCCTTCATGGATGTTTGAGAGGTTTGACAAATAGAAAATCATGTCAATTCTAAATTGATCCTTTGCCTGGATGCTCTGAGAGGGCTCAAAAACCCTAATCCTTGGTTGAGGTAAATACTCAACAATCTTTGAAGAAGTTAGTGGGGTATGAAAGAACATCCACATTGTGGTGATAATTTGCACAATGGTGTGAAGTCTTATGTTCAAAATTTAGGGTATGACAGTTACTAAACAAGAACTCTTTTAAAACCCTTTACTTAGAATGTTAGACTATTGAACGACAAGCATCTAGATATCTGAACAATCCCTACGGATACGATAAAACACCCACCTAAAATACTTTTCAACAAAATGACGTCATTGTCGGGGATTGTTTTTGATATTGATAATGCAACCATTGCAATAGTTTAATTGATTTTAAGATATTTGTATTGTGAATCTCTTACCTCTGTAATTCTCTTGTGCTTCTTAATTTGTTTAGCTAGTGTGCAGAATCTGTTTATGTGAGAGAGTGTACCTGCAGAAGAACTTCTTTTTTATCCTGAGATTGAAAGAACTCTCGTAGGCTCAATAGCAGAACAAGGCGGAGACGAAAACTTGCTAGAGAAAGACAAGAGCGAGGAGAATATTCTTCATCCACACCAATTGTTACGCCAATCATAGCAGATCCACCTCCACCACCACCTCCTGCTTCAACACCATGTATCAACAGTTCAAGGCATAATGCTCAGTTTGCACGCAACGCCCACAATGGAAGGCATTCTGAGATGAAAACTGGAATTATTGTGCTTCTATACCAAAATCCTTTTACCGGTATGGATCATGAGGATCGTTTCACTCATCTCACAAAATTTTATGAAATTGTGGGTGCAGCGGGAGCGCCGGAAGCTGAAGAAGAATCATTGTTCAAGAGACTATTTTTTCATTCCTTAATCGGAAAGGCAAAGGAATAGTATCTTGACCAATTAACTTTAGTTATGACGGATTGGAATTTGTTGGAAGAAAAGTTCCTTGAACTATTTTTTCCACACAACCAATTTATGGAAGCAAAGACGGCAATTTCGGTGTTTGCTCAAGGCGGAAATGAATCTCTCAATGAAGCTTGGGAGAGGTTCATATATATGTTACGAAAATGTAAGGGTCACTGTTTTGATGAACTAACTCAAGTGCACATCTTCCGAAATGGACTCCAATCGGTCCACAAGACTTTGTTGGATGCTACTTCGGGTGGATCGGTGATGTCCAAGAGCGCCTAAGACGCAATTGCTATTATTGATAGGATGTCACTCAATGATCGCCAAGGGAATCACAATCGTGGTACTACACAAAGGAAGGCGGGCATGATCGAGTTGGGAACTAATGATGCTATTCTTGCTCAAAATAAATTGGTTTTCACAACAAGTGGAGTTGTTTACTCAACAAATGTCAAAACCTCCACTACAAATAAAAGAAATGCAAGAACTTCCCAACAACAACAAATAAGTGGCGAGTTGTGAGCTTTGTAAAAGAGATCACCCTGTCGGGTATTGTTCTCCGATTGTGGAAGAGGCGGATTATGCGGGAAATCAAAACCAAGGGTATCAACCTCGACCACCTTACCAACAAGGCAACTAAGGTTACCAATAAAGAGGTAATCAAGGTTATCAACAACAATGGAGACCTCAAGAAGTCGGAACTTATAATCGTCAACAACAATATCAAAAATACACTCAACCTCCACAAGCTCCAAGTGGAAATTCAAAGATGGAAGACATATTCACCTAATTTATGCAAATGTCAAATTCGAACCAAAAGAACACTGATGCTTCTATTCGGAATCTTGAGACTCAAATTAGGCAATTGTCTAAGCAATTAGCCGAACAACCCAACTGGCCGTTTTCGGCTAACACCCAAGTTAATCCAAGGCGCATTGCAAGTCTATATTTACTATAAGTGGTCGAGAAATTGGTAGGTGCATTGTTGAAAATGGATGAAGACCTTTGAGTTAGAAAGTTCTGCCCAGTCGTTTTTTGTTTCTTTTTTTTCGATCCTTGAGGTCGCATTGGACCGTCGAGCTCAAATGACGTTAAACAAAGCGCTAGTTAGGAGGCACCCCAACATTGTAAGTATCCTTTCATTTTTACTGCTTTTATAGTGTAATTTTGTTGAGGTAGTGTTGCGATAGAATGTGTTGAAAAGAAAAAAATTTCAAATATCTGTCACATTCGACTTGAGTTTGCTAGGCGATCCTGGGGCGAATGTTCGCTGGGAAGTTCCAAAGCTAACTGAGCGAGACAGAAAATTAGCAGTTTTTTGCCACATCACTTAAGTGATCTTTTGGGTGGGCCAAATATGCGTAGGCCCAGCCCCTTCTTTTCAGATTTTGTGGAGTAACATTTTCCCCATTTCCCTTTTTGCCCTCACTTTGTACTCTTGTCTCTCTACGTCTCACAAAAAGCACCGCACACAATCTTTTTGGCTTCACAAGTGAAGCATTTCCAATCTTAGTTGCAATTCCCATTCTCTCCTCTCAACACAATCCAGATGGCACCTCCTAAGGCAACTCCTTCAAAGAAGAGAAAGGTTGGAAGCACATCTCATCCGCAGCCAATCCAATATGATACTGAAAAGTTCAAAGGAGCTAAGCAAATTGCCAGATATGTGGCTCTTGAGAAAAGGAGCTTTTACCAGAAAAGAGGTTTAATCTCAATCCTGAAGGTTCCTACCGGGCGGTAGCGGGAATCCTATATTCCAAGAAGTGGGACAAATTGGGCACACCATGTGATAATGTTAACATAGAGCTTGTAAGGAAGTTCTATGCTAATGCTCTTCCAAATGACGACGAGGTGTTTTCGTGGACCACTATAGTGTATGGGAGAGAAGTAAAATTTGATCGAGACACCATTAACCATGTTTTATGCAAACCTCTCATCTTAGGAGAAGATGAGATTGATGAGTATCACAGGAACTTAAGGTTGCATAGAGACGTAGAGGCCATCTCTAGTGCAATATTGTTGGAGGGAAAATCAACGGAATTGAGCCCATCTGGGGTTCCTAGAAGATATCGCATGGAGGACATGCAACCATTAGCTCAGTTGGTACTTCTCTTGGTGTTGACTAACATCAAACCAAAGTTGCATACCTCCATTGTGCCCATTTCAGTTGCACACTTAGTTCACAGTATTCTGATTAACACACAAATTGATGTTGCTAGGATCATAGATGATGAGATACGTGTTGTTGTTGAGAGTGGACATAGGTAAAGGGCGCGGAAAAATTGCCCCTTGGTCTTTCCATGTCTTATCATGGTTTTATGTGTGCATGCAAAGGTGAATGTACCCTCCCGTCGTCAGGTTACGATCCCGACTGCGATCGATGATAAATTTGTGGATAAGTTTTGCAGGCCAAAGGGAGCAAGACGAGGACAGACCTCTAGTGCTGGTACTGATGTTGGTGGTGCTTCCAATTCTGGAGTTACAGGTTCCTAGGGCTTTGACCCGTTTCAGAGGGAGATCTGCAACTACAACTAGGAATGGATGGAAGCAACTCAGTGTGCTATGATTAATATCCATGATTCTATGCAGGTATTACAGCTGCAGTACGGGGAGCCCTCTGTGGAGCATTCTATGATGACTAGGGAGCAGTTCCTAACTCATGCTGCTTGGCCTGAGGCTAGGCCACAATTTAGAGAGGGGGCAGATGTAGATGATCATGAGGACGCTGAGGAGGCTGGAGATGATATAGAGGTTGGTTTTGAGGTTGGTTCTGAGGAGGTTTCCGGTTCTGGAGAGGTTTATTTAGAGGAGACTGAGTTCGAGGAGGACTAGTTTTGTTATCGAATATTTTGAGCATGATCTTAGGCGACTTCCTTTGGTTCTACAAAGTAAAGTTTTCTATTAGCTTAGATCATTGTTGTATTTATGTTTATGTTTATTGTATTCCCTTTTGATGTACAATATCCACTTGTTGGATTATTTTGGATTATGTTGTTATATGTACAACTTTTGGGTACTAATACTTTTGTTGGTGTTTTTAAACCATTAGCATTTTAATGTTAGTATCAGTTGAATTCTTCAATTCACGAATGCTCAACTTTCATTTTCTTTACTTTCGTTTTTCTTTTATTATGTGTTTAAGAGTTGAATTCTTCAGTTTAGGGATGTTCAACTCTTATAGTTTTATTGTTGATGTGCTTGTTTTTAGTTTTATTGTTGATATGCTTGTTTGGAATTTAATGTTTCCATTTTTTGGTGTGAAAAAGTGAGAACTTCTAGATTGGTTGCTATTTGCTAAAAGTATCCAATGAAGATTCTCCCAAGTTTGGACGGTGATGATAGTATTTAATCATGTAAATGTTGGCAAGGTACATGGTTACCTCTTCCTAGGATGTTTGGATGTTTAAGAATTTCTTTTCTTTGTGCAAATGTAATTTTGTTTGTTATTGCAACTTTGTTTGAATGCTTGTATCACTTAGGTTCAAAAGCCACAAATTGTGAGAAACCTCCATTGTTTACAAAATGCATAGGATGACTGATAAATCTTGTTGAGTACATTTGAGTCATGCTTTATCTTGTGATTATTTTGATTTTGTGGAAGCATTAGATATGATCAAGGCATTTGTTGATGATGATCACAACCATATCCAAAAGTAACTTACCCGTGAGTAGTGAGAATTTGCTAACCCCCTTTGAGCTTAATAGTTTAGATCCTAGTTTAGTGATGAACTTGGTATTTGTACATTTATTGAAAGACACTTCATCATTGAATTTTGTGGGATTCTAAAAAAAAATTCTTGAACCTTTGAACAATGTTTTAAATTGATTTCCTTGCCTAAAAAGCAAGGAACATTCACTTGAGATTTGGTTAAAAATCAAGTTGGGGAGAGTGAAAAAAATGTGGTAGGTTACTCAAATTTTTTGAAAAGTTTCAAACAAGCATTGAAAAAGAAAATTGTGAATATGAATGGTGAAACAGAAAAAAAAAAAAAAAAACATGTTTGTTTGAATGAGAAAAAATAAAGATTGAGAAATAATGTGCAAAAAGGTGTTGGAAGGGTGAGCATTAGAGAAAAGAAAGTATTGGATGGAGTTGTAATGTGTACATATCCTTGTGTAGTGAATGTTTCTTTTGCATTGGCAACTTGGAATCCATGGCCTTATAAATGTCCCTTTGTTGTGAACCTAACCAAGCTACAACCTTTAAAGACCTTAGTGATCTTCTTGCTTTCATAATTTCTTTATTGATGTTTAGATAATGTATGAATTGGTTTGTATTTGCATCATTTGTCAAGTGAGTGAAATTACCCCGCGGTTGTAAACGCGTTTATTTCTTCCATTCTTATTCGAAGAGGAGTGTTAGAGTGATTTGAGAGTGATAATTTAGTAGTTACTTGAAGCATTGTATGATATTTGTTTAAGAACTAAATTCTTTTGCATTGTTCGATTCTAGGAAGTTGTAATCATTGCTTGTGTGCATTTGTTTATTTATTTGAGTCATAAATCCATTCTTGGTTGAATTAAATGCTTGAGCAAATCCTCTTGTTTTCAATGAGAGACCTACTTTACTTGAGGACCAGCAAAGATCTAGTTGGGGAGAGTTTGTTAGATGTCAAACTTGCTTTAAATTGATCATTAATTATTAGCATTTTTCAACACTTTTGGGTTGTTTTGTTGGATTTACTCCATGATAGCATGTTATTCTTCAATAGAGTGAAAATACCTTTGGTTGCTTTCATTTGTGTGTTATCGTGAAGAAATTAGGCAATGAAAGCATCAAAGTGTGAGACATAAGCAATTGGACAAGGAAGCCAAAGGAATAGAAGAATATCATTATGTTCGTTGTGTGTACAGCCAGTGAGGAGTGCCAGCGAATGTTCGCTTTGCGAACATTTGGTGAAGTCCCAGCGAATGCTCTCAAAGTTGAGACAGTAGCTAAAGGGCAGTAAGTTCGTTGGGCAAAGAAGCAGCGAATGTTCGATGTTGCAAAGTGTCAGTGAAGAGCCAGTGAACCATCCCAGACTTGAGGCAGTAGCTAAAAGACTATAAGTTCGTTGTGCGAACTTGTAAGCGAGGTAGTTCGCAGTGCGAAGAATTGCTCTCACAACGAACTTTAACGATTTCTCAGGGGCAGTTTAACTGTTCATAGGCAATTTAGGGGCCTAAAATTGGTGTTCGCTGGGCAAAGAATCAGTTCGCAGTGCGAACGTGACAAATTCTAAAGTACTATATAAGTACTTTTCACTATTTTTTGGGGATCATACCCACTTTTACACACCACAACTTGATTTTCTGAGATTTCTTCACCATAAGGTGATATTTTACAAATAGAAGTTGGATTCGCATCCGAGTTTGATTCTTCGACGTGGATGCTCATTCATCTCCTTCCGAAACTTGTAAAGCAAGCTACCATGGTTATGGGTACCTAATCACTTTTATGTCAAGATTAGAGGTAGTTAACTTTAATTGTATGTATTTCTTTTGATCTTTTGTATGTGAACAAGGTTGATGATTAATATATGATGAAGTTGTTTGCTTTTAATGTTGTATTTATGGTTTGAATCACTCTAGATATAGATTTTCTAAATCTTGATCAAATTTCTTCATCTATTAACAAACAAACTCTAGACATAGATTTGGGAGTTAATATTTGCTTTGTATCGTTCTTAATATTTATTGTTTTGATTGTTGGTTCGAAATAACATCTAACAATTTAAACAATAATACCCACGAAGTCGCTTTAGACATAAACGGATTCGCGAGGATACGCGATTGTATTGATCGAAACTAGGTTCACATGCTTGATTAATCGGATACATATATATATATATATATATGTGTGTGTGGTGTGTGTGTGTGTGTGTGTGTGTGTGTGTGTGTGTTTGTGTGTGTGTGTGTGTGTGTGTGTGTGTGTGTGTGAAAGGGGTTAACGTAATCTAATATTGGCATGCTTCTCTTAAAACAAAACATCTTTGCCCTAATTTACTATTTGCTACAAAAACATATGTTGCTCAACAAGAACTCTTTGAAAACCCTTTGCTTCAAAAGTTAGACTATTGAACAGCAAGCATCTAGATATCTGAACAATCCCTGCGGATACGACAAAACACCCACCTAAAATAATTTTCAACACCGACACACCTTTGTCCGCTCATAGCCCATGGGAGAGCTTCCCCGTCGCGATGGTCATATCTGGTGGAGGTTTCAACAAACTCTCAGTGGGTTCAATTAAAAGGAAGTTTGATGAGCTAATCGACAAAAGCTCGAAGCAGAACGCTACCCTCGATAGGTTCAAGGGAAACACAAACCCGATCACCTTCTACCTCGAGGAGCTACCGGGTGGCGCCCCCTATTCCAGCATCCCTCTATTGATCAAAGCCCAGATGGCAAACTTTGACGTCCGCCGCATCCTTGTCTACCAGGGAAGCTCAGTTGACATAATGTATGCTCACCTGTTCACCACTCTCCATCTCAACGAGAGCCATCTGACTCCGTATGTCGGCTTCGACTTGTAAGGCTTCAATTGCACCACCACGAGGCCATGGGGCTACGTTGAGCTGCTTGTCACTTTCGGGTCCGAGGAGACTTCCAGGCAAGTCAAGGTCCACTTCTTGGTGATAGAGTGCCCCTCTCTATACCGATGCATTCTGGGAAGGCCAACCCTGGCCGAGCTGACTGCAGTACCATCCACAGTTCACCTGAAGATGAAGTACTACACGGCCAGGGGTCATGTCGTCACCCTCCATAAGGACATTGAAGCCGCCAGAAGGTGTTTTGAAGCGGACACCAAGGGGATGAACTCAATCAACATCACGCCTAAGACTGCCAGCAATCCAGCCTGCGCCGAGGAGCAGAAGCCATTGTCGTGCGTTAACTCAGTCGACCTCGACAACCACTTCCCCAGCAAGAAGGAGTAGAACAAAGCAGCAGCCGAAGAACCTCCAATAAATGGTGGCAACAGACAGCTTTTCTATCCCGTGTGCCCCATTCCAGATGGCGACTTCGAGCTTATCACTCTCGGCGACAACCCCGACAGGAGCGTGAAGATTGGCACAGGACTCCCCGACTTGGAGAGGAAGCATCTAAAAGCATGTCTCAACGAGAATGCTGACATATTCGTATGAAGTGCTGCAGAGATGCCTGGGCTTGACCCCGACGTGGCCTGCCACCAGCTCACCATAGATTCGGTCGCTAGGACCATAGTACAACGTAGGCGTAGGCACTGTCCCGAGAAAGTGGAGGCTGCTGAAAAAGCTGTAAAATGCCTCCTAAAGGAAAATTTTATTTCTGAAGCCCAGTACACCACTTGGTTGTCTAACGTTGTGTTCGTTAAAAAATCTAATGGAAAATGGTGAATGTGTGTTGATTATACCGATCTCAATAGGGCATGCCCCAAAGATTCATATCCATTGTCTAACATTGACAAACTGGTCGACAATTCTGTAGGTTTTAAATTATTGTCATTCATGGATGTATACTCAGGATACAACCAAATCCCCACGGCGAAGGACGACAAGTAATACACGGCTTTCATGACCGAGTCGGGCAATTATTAATACACGTAATGCCCTTCGGCCTAAAAACGCTAGCGCGACTTACCTACGGATAATGAACAAAGTCTTCTCGGGAGAAATTGGGGATATGCTCGAGTTCTACATGGACGACATGATCGTGAAATCACGAGAAGAAACCAACCACACTACTCATATCAGAAGAGTCTTTGACACGGGGAGGAGATGCAAAATGAGATTCAACCCGGAGAAGTGTACCTTCGGTGTCCGAGCAGGCAAATTCCTCGGCTTCTATTTGACGGAGCAGGGAATCGATGCAAACCCCGACAAGTGCAGGTCTTTCTCTGAGTTCCCAACATCGAGCTCGAAGAAATAAATCCAAGGATGCTCACCTCGTTGTCCCGCTTCGTGGCCAAGTCTGCCCAACACACACTCCCATACATTTTTTACCATATATCAGTAGTACACTTTTATTATATGTAAGATAAGCTATCATTTGATCTTTGGATGGAAGAAAATGGTTGCTTGGATCACAAGTTATGGCCTTGTAAAGTTGGGTAAAAACCATGATTTTCCATAACTTAGTGAAATTTCAAGTTTTTCAAGGTTGCCCATTTTGCAAGTAACCTCGCTTTTCTTGATTTTATTGATTGATCATGATCCAAATCACAAGTTAACATTGTTCTTGACCTAAAGAGGCCATTTTTGTCAAAAAAATCCCAAAAGTCAAACTTGGTTTTGATCACAGTTGACTTGTTGTATCAGATGAATTTTGAACTTTGTGATCCTTTATGAAATCAAGTTCTTGGGCTAAATTAAACCTAATGGATGGATTCCATAGGTTTTTTAGATTGTCTTGAATCATGTCCCAAGGTTTGATATCATGCTTTTCTCAAAAGTCAAAGGTATGGTTGACTTTTTCTCAGAAACCCTAGTTGGTGGTCCAGATGAATTTGAATCTTTGTATTGCTTGTGAACCATGTTTCTTTGAATCAATTCAATCATGTGAATGGATAAATATGATGGATTTGAGCTTTTTAAATCAAATCTTAAGGTCTTGGCTCATGCCTTGCTCCAAAATTCAACTTAGGGGATGAATTAGGTCAAAACCCTAATTCCTGATTTTTGATATATGCACCCCCTGAGAATAGTTTGAACTTATGAAAGGACTTTTGAGGTTCTTTTGAGCTTCTTGAATCATATATTAAGGAATTGGCTCATTCCCAGATGAAAGTCTCTCCCTGGAGGCCTTGGTCAATCAAAACCCTAGTTTGGTGACACTGATGATCTTGAGGCTTGATCAACTTAAAATGTTGCATTCTTGTGTTATATTCTTGATGTGGGAGACCTCTTGATCCTTCATGGATGTTTGAGA
Organism: Lathyrus tuberosus; assembly: GCA_022829125.1. Classification (NCBI taxonomy): domain Eukaryota; kingdom Viridiplantae; phylum Streptophyta; class Magnoliopsida; order Fabales; family Fabaceae; genus Lathyrus; species Lathyrus tuberosus. The sequence continues at coordinate 749,707 of JALAZF010000925.1, read as the reverse complement.
GGTTTGACAAATAAAAAATCATGTCAATTCTAGATTGATCCTTTGCCTGGATGCTTGGAGAGGGCTCAAAAACCCTAATCCTTGGTTGAGGTAAATACTCAACAATCTTTGAAGAAGTTAGTGGGGTATGAAAGTACATCCACATTATGGTGATGATTTGCACAATGGTGTGAAGTATTATGGTAAAAATTTAGGGTATGACAGTTACTAAACAAGAACTCTTTTAAAACCCTTTACTTAGAACGTTAGACTATTGAACGACAAGCATCTAGATATCTGAACAATCCCTACGGATACGATAAAACACCCACCTAAAATACTTTTCAACAAAATGACGTCGTTGTCGGGGATTGTTTTTGATATTGATAATGCAACCATTGCAATAGTTTAATTGATTTTAAGATATTTGTATTGTGAATCTCTTACCTTTGTAATTCTCTTGTGCTTCTTAATTTGTTTAGCTAGTGTGCAGAATCTGTTTATGCGAGGGAGTGTACCTGCAAAAGAACTTCTTTTTTATCCTGAGATTGAAAGAACTCTCGTAGGCTCAATAGCAGAACAAGGCGGAGACGAAAAATTGCTAGAGAAAGACAAGGGCGAGGAAAATATTCTTCATCCACACCAATTGTTACGCCAATCATAGCAGATCCACCTCCACCACCACCTCCTGCTTCAACACCATGTATCAACAGTTCAAGGCATAATGCTCCGTCTGCACGTAACGCCCACAATGGAAGGCATTCTGAGATGAAAACTGGAATTATTGTGCTTCTATACCAAAATCCTTTTACCAGTATGGATCATGAGGATCGTTTCACTCATCTCACGAAATTTTATGAAATTGCGGGTGCAGCGGGAGCGCCGGAAGCTGAAGAAGAATCATTGTTCAAGAGACTATTTTTTCATTCCTTAATCAGAAAGGCAAAGGAATGGTATCTTGACCAATTCACTTTAGTTATGACGGATTGGAATTTGTTGGAAGAAAAGTTCCTTGAACTATTTTTTCCACACAACCAATTTATGGAAGCAAAGACGGCAATTTTGATGTTTGCTCAAGGCGGAAATGAATCTCTCAATGAAGCTTGGGAGAGGTTCAAATATATGTTACGAAAATGTAAGGGTCACTGTTTTGATGAACTAACTCAAGTGCACATCTTTCGAAATGGACTCCAATCGGTCCGCAAGACTTTATTGGATGCTATTTCGGGTGGATCGGTGATGTTCAAGAGCACCGAAGACGCAATTTCTATTATTGATAGGATGCCACTCAATGATCGCCAAGGGAATCACAATCGTGGTACTACGCAAAGGAAGGCGGGGCATGATCGAGTTGGGAACTAATGATGCTATTCTTGCTCAAAATAAATTGGTTTTCACAACAAGTGGAGTTGTTTACTCAACAAATGTCAAAACCTCCACTACAAATAAAAGAAATGCAAAAACTTCCCAACAACAACAAACAAGTGGCGAGTTGTGAGCTTTGTAAAAGAGATCACCCTGCCGGGTATTGTCCTCCGATTGTGGAAGAGGCGGATTATGCGGGAAATCAAAACCAAGGGTATCAACCTCGACCACCTTACCAACAAGGGAACTAAGGTTACCAATAAAGAGGTAATCAAGGTTATCAACAACAATGGAGACCTCATGAAGTCGGAACTTCTAATCGTCAACAACAATATCAAAAATACATTCAACCTCCACAAGCTCCAAGTGGAAATTCAAAGATGGAAGACATATTCACCCAATTTATGCAAATGTCAATTTTGAACCAAAAGAACACTGATGCTTCTATTCGAAATCTTGAGACTCAAATTAGGCAATTGTCTAAGCAATTAGCCGAACAACCCAATGGGCCATTTCCGGCTAACGCCCAAGTTAATCCCAAGGAGCATTGCAAGTCTATATTTACTAGAAGTGGTCGAGAAATTGGTAGGTGCATTGTTGAAAATGGATGAAGACCTTTGAGTTAGAAATTTCTGCCCAGTCGTTTTTAGTTTCTTTTTTTTCGATCCTTGAGGTCGCATTGGATCGTCGAGCTTAAACGACGTTAAACAAAGCGCTAGTTAGGAGGCACCCCAACATTGTAAGTATCCTTTCATTTTTACTGCTTTTATAGTGTAATTTTGTTGAGGAAGTGTTGCGGAAGAATGTGTTGAAAAGAAAAAAATTTCAAATATCTGTCACATTCGACTTGAGTTTGCTAGGCGATCCTGGGGCGAATGTTCGCTGGGAAGTTCCAAAGCGAACTGAGCGAGACAGAAATTTAGCAGTTTTTTCCCACATCACTTAAGTGGTCTTTTGGATGGGCCAAATATGCGTAGGCCCAGCCTCTTCTTTTCAGATTTTGTGGGGTAGCACTTTTCCCATTCCACTTTTTGCCCTCACTTTGTACTCTTGTCTCTCTACGTCTCACAAAAAGCACTGTACACAATCTTCTTGGCTTTACAAGTGAAGCATTGCCAATCTTAGTTACAATTCCCATTCTCTCCTCTCAACGTAATCCAGATGGCACCTCCTAAGGTAACTCCTTCAAAGAAGAGAAAGGTTGGAAGCACATCTCATCCGCAACCAATCCAATATGATACTGAAAAGTTCAAAGGAGCTAAGCAAATTACCAGATATGTGGCTCTTGAGAAAAGGAGCATTTTATCAGAAAAGAGGTTTAATCTCAATCCTGAAGGTTCCTACCGGGCGGTAGCTGGAATCCTACATTCCAAGAAGTGGGACAAATTGGGCACACCATGTGATAATTTTAACATAGAGATTGTAAGAAAGTTCTATGCTAATGCTCTTCCAAATGACGACGAGGTGTTTTCGTGGACCACTATGGTGTATGGGAGAGAAGTAAAATTTGATCGAGACACCATTAACCATGTTTTATGCAAACCTCTCACCTTAGGAGAAGATGAGATTGATGAGTATCACAGGAACTTAAGGTTGCATAGAGACGTAGAGGCCATCTCTAGTACAATATTGTTGGAGGGAAAATCAGTGGAATTGAGCCCATCTGGGGTTCCTAGAAGATATCACATGGAGGACATGCAACCATTAGCTCAGTTGGTACTTCTCTTGGTGTTGACTAACATCAAACCGAAGTCGCATACCTCCATTGTGCCCATTTCAGTTGCACAACTGGTTCACAGTATTCTGATTAACACACAAATTGATGTTGCTAGGATCATAGATGATGAGATACGTGTTGTTGTTGAGAGTAGACATAGGTAAAGGGCGCGGAAAAATTGCCCCTTGGTTTTTCCTTGTCTTATCATGGTTTTATGTGTGCATGCAAAGGTGAAGGTACCCTCCCGTCGTCAGGTTACGATCCCGACTGCGATCGATGATAAATTTGTGGATAAGTTTTGCAGGCCAAAGGGAGCGAGACGAGGACAGACCTCTAGTGCTGGTACTGATGTTGGTGGTGCTTCCAATTTTGGAGTTACAGGTTCCCAGGGCTTTGACCCGTTTCAGAGGGAGATCTACAACTACAACTGGGAATGGATGGCAGCAACTCAGTGTGCTATGATTTATATCCATGATTCTATGCAGGTATTGCAGCTGCAGTACGGGGAGCCCTCTATAGAGCATTCTATGATGACTAGGGAGCAGTTCCTAACTCATGTTGCTTGGCCTGAGGCTAGGCCACAATTTAGAGAGGGGCGGATGTAGATGATCATGAGGACGCTGAGGAGGCTGGAGATGATATAGAGGTTGGTTTTGAGGCTGGTTCTAAAGCTGGTTCTGAGGAGGTTTCCGGTTCTGGAGAGGTTTATTTAGAGGAGACTGAGTCTGAGGAGGACTAGTTTTGTTATCGGATATTTTGAGCATGATCTTAGGCGACTTCCTTTGGTTCTACAAAGTAAAGTTTTCTGTTAGCTTAGATCATTGCTATATTTATGTTTATGTTTATTGTATTCCCTTTTGATGTACAATATCCACTTGTTGGATTATTTTAGATTATGTTGTTATATGTACAACTTTTGGGTACTAATACTTTTGTTGGTGTTTTTACACCATTAGCATTTTAATGATAGTATCAGTTGAAGTCTTCAGTTCAAGAATGTTCAACTTTCGTTTTCTTTACTTTCGTTTTTCTTTTATTATGTGTTTAAGAGTTGAATTCTTCAGTTTAGGGATGTTCAACTCTTATAGTTTTATTGTTGATGTGCTTGTTTTTAGTTTTATTGTTGATATGCTTGTTTGGAATTTAATGTTTCCATTTTTTGGTGTGAAAAAGTGAGAACTTCTAGATTGGTTGCTATTTGCTAAAAGTATCCAATGAAGATTCTCCCAAGTTTGGATGGTGATGATAGTATTTAATCATGTAAATGTTGGCAAGGCACATGGTTACCTCTTCCTAGGATGTTTGAATGTTTAAGAAGGTCTTTTCTTTGTGCAAATGTAATTTTGTTTGTTATTGCAACTTTGTTTGAATGCTTGTATCACTTAGGTTCAAAAGCCACAAATTGTGAGAAACCTCCATTGTTTACAAAATGCATAGGATAGGATGACTGATAAATCTTGTTGAGTACATTTGAGTCATGCTTTATCTTGTGATTATTTTGATTTTGTGGAAGCATTAGATATGATCAAGGCATTTGTTGATGATGAGCACAACCATATCCAAAAGTAACTTACCCGTGAGTAGTGAGAATTTGCTAACCCCCTTTGAGCTTAATAGTTTAGATCCTAGTTTAGTGATGAACTTGGTATTTTTACATTTATTGAAAGATACTTCATCATTGAATTTTGTGGGATTCTAAAAAAAAATTCTTGAACCTTTGAACAATGTTTTAAATTGATTTCCTTGCCTAAAAAGCAAGGAACATTCACTTGAGATTTGGTTAAAAATCAAGTTGGGGAGAGTGAAAAAAATGTGGTAGGTTACTCAAAATTTTTGAAAAGTTTCAAACAAGCATTGAAAACGAAAATTGTGAATATGAATGGTGAAACAGAAAAAAAAAAAAAAAAACATGCTTGTTTGAATGAGAAAAAATAAGGATTGAGAAATAATGTGCAAAAAGGTGTTGGAAGGGTGAGCATTAGAGAAAAGAAAGTATTGGATGGAGTTGTAATGTGTACATATCCTTGTGTAGTGAATGTTTCTTTTGCATTGGCAACTTTGAAGTTATGGCCTTATAAATGTCCCTTTGTTGTGAACCTAACCAAGCTACAACCTTTAAAGACCTTAGTGATCTTCTTGCTTGCATAATTTCTTTATTGATGTTTAGATAATGTATGAATTGGTTTGTATTTGCATCATTTGTCAAGTGAGTGAAATTACCCCGCGGTTGTAAACGCGTTTATTTCTTCCATTATTATTCGAAGAGGAGTGTTAGAGTGATTTGAGTGTGATAATTTAGTAGTTACTTGAAGCATTGTATGATATTTGTTTAAGAACTAAATTCTTTTGCATTGTTCGATTCTAGGAAGTCGTAATCATTGCTTGTGTTCATTTGTTTGTTTATTTGAGTCATAAATCCATTCTTGGTTGAATTAAATGCTTGAGCAAATCCTCTTGTTTTCAATGAGAGGCCTACTTTACTTCAGGACCGGCAAAGATCTAGTTGGGGAGAGTTTGTTAGATGTCAAACTTGCTTTAAATTGATCATTAATTATTATCATTTTTCAACACTTTTGGGTTGTTTTGTTGGATTTACTCCATGATAGCATGTTATTCTTCAATAGAGTGAAAATACCTTTGGTTGCTTTGATTTGTGTGTTATTGGGAAGAAATTAGGCAATGAAAGCATCCAAGTGTGAGACATAAGCAATTGGACAAGGAAGCCAAAGGAATAGAAGAATATCAGTATGTTCGTTGTGCGTACAGCCAGTGAGGAGTGCCGGCGAATGCTCGCTTTGCGAACATTTGGTGAAGTCCCAGTGAATTCTCTCAAAGTTGAGACAGTAGCTAAAGGGCAGTAAGTTCGTTGGGCAAAGAAGCAGCGAATGTTCGATGTTGCAAAGTGTCAGTGAAGAGCCAGTGAACCATCCCAGACTTGAGGCAGTAGCTAAAAGACCATAAGTTTGTTGTGCGAACTTGTAAGCGAGGTAGTTCGCAGTGCGAAGAATTGCTCGCACAACGAACTTTAACGATTTCTCAGGGGTAGTTTAACTGTTCATAGGCAATTTAGGGGCCTAAAATTGGTGTTCGCTGGGCAAAGAATCAGTTCGCAGTGCGAACGTGACAAATTCTAAAGTACTATATAAGTACTTTTCACTATTTTTTGGGGATCATACCCACTTTTACACACCACAACTTAATTTTCTGAGATTTCTTCACCATAAGGTGATATTTTACAAATAGAAGTTGGATTCGCATCCGAGTTCGATTCTTCGACGTGGATGCTCATTCATCTCCTTCCGAAACTTGTAAAGCAAGCTACCATGGTTATGGGTACCTAATCACTTTTATGTCAAGATTAGAGGTAGTTAACTTTAATTGTATGTATTTCTTTTGATCTTTTGTATGTGAACAAGGTTGATGATTAATATATGATGAAGTTGTTTGCTTTTAATGTTGTATTTATGGTTTGAATCACTCTAGATATAGATTTTCTAAATCTTGATCTAATTTCTTCATCTATTAACAAACAAACTCTAGACATAGATTTGGGAGTTAATATTTGCTTTGTATCGTTCTTAATGTTTATTGTTTTGATTGTTGGTTCGAGATAACATCTAACAATTTAAACAATAATACCCACGAAGTCGCTTTAGACATAAACGGATTCGCGAGGATACGCGATTGTATTGATCAAAACTAGGTTCACATGCTTGATTAATCAGATATATATATATATATGTGTGTGTGTGTGTGTGTGTGTGTGTGTGAAAGGGGTTAACGAAATCTAATCTTGGCATGCTTTTCTTAAAGCAAAACATCTTTGCCCTAATCTACTCTTTGCTACAAAAACATATGTTGCTCAACAAGAACTCTTTGAAAACCCTTTGCTTAGAACATTAGACTATTGAACAACAAGCATCTAGATATCTGAACAATCCCTGCGGATACGATAAAACACCCACCTAAAATCATCTTCAACACCGACACACCTTTGTCCGCTCATAGGCCATGGGAGAGCTTCCCCGTCGCGATGGTCATATCTGGTGGAGGTTTCAACAAACTCTCAGTGGGTTCAATTAAAAGGAAGTTTGACGAGCTAATCGACAAAAGCTCAAAGCAGAACGCCACCCTCGATAGGTTCAAGGGAAACGCAAACCCGATCACCTTCTACCTCGAGGAGCTACCGGGTGGCGCCCCCTATTCCAGCATCCCTCTACTGATCAAAGCCCAGATGGCAAACTTCGACGTCCGCCGCATCCTTGTCTACCAGGGAAGCTCAGTTGACATAATGTATGCTCACTTGTTCACCACTCTCCATCTCAACGAGAGCCATCTGACTCCGTATGTCGGCTCTGACTTGCAGGGCTTCAATTGCACCACCACGAGGCCATAGGGCTACGTTGAGCTGCTTGTCACTTTCGGGTCCGAGGAGACTGCCAGGCAAGTCAAGGTCCACTTCTTGGTGATAGAGTGCCCCTCTCTATACCGATGCATTCGGGGAAGGCCAACCCTGGCCGAGCTTACTGCAGTACCATCCACAGTTCACCTGAAGATGAAGTACTACACGGCCAGGGGTCACGTCGTCACCCTCCATAAGGACATTGAAGCCGCCAGAAGGTGTTTTTAAGCGGCCACCAAGGGGATGAACTCAATCAACATCACGCCCAAGACTTCCAGCAATCCAGCCTGCGCCGAGGAGCAGAAGCCATTGTCGTGCGTTAACTCGGTCGACCTCGACAACCGCTTCCCCAGCAAGAAGGAGTAGAACGAAGCAGCAGCCAACGAACCTCCAACAAATGGTGGCAATAGACAGCTTTTCTATCCCGTGTGCCCCGTTCCAGATGGCGACTTCGAGCTTATCACTCTCGGCGACGACCCCGACAGGAGCGTGAAGATCGGCACAGGACTCCCCGACTTGGCGAGGAAGCATCTAAAAGCATGTCTCAGCGAAAATGCTGACATGTTCGCATGAAGTGCTGCAAAGATGCCCGGGCTTGACCCCGACGTGGCCTGCCACCAGCTCACCATAGATCCGGTCGCTAGGACCATAGTACAACGTAGGCGTAGGCACTGTCCCGAGAAAGCGGAGGCTGCTGAAAAAGCTGTAAAATGCCTCCTAAAGGAAAATTTTATTTCTGAAGCCCAGTACACAACTTGGTTGTCTAACGTTGTGTTAGTTAAAAAATCTAATGGAAAATGGTGAATGTGTGTTGATTATACCGATCTCAATAGGGCATATGCCCCAAAGATTCATATCCATTGTCTAACATTGGCAAATTGGTCGACAATTCTGTAGGTTTTAAATTATTTTCGTTCATGGATGTATACTCAGGATACAACCAAATCCCCACGGCGAAGGACGACAAGTAATACACGGCTTTCATGACCGAGTCGGGTAATTATTAGTACAACGTAATGCCCTTCGGCCTAAAAAACGCTGGCGCGACTTACCTACGGATAATGAACAAAGTCTTCTCGGGAGAAATCAGGGATATGCTCGAGGTCTACATGGACGACATGATCGTGAAATCACGAGAAGAAACCAACCACACTGCTCATCTCAGAAGAGTCTTCAACACGGGGAGGAGATGCAAAATGAGATTCAACCCTGCGAAGTGCACCTTCAGTGTCCGAGCAGGCAAATTCCTCGGCTTCTATTTGACGGAGCAGGGAATCGAGGCGAACCTCGACAAGTGCAGGTCTTTCTCCAAGTTCCCAACATCGAGCTCGAAGAAATCAATCCAAGGATGCTCACCTCGCTGTCCCGCTTCGTGATCAAGTCTGCCCAACACACACTCCCATTTTTCAAGCTTTTGTGAAATGAGGCCACGTTCGAGTGGACCGAGGAGTACGAGCAAGCCCTCATCCACCTCAAACAAGTCCTCTCGCAACCCCCAGTCCTATCGCGACCGAAAAGCGGGGAAACTTTATATTTGTACCTCGCCGTCGCGAAATCCCCGAGGGACAAAAACCAATTTATTTCACCAGCAAAGCCCTTCAGGGCCCCGAGCTTAGGTACCAGCAAATCGAGAAAGTCACTTTGGCCCTCATCAATGCGGCCAGAAGACTGCGGCACTACTTCGTGGCCCACACGATCGTGGTTAGGACGGATTAGCCCGTAAAGCAGCTGCTCGGCCGCCTCGACATGGCGGGTAGGATGCTCAAATGGTCGCTCGAGATCTATGAGTTCGACGTCCAGTACAAGAGAAGGAAGGCCCTCAAAGCTCAAGCGCTAGTCGACTTTGTCGCGGAAATGACCTCCCCGATCTCCCCAACCGCGGAGCCTGCAAGTGGACCATCTATGTTGATGGGGCATCCAGCTCGACAGGAAGTGGAGCGGGAATCATTCTTGAGAACGAAGACGTCATCTTGATTGAGGTCTCCCTCGCTCTATCCTTCCCAACATCGAACAACCAAGCCGAGTACAAGGCCTTCCTCGCGGGACTGCGCCTAGCCGAAGACCTTGGCGGGAAGGAGAGGATGAAAAAGTTCAACTCCGTGGAGGTGAAGCATGTTCCCCGCGAGCACAATACCAGGGCAGACATCCTATCAAAGCTCGCGAGCACGAAGAAGAAGGGCGGAAATAAGTTCGTCATCCAAGAGGTACTTTCTCGGCCAAGCATCGAGAAAACCACCTCGACCGTCGACGTAAATGCCATCGGCGACAGCAATTGCTGGATGACCCCGGTATAGACGTACCTCAGCACGGGGGAGCTGCCCAACGACTCCAAGGAGGCTTGCGTAGTCAGACGCCGAGCTTGCTCTTACGTCTTGATCGAGGACAAGTTATATAGGCGGGGATTCTCTATCCCTCTCCTCAAGTGTGTCGAGCAGTCTAATATCCCTCACATATTCCATGAGATCCACGAAGGAATCAACATACAACACCTCGGCGGACGATCCTTCTCCGTAAGGCTCTACAAGTAGGATACTATTAGCCCACCATGCAGCATAACACGAAGGAGTATGTCAAGAAGTGCGACAAGTTCCAACTCCACAGGGACATGCACCTGGCGCCTCCCAACGAGCTCAAAACGCTCTCGTACCTGTAGCCTTTCGCATGGTGGGGGATGGATATCCTCGGGCCCTTCACCATAGGGTTGTACCAGAACAAATACTTGATAGTCGGTGTCGACTACTTGAAGTGGATAGAGGCCGAGGCACTCGCCAAAATCATGGCACATAACATACTTTGCTTCTACAAAAGGAACATATTTGCCCAGTTCGGTGTACCCTAAGCAATCTTCTCCGAAAACGGGACACAGTTAACCGACAAAAACTTCCACGACTTTGTTAACAAGCTGGGCACAAAACAATATTTCAGGTCTGTCGAGCACCCGCAGACAACGGGCAGGCTAAAGCCGCGAACAGAGTCATCCTGCGAGGCCTAAGACGAAGACTAGGCAAAGCCAAAACAAAGGTGGGTCGAGGAGCTACACAGTGTGCTCTAGGCCTACAGGACGACCCCACATTCGACCATCGGGGAGACCCCATTCCGACTAACGTACAGAACTGAGGCAGTATTCTGATAGAAATAAGAGAACCCTCTATGAGGACCGAATATCCCCTCGACGAGGAGATAAACGACGAGGCACTGAGGGAGGAGCTCGACCTGGTCGAAGAAATCCGGTCGGGGCACCCCTCTGCGAAGCCTCGCTCAAACAAAAGATAACTTTACGACATAACAACAAAGTCATTAAATGTGAATTCCAAGTAGCCAGCCTAGTCCTACGGAGAAACTAGAAAGACTCGCGCAAGGGCAAACTTGCTGCGAACTGGGAAGGCCCCTACCGTGTCCGAGCGAAAACGGAACGCGGGGCCTACTACCTCAAAAACCTACACGGGGAAGAACTTTCTCGACCATGGAACGCTGAATATCTCAAACAATATTACAGATAAACACTGCCCTCGACGTACTTGGTTTGACCACAACGAAGTACATCCCGACCACAGGAGTGCGCTAAGGTACAGGCGTGATTTCCAAACTTGAAACAAAAAGATAAGAGTATGCTCTTGTGTGTGCGAGCAGACTCTTGATCTGACGGGGACACCTCAACTGAGCTCCGTCGTTGTCGTACCAATTAGGCAGAACCCCCAGCTCGCGATGGGAAGTTCACACCACAGAGCAAAGACCTCGACCGAGATCTTAGCTTCGTCGACAGTCGGAACCCAACTCCGACCACTCGACCAGTTCTCTGCACAGTCGAGGATCAATTAAGTCGAGTAAAGGCCCCAACTACTTAATAAAAACAAGAAAACACGATATTTCATACACGCCAATGTGGAAAATAAATACCCAACAAATAGCACACACAAAATGCAAAAAGGCTAACATTAAAAGAAACATTATATTACAAATGACGGGCAAAGCCCGTTGTTTAAGTATTAAATGCCACGGCGCGCAGGCTAGGAAAAATCAAATTACAAAATACGGCACACACACCAAAACTATGCAAACTAAACATCAGTTTCCTCCTCGGGCTGGTTCTCCTCTTCAGTTTGATCGGCTCCTCCACCAAACCCAGCTGGAGCGACCACCTGGCCGTCGACCACCTGGTGGAAATGCCTTATCCCATCTGTGACAAGTTGAAGCTCAGGATTAACCACTTGGAGTTGTGCCACCGCGTTGTTAAAACCTAGCTCGAGGGTACCTAGATAGACCTGCTCGAGCTCCCGGATCTGGGAAACCAAATCACCTCGGGTTACCAAGAGCTTCTCCTCGACACTCTCATCCTCGACGGGCCTTGCAGCGGCCTCCAGCTCAGCGATCCTCGCCTGGAGCTGTTTCTTCTCCTCGTCGTCCTCTACCACCTTCTTCTCCATCTCATTCATCTCGCTGTAGAGGTTGATTTGGATCTTATACCTCTCTCGGTAGTCGAGGAAGTCACTCTCTACGTTCTCATTCTCTATCACAAGGGCCACGTGCTCGGCCTGCAATTTCTTGTGTTCAGCAAGAGGGCAGGTCGCATCGTTGAGAGCCAAAGATGTCTCAAGGACCCTCAACATGGTGGTCGCGTCCTCAGACAATGCTTTTCTTCTCGTACCTTTGTTGAGCGCCAAGATCGCCTTGGATTCAGCATCGGGCACAATCAGGGAGTTGTCCTCGTCGAAGAGACCCCAAGTACGATGACAAGGAGGTAGCACGAACCTCTCACCGGCAGCGTCCTCCATAAGGTCAACGGGACCAGACTCCTCGAGGCGTTGTTTCTTGGTCGGAGGATCCTGAGATTCAGTAGACTGACTTCCTTGAGGAGAGGAGGAGGAGTCCCCGGGATGCTGGTCGACCCTTGCCATCTGCTGGACTTAAGCAACACGGCCCTTGGGAGCCTTCTTCCCACCTTTGGTCAAACCGAGCTTAAGCGTGCGTTCTTGGAGGTTCGACATTTGGCCTGCAACAAAGAAAGGAGTGAGTCAATATAACAAGGAGAAACAAGCAGATAAACGATAAAAACGCTCACTACCTAAGAGCCTCAAGGCCTCCTCGTCGGAACCGCACTCGAGGAGCGGCTTGGTGTTGATTAAACGGGCCTCGAGGGGAATTTCCCCGTTGGCGTCCCGGACAAAGTTCCCGTCCTTGGTCACGCACTTAGCGAGAATGAAGTTGTCGACAAAGCCCGCTATCTTGTCACATGTGAGCCTGTCATCCTCGTTTAGCTCGTGGGGCTTCATGATATAGCTCTTCATCCCTATTTTAAAGTAGACGTTCTGCCACTCAAGGGTGAACTTTGCTTCTAGGGTCTCCTCCCTTCGCCTGTCGACGAGCTTCTCCACGCGCTCGAACAGAGAATCGATGGCGGTGTGAGTCACAGGCTTCACGACGAAATATTTGTCCTTGAAGAACCGGACAAACTCCATATACGCTTTGAACAGCTTCCTCGGCTGTTTCAAGGACACCCAGTTGTGTCGTCCATGATGAGTTTGCCGCTGCAGGTGGAAAAGGCAGAAGAACAGCGGGAGCGTAGCACCGACTTGAAGATATTGGCAGACGAGCTCGAACGCCCGCATAAACGCGATTGCATTGGGATGAAGCTACGAGGGCGCCAAGTCCAGCCATTGGAACACCCCCGTTTGAAAATCGCTAAAGGGCAAGCGAATCCCCGCGTCCCGAAAGGCAAACTCGTACATCAGGAAGTGCTTCCCCGGGTACGACGAGCAAATCCGGTCCGTTTCCTTGGGCTTGTAAACCCTCCAGTTCGCAGGTGTCCCTTCCTCCAGTTTCTCAACAGTGGCAAAAGCATCCGAGTCGTCGAGGATGAAACGCGAAACAGCAGCCAGGGGTTCCAGCCCGGCCCACGCGGATGGGGATTCAACGGTCGCGTCGCCCAAGTTGTCTTCGACATCCCCGCCAACGTCTTCTACATCGACGACGTCTTCGTCGACCATGACGGCATCCTCGGGCTTGGGATCCATTTAACCTGAATTCAACGATAAGATCAAATCCACCCTTCCACCGTAAATCAAGTGAAAGGGCGAGGAAATGCTCGCACACGTCCTCGACCGAAGCCCTTGCCGACAAGCGCATGGTCGTGAGGAAATTCTCCTCGACGCAGAACATGAAACCCCATCCACGGGGAAAAGATTCCTCGACACTTGAGTTCCCCACCAGAATCAAGCGTAGGAAGTCTCTTTAGACTTCCTCTTGGTACGCACGCGTCCACGGGGAGAAGGTTTCCCCGACGTCGAAACCCAGCGAGGATACTAAAGCCTCATGGGATCCCCGAGACCTTCATCGGAAACTTCATGCATTTTCCCAAAATCTGCATGAAGTCCCCGGTATCTTCATCGGAAACTTCATGATCCCGCCGGGACCTTCAAGAGTTCGTCGGGAACTTCATGGACTCCCAGGAAAAGTCGCCGGAAACTTCATGTGCTTCCCGGAAACTTCATCGGAGACTCAAGAAGTTCTCTAGAAAATTCATAAAAACCCGGAAATCGCATAAACTCTGGAAAAAGACATAAGACTTACTTATACGAAGAAGAATCTAGAGATTAGGGCAGCGGAGCAAGGAGCTGGCGGCGACAACGGCGGCGAACGGACGTTAGGAGAGCAGAGAGAACCTTGAGAGACTTTGAGGAATTCTTGAGCTTGAATGAGGTGAGCGTGCAAATGAATCAATCTTCCCCCTATTTATATCCTCTAGCACGGAAAGCGAAGCATCACATAGGCACTCAAGCACCCCTACTCATAGCTGTCATAGGCATTTATTACTCCTGACACGTGGCCCAAGAAGACACCACGTGTGTCCCTTCAAGCCCCTTCGCATGGCTCGAGAAAATGACGTGTCCGCTCCTTTCGCTTCCGTCACATCGTCCAGTACGTCGAGCACAATGCCCAACACTTGCATTGCCGAGAACACTTCCTCGGGAGAAGTTGGAAAATAGTCATGACTACGTGTGACGGGCGGGCCTCCCCGCGAGCACCTGTCCTCGGGATGAACGTCTGATCGACCCTGTCGTTGACCAGAGGTAAACACCGCTGTCGAGCGCGACTAATGGCTCATACGTCTAGTCACGCACATAGCCCCGCGAGCTCAACGCCTCGAGCACGAGCGGTGCTCCTCTTGGCAAGTCCATGTGCCCCTCCTCAACACAAGAATTGACTCTTAAGTCATTACTCCTATGCTTCGGAGCAACGACTTGTGGGGCTCCTGTTCTGGACTATACCAGAGGTTGGCCCACCGTCGAGCACGACCCAACCCAGCTCCTCGTCTGGGAGGGCCCATTGAAGGCCCAATCCATCAACTCGCACAAGGAGCGCTCACGCGTCTTCCCCACGTGGGGACACGTCTTCAACCAACTACCCGCGTCTGAAAGAACAGGTCCTCCGCCTTCCGAAGTTCACGGGGCAGTTGACACAGGACAAAAACCACGTGCAGGTCTTCCCTACGCAACGTAGATCCAGGCTGTTATTCGTATTGGGCCTAATGATCCAACCCAATGCGGATAACCGTTGGCCCAGCGCTGGTGGCACATTATAAATATCATCTTCCACAAGAGGGTTAGGTATTCTAATTTATACACTTTTTTGTACTTACTCTCTCTCTCTCTCTCGCTAAAACTTACTTTAGTATCGGAGTACTTTGTAGGTGTACACCCCCCCCCCCCCCCCCCCCCCCCCTCCTCTTCTCCACCACCTACAAACTAGGAACTCACGACGTGTTGCTGGCTGCTGATCTCTTTCTGATACGATAAGATCAAAAACTTTACACATCGTTGATGTTTTACATTAAAGACAGAGTTAAGTTCTGCTCGTAACAACTATGTATTGAATTTTTTTAAATTTAAATATTGTTTTTCTCAATGCAAATTTTCTATTTTTAAATTGTTTAGCATGATTTAAAATTAGAAATTGTATATTAAAAAATTAAAACACTTCATTTAAGACAACATTTCTATATTAGATTTGTGTGCCTTAAGGCACAAATCTATAAAGATATAGTTGAATACAGAATTCATAAAAGGATGAATGGAATTAATTGATCTATACATAGCAATTCAAGGATGTATGCTTGTTACTGAACACACAGCTTTAACTAACAATGGCAAAAGAAAAAGCCCCTATACTAGCAGAAGTAAAACTAAAACTCATACTACATTTTTTAGTTTTCGTCATCAGAATCAAAAGCATGTTTTTTCTTCAAAGACTTTATGACATCCAAACGCTTATCATCTCTAGATATGCATTCACCTGTAAAAGACTTGACTTTTGGAACATTCAAAGAACTAAGCTGTGGTGTCACTGTCCCCTTGTTGATTTCCTTGAGCACAGAACGAGCTGTTGCTGCAGCTGCAGCATCTGCCATTGCCGAAGCAATTTTTGAACCACTTGGGAACTGGTCATTGTCCTCATTTTGTTCATGTGTTTGTCCTTCTTCCTTGGTCAAATTCTTAGAATCATCAGGTAATTGATTTGCACCTGGTTTTGGCTTGGAAGCTACAGCCTCAGCAACTGTTGCTTTAGCTCTTTCCGCTTCATATTTCTGCATGTCATAGATCAGCTCTTTCTGCAGCTGTTTATCAGCAACCAATATGTCATCGATCTCATTCTTGTAGTCCTTGAGAAGGACCCGAAGGCATTCCATGAGAGAACCTATGAGGGGACTGTTCTTGGTTTCTAGTAGACGTTTCAACTCTATGAAGATGGGTATGGTGTTTTGAATGAGGCCCTTCTTGACTGCCTGAGTTATAGCCTTTCTAGTTGAAGATCCATTTTCTCCCCCTTCTTCTTCTAAGTCTGCCGACTCAGATGATCCACGAGTAGATTGAATGCGTATCTCTTTACAACCAAGAATTTGAAAAGTATCCTGATCCAACAGTTAATGTTATAATTCGGACATCAATTGAGATGTGCTAGGTTATGTGTCAGGACAACTTGACGAATATTGCTGATAAAGATGTGATAAAGATCAATACCTGTAGAACAGACTGTCCCGTTGCATCTTCTATATTAAGCATACCATCAGAAGCTGCAGCTAGAATTTCTGCACATAACTTGGCAAAGGTTGCAAGAAGATGCTCCGGAGCCATTTGCTTTAGTAGAGAAACATAAATATGCATTCTTCTAGACCTTGATTTTTCATCAGCACCCCTACAAAAAAAGATGCAACAGATGTAAGCACACAAAATACATCAACTGCATAATTGTCTTACCAATTGCTAATTCGGATCCCTTTACCTGATGGAGAAAAGTTGGCTGTCCTTTCGTGATTCGCCAGACTCACGATGTCCAATATGGCCGTGGCAGTCATTCAAAACGAAAACAGCCTCAACAAAACTATTATATGCCAAGAGAGGAGCCTTGACTGGTGACAAAAAAAAACACTAGTCAAAGTCATAAAACAAATGTTATTCAAGTCATGCAACTGCAAGTAGAACTACTGAGGTAGAGCTTCAAACCTTTCAAAATATTTCCAAAGAGAAAATCTGCTAGCTGCCTAATCTTTTCTGATTCATCAACAAGTGACAAAAGGAAACGAAGAAATAGCACTCCTCTCCACTTCACATAGTCCCTCTAGGATAAAGAAAAGTATACTGTTTTTAGCCATAACTAAAAGCAAGGGTGTGAAATAGAAGCGAAAGGGGACATATTTAGACGCCAGATAAGTATAAGGTGTGAAACAGAAACAATGTAGTCATAGAAGGAAAGAAATAATACCTGCAACAGTCTGGATAGCAATATGAACGTTTGCCTTCTCACAAGTTCACAGGGATCTAAGAGACACCTTGTGATCTTGGTTATATAACTGATAGCTTCGAAGGAAAATAAGTTAGCAAAGACACAATTTATTTGACATTATTAAATGTATCTGTTCCGCATTAGGTGCACATTGGACTTCTTCCCCGGCACAAAGTAATAGTTCTCCCCCCATGTTTATTTCATCCACAACTTGATTATCTTCAATTTGTATAAGAACATTAGATTATTCCATTTGCATTATTAAACTTGTTTTATTCAAAATCACTTTAAAGCAGTATCTCTTACAAGGCTTACCCATCAATAAGAGCAGTATACCGAACACAGAAGTCTGCCATCATGACCACAATATTATTGCGAAGAGCTGCAGCATCGCTCTTTTCAAGCTCCTGCAATTGTATCCCAAAACAGGACATATTTAGATTATGAAGCAAGACAACAAATACCAGTCCTTGAGGCGTAAAAGAAAGTCTCAAGACCAACCTGTACAAACAGAGGAATATAGTTCTTTGCAAGCTTCCCATCAGCAAGGCAAAGTTTGCCCATGGCCAGCCACCCTTGAATATAAAAAGAAGGAGCTTCTTGTTGTAGAGTGGTTGCAGGGCCGGGTAGCTTATTTAATTTCGGGCCTGAATTCCCAGAGGTGATGATAGTGTGCAATAATGGAGTTACAGCACTCATATCAGCAGATGGGCAGACAATAACTACAGATCCAATTGTATAAATTGCCGTGATTGCTTTTGACAATGATTTGCGCTTTCGTATTGATTTCCTACCTTTACTAGGCCCACTTCTAGGTGGAGTAAAGAAGCCAGTTTCTGCATCTTGCTCTGAATTCTCTGAAATAAAAGTTTCTATTATTTGAGAAGCTCTGGACAGCACTTGGTGTACCCATTTCAAGACTAATGCTTCTGCCTCCATGTCATTTGAAGCTTTTCGCTTGCACAATGTTTTAAGTGCTTTTACATGAGCATCAACCTGTCAGCCAAAGTAGCAATTCATTATAGATTTGTAGTGCACTATTAGCAAAAGTAGCATTTCATTAAAGTTTTGTAGTACACTAAATGATATCTTCTGTCTTTTTATCTTGATTCTCGAATACTAACTAATATTTGTCTACGAAAACATTTGTTCCACCGATTATGCTTAAGAAATTATTCAATATTTAAATATAGACTGTTGGGCTACTGATTGTGTGAAAGTGAGATTATCAGAGAAATAATATTTATATGCAAATAATGTTGTCTATGAGTGATCTTTTCTTCTTTGTTGGCGCATGAAGGGCGTGAATAAGATGAAAGCTTAAGCATCAGATGGAGAAAAAATTTCAAGAACCTATAAAATGATAATTTCAAGACCTCCAGCCCAGTCCATGAGAAACTGTGATCATAGACGGATTTCGATACTACAATGTTTGATGTGCTAAGAAATTATGAAACATGACGCAAAAGATGGTAATTGAGAGACAGGGAAACATCGGGAGAAAGTAGTTTATGAACTTTTTAGTCATGCAGAACAAGTAAAGTCATATCCTTAACAATGTCTGACAGAACGCCCAGGCAAGATTAAGAAGCACTAGCGTTAGGACATAGTTATGAACTTAATCAATAATACTATGTAATGATTACCTCAGTTGAATGCATGTTGAATTTTTCAACCCGTTTGAGCAAGTTGTGAGCCAAATCAGCAGCAGGTTCAGGTGGCAGCTCGATAGAAACATTAGAGATTGTTTGCAATAGGAAAACTCGGTCACTAGCCCAGGCAACATTGTTGCATTCTATACTTTCTTCCTCTCCATTTGCATTTTTCTGTAGAAATGGACTTTGAAACTCACCTTTCACTTTATGTTTGTCAAGAAGCTGCCAATGATGATGAAGAAAATCCCAGTCCACTGCTTTTGGAAGGAATACTGACACCTCTGATAAAAGAAACCAAGCACCTGGTGGGGCAGTCCACTTTTCTATTGGCATGCTATGGTTCAGCCAGATAGACTCAGACACCTTGATTATATTCTGAAGTGCAGTAACAATTTTGTGTTTCAAGCGTTTCTTTTTGCCCAGATTTGTGCAAATTTTTTTAACCCATGGACTCACCTCCCCATTGCAAATCTCTCTCAGGAGATACAGAATCCCTTGAGGGAAAGACGTCGCCATCTCTTCGTCTACACCTTTTTCTATCTCTTTGCTACCAGACGTAGATCCAACATATGAAGAAGAAGTTGCGCCTCTAGATATTCGGTCCAGAACAAGTTCTTCAAACACATTCTCACATTCTTCTTGGATGCTAGTCTCATTATCAGCTATTTGACGAGGGACCGAGTGTAGCCACTCAGTTATTACCGTTTCAGCTGAGAATGTTTTGAAAGCCTACATATCGTTAAAGTAAATTCCATAAATTATATACTGTTATTAGTAAAAAGGTACCAAGAAAAAAACAGAACTTTTAGGGGACTAGTGAGATGCTTAACAGAAAGGAAATTAGTTCTAAATTCCTCAATTAAACTTGTAAACCAAAATCCAAATAAGGAAGGGATTGTTTTATTTCTCTTCCTCTCATTTATTCCTCTTAACCAAAGAATGCTTAATAGAATTATTTATATTAATTTCACTAACTCTCTTGTTTACAAACACTTAATTTAAATTAAAACAATACAACAACAACCAAGTCTTATACCACTAAGTGGGGTCGGCTACATGGATCAACTTCCGCCAGGATCATGCTTTTATCTAAATTTAAATTAAAATAATGAAAAAATAAAAAATAACACAGTATTTTTGCTATCTTCAGTTAAAATTTAAATAGTTCTAATAAAGAGAGAAGAAGAAAAAAACATGGGTTTTCTCGATCCAAATATACAAAAATTTAGCATTTTGCATCGATTTACAATTCTGCCTCTTCCCATGGCATGGCACAACAAAACCCGATGAAATAAGGTAAAAAGAATACCTCAGAAAGAGCTTCAACGGCCGCTTTCCGGATGCTAGAGAGTGAATCGGAACAAGCCATTCCCATTGTCTTAAGCACCACTTCATCAATAGCACCTCCAAGCAGAGCAGTCAATTTAGTAACAAGCGAAAGGGCAGCTTTTCTCACAACCGCCTTCTCATCCACACACCTTCTCCTCAGCAGCTCATTGATTCCCTTTCCTCCCACACTCACATCATTCCCATCACCAAAACCCATAAACTTTTTTAAAACCACAGTAGCCCTATCACTACCTGATAGAAGCCCAACAACCTGCGCCAAATTCGATATCGCCCGAGCACGAGTCATAGCACTAACATCCGAACAACGCTTTACCAACGCCTCCAAACACCACATTCCCCACGCCTCTTTCCCTTCTTTTTCTTCTTCCTCCATGGAATTCACTCCTAAAGGATCCTTCAACGTAGTTAACAATTTCAAAATAAGATCAACCCCCAAAAGCCTTAAATTGCCTTTTCCTTGAGTCATCTTCACAACATACTTCACAAACCCAATTTGATCCTCCAATTCCATAACCCTAACAACCTCCATGATAAACTCCACAGTCATCCCTCTAGGTTCAGCTTTATCAGGCGCCTTAATTGCCAAATACCTCGGAAAATTAACCAAAGCTTTCCTCACACCATCAGAATCCTTAGCAAGACTCGTCACAAAACTAACAGCAAAAGTCCTCACTAGAGATTTCGGCATCGGAGCAATTGGAGACAGTGACTTCAAAACCTCAGCAGCAGTCTCCGAAGGCTCACCGTGCTCCGGTTTCAAAACCTCTTTCAGAATCCTCGAGCATAGAGCAACCAATTTACTGTATTGAAACTCATCTCCGCATGATTCAATAGCCGTTAAAGGAACCTCCGAAATGGTTTGAATTAACGATTTGAGACTTTCCGGGAAACGATCGAGGTGAATTAGCGACATAACACTAACTAGCTTCTCGAAAAGAGAAAGCAAAACCCTAACATCGAGTTTGTGTTGAGAGTTTGTGGAATTAGGTTCAGCTTCATCATTTTCCGGGGTTTTTTTGTTTTTGGGATTGCGTTTTCGCTTGGGGCGCGGCTGAGAGTTGTTGGAAGAGTTGTTGTTTTTGAAAGAGCGGCGAATTGAACGGAGGAAGGAGAGAAATGAAAGGGGAGTAAAGAGAGTGAAAACGGGAGCATTTGGAGAGAGGAGAAAAGAGAGGAAGACGTGAGAAGCGAGGAGAGAGTGAGGAGTTGGAGATGAGTCCATTGCGGTGGCGATGGGTGGAATGAGGTGGGAAGGTGAAAGGGCGTCATAGAGTGCGTCTAGGGCTTGGGAATTTTTGAGGAGTTTTTGGAGATCTGAGAGGGATTGTTCGGAGAGAGGCTGTGGGTTGTCGGGACGGTGATTTTCGCGGAGGTCTTCTATCTCCGTTACTATTCGGGATATGGTTTCGTCCATCTCCGTCGCCGATGATGGGTGCTCCTCCACTCTGCACTGAGCAAGAGTTTTTCAGATGTCTGCTTTTTCTGTGTTTTTCTTTTTTATTTCGAATTCTAGTTCCCGCTTTAGATAGACTTCAATCGCCCTAGCGTGTCATTTAAATCTACTATCTACTATCTACCCACTACTATTAGGTTGACCAAACTATCTAAATTGTCTTTCCCTTAAAAAAAATTTACATTACACTTTGGACAAATAAGTAATTAACAAATATTTCAATTAAAACACTCACACATCTCTCTTTAAATTACACTTGTCACACTCTAATTAGTCTTCATTCAAAATTCAAATTCACACATCTCTCTTTCAAGACTTTTCATTTTCCACATTTATCTCTCTCCATTCTCTCTCTCATTTTCTCTGTAAACCATAAATCTTGTCGTCGCCCCCTTTCTCCACCCACCACCATCATCACCACCACCACCACCACCAATTGATCTCAACTCTTCATGCTTACAACACAAATAGATGCTTTCCTCTTACTCTCTCATATTTTCTCTCACTCTCAGTTTTGTCTGCCTCCCTCCGCAAACCCTAATTCCGCCCCTTTCTTCCCTTTCTCTATTTTCCTCTTCAAACCCTAAATTCGTCGTCTCCCCTTAGTATTTTCTAAACAAAACCCCAAAACCCAGAAAAGGGAGAGCGAGGTGAGACGAAGAGTACCAGCTCCAATTTGTGTTGCACAGATGTAGTCGTCGTAGCTGCCGTCGTGTGCGTGGCAGCGCGATGGTAAATTAGTTTAAATGACGATGATCTGAAAAAGAGAAAGAAGAAGTTTGGACGCGAAAGAAGGGTGTGTGGTCTTGAACGAGATAAGAGGATTAAGATTTTGACCTAAAATTCCACCGTGTTAATCTGTTTATTTTCTATTTTATTCTTTTTTTTTTTTGTTTTTTTTTGTTTTAATAAACTTTGATAAACATTGTGAAAGTTTTGGCTATTGGATCGGGCTTAGGCCCTTGCAGGTCCTATTCACACCATTCCTTTTGGATTTTGAATGAAGCATTAGGTCTGCATTCATGTTGTTTTTTACCGTAATTTCTGGTAGGAGACTTTCAAGCTGCAAGGTACCTATTTGAAGATGAGCAAGATGTATCATCTGCAATTCGCTGTTTCGAAACTTTTTTACATTGCGTTTTTGCTGATCAACTCACGGGGCCTATGAATCCCTTGCTTCTTCGACAACTATAACAAGATCAGGTACAGATTTAAACCTTACCATTTTTGTCCCAGATGGAGGAAGAGAGATTCTTCTGAAAGAGATATTTCCCCTTAGTAATTGCATTGGTTTTCACTTGAACAATTGACTGTTTATCAATGCTTGTTTATTTTGTTATTTTTTGTTAGAAGCTCATTGATATTAACAACAATATGGTCTTGATGAAGTTTTCAGTTATGAACCACATTCAGTTTTAGTAATTGGAGTTGTTGCGCTAGCCGACAACACAGGTTTTATGCCTCTTCCAAAAATAACAGTTCTTGCGAGCAGTGCCGTAAGGCTTTTACTTGAGGTTTTCAATCTTAATAAAATTTATTACGGATGATATTATACATGTTTTACTTCACATTTTAATAAATATATATTTTACACAATGGTTTTATTGCCTTAGTTGAACAATAGTTTTTGATATATTGCGTGAAAATGACAAACTGGTTGTTGTAAAATACGATTTTGATGCATTCACTTTCAATTTTTTTCTCTCAAATCAAAACTGTCAACTATGGTTTTCGAAAGTTTACATGACCCTGCAATAAATGTGTTAACTGATTGACCCTACTAACAATTAATTTTCTTTTTGTTTACAACATGTTTCTAACTTTTTCTGTGTTCATTACAACATATTTCAGATGTTTGTATTTGTCATGTTATTTTCATCTTATTTGATTAACCATAAGTCAATGGTTTGTATATGTGCCACATTTCCTGTTCTTGGAGTGAACTCTGATCCTACTCGAATTGATGAGGTTTATATACATGCAACTGTTGAATTAATGACTTCATATTTGATTTGTAATAGGTGGAAAAATTCAGTAGTGAGTTTGATGTTGCCAGAAGCGCAGGTCATCTTTGTCCTGCAACTGTTGAAAGCTTAGAATTTTGTTTCGAAACCTTGTCGTCGACCACGTTTCTTCATCTGTATCTATTTCTCTTATCTGGTTCTTTATTTGTATTTATTCCTCTTTCTATTTCTATTACTAACGTTGTTTAATTTTTTTTGCAGCTATAGTTGTAATTTGTTCATTACTTCATGTATTCCTTTTTTCTGTTTGATGGTTTTTATTTTCTTGCAACCATGACTGAAGTTGTTCAAGGACTTACAGACATTTATAGAGGTAGAAGCAGAGGAGTTGACAAGGAGAACAGGTGTCAGCCCTGGTTCAACTCCAAGATGGGATACAACATTTAATATGGTTTTACACGATAATTCAGGAATAGTTCGCTTCAATCTTTACGAGTGCCCACCCAACAGTGTAAAGTATGACTTTCTAGCATGTTGCGAAGTTAAGGTACTGTCACCTCATAGATGTTTGTTTTTGTGTGCTAGCAATAAGAGTATTAATCGACTGTCAATATAAGCATATATTTTGTGAACAATAAATTTTATTTTTAATACCGTTATGGTAAATCTTATCATATATAGTTATATACCATTCGAAGCTAACCTATTTCTTTATGTATCTGAGAAGATGAGTCACGTGGAGGATGATTCAGCAATAGTATGGGCAATAGGGCCTGATTCTGGTGTAATAGCAAAACATGCAATGGTATCTCAAGTTTTCAGGTTGATGATTGAAGATGGTGTTGAGCCTGGTGTGGTATCATGGACTTCTGTTATAACTGGTTTTGTACAGATGTTTCTAATTGTATTTTCATTTATCCGTTGTCGCGTTTCCTGACAAAAACATGTTTAATTGGTTACTATTGTTTAGTAAATTTAAATAAGTCATATTACAATTTTCTACAATGTATTTTTCTAATTCCATGATCAACATGTCAGTGAGGAAGTGGTTGCAAGAGCAATGGGTTCGCTCTGTCTTCTTTCAATTTCATTTCGTCTTGCATTAAGGCCGCTTCTTCCGGCGTCATAACTGTCAATCAAAAGGACCATTCACTGTCAATATTGAACAGGTACTGCCTTGCTAACTCTTGTGTTTTAAAACTAAAGTTTTTCAAAAGAAGTTAGGAGTGAGAACATTGAAATAATTCAATTTGTGTTTGTTGTTCTTCACTTTGACTTGAGCAAATGACAGCATAAATCTGCTTAGTTTATGTGTATTGTAGCATGATTCATAAATATTTTAACCTTTTGGATTTCTGTGACTAATTAAGGTTACTAGCAGCAGTTCAGATAAGCCATTCACCAATGGATCTACTTCAAGGCTTAGAGTATTGTATAGATTCAAATCCATCTTGGTTAGTACATTTCTCTAATCATGTTTGAGTTTTGCAAATTCTGATAATAAAAACAGTTGATCTGAAGCTTCATCATCACCTTGGTAAGTAATATATCTTCCTCAAGTTATAGTTTGGATACATTCAAAGGCCATGGTATTGAACTCTTCAAAAATGATTATTTGAAGTTTTTCGTTAAATTGTTGATCCCTCTGATTCAACCTTAGTAACTTTAGTTTGTTTGATGCAGAATCCATAATAAAATATTCAGTTGCATTGACTCTTTGGACTTCATATGTTCTTTTACAGTTAGCAAACTCTCACAAATTACATCGCGGAAATATACAAGAACCTCATATTTGGAAGGTAAAATATCAGTTGAATGAAGTTTGCACCGTCTTCAATAACTCTCAAGTAAGCTCTATGTGTTTCTTCAAGAAGTCTCCCGTTCGAAACCTCTATGTGTAATATTATATGGGCCAAGGGTTTGAAGATGATGCCTGCTTCTGAAGTGTTTTTAAAATTGACAATTCCACGCTTTATGTTCCAATTATACCTCCTTGACTATTTGGTATTTCTGGAATGATTAATGTTTGCAGATCCGATGGTACAACGTTGGCATATGTGATACTTGGAATGATTATTGTACTCAGATCCGATGGTACAACGTTGGCATATCTCCCTACATAATTTATTAGGACCAAAATCAAAACTACTTGGCCTTGGTTACAGTACATTGTATGGATTTGTTTTCATTGTAAGATTTTGTAATAATTTCTAAATGAATTTGACTTTTGTTGGGGTTGAAACACAAATGTTGTGCGTGGAATTAAAGTATATGGATATACATTAGGCAATTACTGCATGGTGTGGCAATAAACAAACACAAAATTATGCTTTGATTTTGTTCTTGAACTTGCACTTATTTTGAACTTGCACTTCTTCTAATATTATTATACTATTAATATTATTCTTTTTTCTAAACATCATTATAAATACATTTCCTTTTATATAAACTATTCTGATCGTACCTGGATCAGACAGTTTCTGGTGGCCAACAACGTCGTCTGGACTTCAGCTCCGGTGAGGTTGGAAGACGGCCGGGGGGGGGGGGGGGGGTGTACCTGCAAGGTACTCCGACGCTCAAGTAAGGTATTCGTCAGAGAAAAAGCAAGTACAGAAGAAGAAGGTTAGAGTGTTAAGAAGTGAGTAACCTGACCCTCTCAAGTGAGAGGGTATTTATAGAGAGCCCCCAACGCGGGGGTCAACGGTTACTTGCATTGGGCTGGATTGGCAGGCCCAATCCAAGTAACTGTCGGGGCTTACGTGACGTAGTGAAGACCAACACGTGGTCTTTGCCCTGGGGTAACCGTTCCTAGATCTCCGGAATTAGGGCAGACCGATTCCATCGGGAGTGGGTGGTTACATGAGAACGTGTCCTCGCGAGGAGGAGTCCTGCGTGTCAGGAGAGACGTGTCCTTGCGGGGAGGACTCTTGCGTGAGAAGGAGGTGGCTCCTCCCAGGGAGGAGCACCTGAGTGTCGAGGAGGAACAAGCCGGGGGAGGCCTAGCCTCTGCCCGACGCTCCATGCCATGCGTGTGCCCGACAACGTGGAGAATGGGCAAGTGCCCGACATTGGTCGCGCTAAAAGGCCCTTGTTGGGCCATCCCAGGACGTGTGGGTTGGGCCTGCTCGACTGAGGAGCTGACCCCGGCCCAGTTCGGAACATATTCTATTAACAATTCATGATTTTAAGTTATATATATTAAATAATAATTTTCTTTTTAGTTATATCACTTATAAATAATGTATGTTAATCTTTTCGTCATTGTTGAATAACTATACAAGTTGTAGGCGGCAAGTTAGACAAAAAATAAAATAAAGTCTTTCATTCATCTTTTTTTAATCTAACTGGTTTCTCAATAATATGACAAAAGATCTTTTTAGCCCATTTTTTACCTTTACCATTCTAATTACTTGCACTTATCTCTAATAGTGAAAATGTGATTGAAATAATTCACAAAATAACACGGGACACAACCAATTAAATTTAAGTAAGACAACCAATTAGATCTCATTGTATAAATATTACTTTCAATGTGCATTTATTTTCAATGTACTATAAATTAATAAACTTAACACTCAAACTATCAATTTATCATTGTATTCAAAGAAAACAATGGTTGTAAATCTTACCATCTTCTGTGAATTTTATCACTGAAAGTCTGAAACTCACTATTTTCACGGGTCACTATCACCACGATACTTTTTTTTACTCAACTAAATATTTATAATTTTTTTAATTATTAATGATAATTATAAATATATATAGTTATTAGACATATTGAATTCATAATGTTGATGATTTATTACATATTTATTTTTTAATATTGGCCGTTATTAGTGATTTTATAATATCAATTATATATCATAACAACAACCAAACCTTATCAAATAAATGATCTTAAACTATAAATGTTTTTACTCTTCTACTAGTTTAGATATAAACTACTGTAGTAAATACTATAATTATCATGCTGTTTTAAAAAATATATATAAGATATTAAAGATATATAATACAATGTTTTAACTATATCATTAAAATAAAACAAAATACTAAGTTATACAAATTTTGTTTCTTTTTTACTAACAATTAAATATTTTTCAAAATAAAATGATTATGTTTGTCATAAGATTAAATTTTACAAATATAAAAGCGAAATTGATTTTTATTAAAATATTTGTATCGTATTTTTTATGTTTCAATAAAAAATTTGTGTTCCATGTTTTTTATCTATCAAAGACAAATATTTTTCTTCTATTTTTTATTTATCTATCCATTAAAAAATTTGTCTCGTGTTTTTAATATTAATTAATAACAATATTTGTCTTATTTTATGTATCAATGAAAATTATGTATCATATGTTCTTTTTATATTTACAATAATAAATATTTAGTTAATTATATTTTATCTATGACATTTTTTTTTATTATTTCTATTTATTAATGATAAATAATTTGTATATATTTTTATATGTATGAATGATTAATATTCTTAAGTGACAAGTTTTTGTTCCGTGTTGTTTTTATGTATCAACCACACAGATTTGTAATTAAAATTGACAAATATTTGTCACGTGTAATTTTTAATAGAGAATATTTATGCACCGATAATAAAAAAAAGTTTACACATATTAAATCAAATTATGTCTAATAAATATTTATTAAGATATTTTTAAAATTAACCTAAAAAGGTGGCATCAAGAATTAATTTAATTGGATTCATGTAAAAAATTGCATGATTAGTGAATAGAAATTAATTTTATATGTATTAATCAATATTAAATATTTGTCGTATATTTAATTTTAATGTACCAATCATAATAGAATGAAGTTTGCTTGTGTAAGTATAAGTTAGTGTTGAAATGTTTAAATTGATTAGTGAGTGCTTTTTATAAAATAGGAAAGTTATTTTTCAAAAAAAAAAAATAGAAAACTATTTTTTTTTAATTTCATAGTGAATGTTTTCTTAATTTTAAAATTATTTTTGGAATTTGTTATGTGTAGTCCAAATGCCCATATAGCTAGGGTTCAATTCACTTTAATTTCACTTCATTTGATACGAGGTATAAAATCAGTTCATACTAAAAGTAAGATACACTATTTGATCTCCATTTTTAATTACCATCATCTTGAATCTCGAACTGACTTGGGCGTTGGATGATAACTGTTCCGGACTGGACCAATGACTAGGCATGACTCAATCCACTTCTGTCCCAGAACGGCCAAATTGCCTAAGTCCGGCCAATTTGGGGCAACGTTTATCTTTCGGCCCCTTTACCGGGCAAACATGGTCGATGACCCCAAGGGTCACCTGCTCCTCCTCGGTATTCAACCATCCAGAAACAATCGCGACACCCGTGCCGGGAACTGCATCCTTCCCCGTAGCAACGCCTAGTTTCGGGCACTTATGCCCGTTCTAACAGCTAATTTCTGGCAGTTACATGTTCTTTAGGAAACGGTTATTTCGCCCAGAAAATAGGGACTGTTGGCAACGCACTGGGGGCGCTATAAAAACCCTCTCATTTGAGAGGGCCAGGAATTCAAAAATCACCCTACGAAATACATACTTTGTACTTGTCTTTCTCTCTCTCTCTCTCTCTCTCTCTCTCTCTCTCTCTCTCCTGATTCTTACTTTAGCATCAGAGTGCCTTGCCGGTACACCCCTCTCCTCATCTCTCACACCCAGCATCGTAGACATATTCCTTGACCCACTTTAGGTTCTGACCAGTCGTCAAGATTAGTGGCGCCGTCTGTGGGAAACCAGTTATCCCCGTCTAACATTCACCGTAGATTCAAGACCAAAACAGCTCCCTGTCCAAGATTCCGACCATGGCAAGCCAAGATCACGTTCATGATGCTTGCAACTCTGCTTTTCTTTCCGTCAGCAAGACTGATACTGACAGAACTGTACCCTTCTTTGGAGGCGATACCCATCGTCTGAGAGATTGAGCCACTGCGTCTCCCCCTACTCGTGCTAGTCATGTTGAAGACCAGCCCTCCCTGGACCACCAGCTTGTTCCTGTTCCGCCCAATGTTGACCTGGTCGTGGTAGCCCTTCTTGAAGCTCTTAATAAAACCAATCTCCTAATCCTCCAACAAAACGCGAGGATTAGAACCCTAGAGGAGTCTGCCCGGCCAAAATCCCCTCCGCCGAGAAAAGAGCACTGACGATCCCGCAGCTAGAGCTGTCAAAACGGGTAGCCCGGCCCTAAACGGGCCGGCCCTGGCGGGCCTCGGGCTTTTCCGGGCCGGGCTCAAAAAGCCCATTTTGAATACGGGCTCCTTTTTTACTACCCAGGCCCAGTCCTGTCTGGGCTGCGGGCTACCCAGCCCTAAACGGGCCCGGCCCTAAACGGGCCCATTTTAAAAAAAAATTAAAAAATTAATTTTTTAAGTAATATATAATGTAATAGAAATTAATACTCATTTTAATATATAATGTTATAGAAATTAATACTCATTTTAATGATCTTAATGTAATATATTTATTTTAGAATACTGTAATGTAATAGAAATTAATGTTCTGGTAGTCACTGAAGTGTGTGTGGACCGAACCAAAGAAGCACTAACACATTGTATCCAAATGTTTCTTGGGCCAAATTTATTTTTTAGGTCCAATTATATATATTTATTAATTTATATATGGGCCAAATAGTTAAATTAATTCTTTTAAAAAAAGTTGTCGGGCTGGCGGGCTACCCATAGCCCATACGGGCCGGCCCATTTTTTTTCGGGTTTTTTCGGGCCGGGCTCAAAAAGGCCCGGAATAATATGGGCTCCAAAAATAAGGCCCAAGCCCTAACTTTTTTCGGGCTCGGCGGGCCGGCCCATGGGCTTCGGCCCATTTTGACAGCTCTACCCGCAACCCACCTCCCCGACGTGAAAGAGACCGCCAAGCATCGCCTGAACTAGAATCCCATGCCATCCGAAAGCAGGACTACATATCCCCGCGAAGCCAGTACTCCTTAGGAAACAAGAGGACTATGAGAGACTAGCGTTCACCCCCGCCCAGCCAAGGGTCGGGCATGAACCACATCTCCCTACAGAAATCACCGTCATGTTCTGGAGCGAAGCACCCGCTCCCTGTCATGGACCAGTAGCAGCAACGACGACGAGCCTCACGGCTCGTTGTCCTAGAAGATTATGGCCATGCACCTCCCCAAGGGATTGGAGAAACCACCGTCTTTGGGCACCTACGATGGTACGACGGATCCTGACAAACACATCGAAAATGAAAGCTCTGCTGATTTGAGCAAATTTCTGGAAGAACATAATGTCAAAAGATATGTCTAAACATGAAGAAGTCTGATGAAAGAAGACTGGTCAGGTATGATGTCCTAACGGATGTCTCGACATCTTGATCTGATATTGAAGGATGTTTCTAAATCTGTTGCAAGAATTAAGTAGCAATCAAAACATGGATCAAGGAAGAAATAAACAAAAGATAGAAAGCCCAAGATAGCAGAAGACTATAAAAGGAGACTTAGTCCTAGGGTTTGATATGCACCTTATATGTAACAATTGTAACCTAGTTCTCTTGTGTAAAAATAAGGGTTTGGGTTTTGAGAGTCGCAGACTCTAGATTTGTATGTCTCCCCCTGTATCTGCACATATCCATAAGCCTTGAGGTATTGGATTGTGTATTGTTCTTGGATGAAGCTTTTAAGCAAATCCAAGTTAGCGTGTTGGTCAAGAAAGATTGACAGAATTATGTATTGACAAAGGTGATGTAAATATCACAGGTTGTGATTAAGGGAAGTGAGTGGGGTATCTTGTATCAAAGAGGATGTTCTTTGATAAAGTCTTCATAGGGTAGATATTAGGATATAAAGTTGTAAGCAAGGGAGTTTAGCTTTGTGATAATTCTACAGTTAGTGGAGTCTTCTTCCTGGATTGGTATCCCCTAGATGTAGGTGAATTGCACCAAACTGGGTTAACAATTGTTGTGTCTTTTACCATTCTGTAAATTTAATTATTCTGTTAGTGTTTGTGATAAACATGTTGAATCAGATGTCATAACATTTATGTTTCTGCAGTTCTGATATTAAAGGTATTAGTCTGTTGTTATTCCTCTGCGTTTAAATGTTTATGCAGAATAATGTCTTGACATGTGTTAGGACATTTGTTGTCTGCTATGCCAGAATTTCAATTGTTATCAGAGCAGGCATCCTGTCTGTTTCTGGATGAGATCTTTGGGAGATACTTTCTGGCGTTTAAACAAGGAGGAGTTTTGAAGATCATATCAATCAACTCATATATACTCAAGAGTATTAATGGATGGGATGGATGTTCTGGATCGAAGGTAACAACCTGGTGGTTGTTCATGTTGCTTAGGGGGTTCTACAACAATTGCAGGAGAAATGGCTAGTTCTCTTGTTGGGGTGTCTTATAAGATGTTCTGACATCTTATTAGGGCAAGCAGAATTTGTTCCTTGGTGGTTCCGCTGCATATGTTTCTGATGGAAGAGCTCTAGCATTATGGGATTCTGAAGTTGTTACTAAAGACATATGGTGGAAGGTCTCAATCGTCAGCCTTTATATGTGAAGATATCTGCATCTTTTTATTCCAAAGTCGGGAGCAATGGAATGGAAAGAGTGGTTGGAAGATGTCTGTTATGGTGACTTGGTACTTGGAGGCTTGGTTCCATGGTGCAGTTTGAAGTCAGTTGAAGAGGAGAGGAGTTGAGTTTAGGTTAATCAAGTTCTTGCTCTGGGAGTTTGATAAATTATTGATCGGCTAGGTTGTCAAAGATACTTGAGAATTCTCTCAAGCCCACTCATAAAGGCATCTCAGTCGTGCATCTGGAGTCTTCTAGTTATTCTTCTGACTATAAGGTGTTTCTATGAAACACAACCTGAAGAAAGTGTAGGTGATTTATTTTCACTATCCAAAATAGCAAGGAAGGATTCATCTCTCTTAATCCTAGGGGTGGATCTAATCTGATTGGAGTTTTCATAATTGTTGAGGTAAATATGGTTCGTTCAGAAAGAATTTTAGTTACTTGAGTCAAGGGTGGCAGCCTTGGTATCTCAACATTTTGTTGTCAATGAAGATACTTGCAAAAGATTGAATACTTGATAAGTGTTCATGATGTGATGCGTTGGAGCTTAGCTACAACAGTGATGAAGGATTATTGGACAAGGACTTAAGATCAATTGGTATTTATGGAGTTCACAAGTATTTAATTGATTATCCTTAAAAGTTAAGATTGTTGATGTTCAACAAGATGTTGGAACATCTCATCATCAGAGTTTATGCAGAATCATGGGAGGGGTAATGCATGAGCTTTAACATCTGTTTTGGTCTTGGGTGTTGACCTAAAAATCGGCTTCAGTCTGATGTGGTATAAGCATGTGATCTCTGGAGAGTTTCCTGGCAAGAAACTGGTCTAGACAATGGTGCTGTTGAAGATGAAGATGAAGACATCATAATCTTGATGGATTATTCTTGGATCAATTTATTTCTGAACTAAGAGTTTTGGAGTGCAGCAGGTGTGTTCAAGTTGTTACTATAAGCATCTGATGTTTATCTGGAAGGTGTTCTGGCAAGAGACCTGTCCAGAATGAAGTGCTGATGTTGGCACAACTTGGATCAGTTTATTTATGATCTAGGTACTGAGGAGCATGTGATCTTGCTCATTTTTAAGGTCAAGGCTAAGTGGCAGTTATCTCTGACTTTCTACAAACTGCTCTACTAAGGAAAATGGCATTCTTTGGTATGGCTATGGTGTAGTCTACGACTACTTTATCTTCTGAAGATTCAGACTTGGCAGGTGTGAAGTGTTTGGAGTTTCAAAGCAGTTATTCATCAAGGTGTGAGCTTGAATGGAATATCTTTGATAAGCAGGATGAAGGTTGTCTACTCAAACTTGGTTGTTGAATAAAGTCTATGAGAGCATGGAACTCTTGTTGTGTTAAATGGATGAGGTTCTTCTAAGTGGCAGAAGGAGGAGCTGAATTCAGCAGTTAGATGTCGTATCAGAATGTTCTGACATCTAGCTTAACATCAGAGTCTCAGCTAGTGATGTGGCACATCAGCTTAAGATAAGGTGATCTACAGGAGAATATAAGTTATGGATGCTTCAAAAAGGTCTATCTCATGCAGTTTGCGAGAGTTGTGGATTGAGAAGATGTTACGTGTCTAGAGGCTTGGTGGATCCAAGATGTCTTGCTATGGAGCACGTAGTTCATGTGACTTGAAGATCAGATTTCATTGGTGGATATGTGTATCTTATGGGAGTTATGAAGAAGAGAGAGATCAATCAAAAGGTGGCATTTGGTTGGTTTCATAGTGTGCATTCAAGCAAGGTGCTTGGAACTAATTACTCTTGGGCAGAAGGGTAGTTGGTTGAAAATGTAAGGAGGATCTGGTTCATCTTGGAGCTTGTGGTAGAAGTTCTAGGTTGAGGATGGAAGTATGCCTTCTTTTGGTGGATGAGAGTTTATTTCTCTCTTTGGTTATTTAGAGTTCTTGTTGATCAAGCTGGTGGCACAGTGTTATTTGAAGATCTTCAGTTGGATTACTATGCATATAGTAAGTCAAGTGGTGGAGCATATCAAGAACCATGGTGTGTGGTGTCTGTGATGTGTGAAGAATGTCCTAACAGATGTTAGAACATTTTCTGGGTTGGTTATCCTTGGAGTAGGATACTAAGTTCTGAGTGTAGAACTTGTCACTCACATCTTGTCTAAGAAGTATTTATCTTATCATACGGGAGAATGATGGGTAAAGGATTGTCTTGGAAGTCTGATGTGAATGGGACATGCTAGAAGTAGATCAGTTTGGTGCTTATGGAGCAAATGGGCTGAAGATTCTTGGAGCATGTATACAATATCTGAAATTGTTAAGAAGATAACAAACTAAGAGGTATGGTATCTCTTTGAGGAATGTGGATCATTCCAGATCAATTGGATTTTATCTCAAGGGACATGGAGGTCTATACATGAGAATTCAAGAGGAATTCGTGTGGTGTATAGATGGGTTCAAGAAGAGGGGGATCAATGGAGCTTTGATCTTAATCCAAGAGTTTGTTAGTTTAGGATGGTGATCCTAATGTGACCTCACGGGAAGCATGATGGTGTTCATGTGTGAGTGATTATTGGTTCTTGTCAGAAGAAACAATAAGTGGAGTTGATGTTTGTGTTCAGCAGGTAGGTTGGACAGAGAGTGCGCTCTTGAAGACATGAAGATGCGTCTTATGTTTTACATTCATCAACATAAGTGTTCGTTGGAGGAGCACTGGTTATCTTAGATAGGGGAGTTGCTCCTTGATCTAAGATGTATTACTGCAGGGGTGAAATTTTGAATCCAGGTTATTTGGAGGACAAGCAAGCTGTGCTAAGGTGTCAAGAAGGATGTCTTGACATTACTGTTGCAAGGTCGTGGGGGACTTGACAGTATAAAGTAAATTCCATCATTAAAGTTTCAATACAAGTATCTTGGGTGCTAACTGGGAAATGTTTGAAGAAATGTCTTAACTTCTTGGTCGGTCCTATTTTTCTTCTATTTAAAAGGATTATTCTTGGGACTCATCAAAAGGATGGTGACTATGATTCAGATGGACTGAACAAGGCTGACAAAATGTCAGGACATTATTTAAGGCCTGAGGGTGGGTCCTAACTGGTTGTTTTGAACGGTGGATAGTGCTTCCTAGAGAAGGAATGGGTAACATGTGTCTTGATACAAGTGTTCTTTTTGGATGGTTACTCTTAAAAGTTGAAATAAACTTATCCTAGTTGGGTGGTGCACAGTTATTAATGTTGAATTTACCTACCTAAATTTATTTCTCCTTTGAATTGTTCAGCGGTAACTTCTTTGGACCGTGGATCTCTAGAGAAACCGTTTAGGTATTTAAAGAGTGCATCTGTTTGTGGAATTCCAGGTTTTGGGTTGATTCATCGTGTATTTCATTCGTGTTTGGATAAGTAACATATAACTGTATTGGCTACTTTTGTCAATTTTTGGCTAAAAAGGGGGAGAGTGGTTGTGTGGGATGGGTCTTTCAACACACATCTGGTGCATCCTTGTAGTTGTTTTGCAAGGATGTTGGAGAGGATGTTCTAATATTCTATCTGAGTTTTTCCCTTTGTGCCTTGTGATCTGAGTTAGGAAGCAGGTTGTGTCTTGTGACCTGAGTTACATGCTCTATGGACTCAATGTTACGCACGATACAACTAGACCTTCTTATGGGCTCTCTTATGCCCCTTAAGAGGAAGATTTATCCCTCCGTGGCAAGTACTGGTTTGAGGTGAATGGGTTATGTACTCTTCCTCATGTACACCAACATAGAGCTAGGAATTTCAGGGGTAAGAAAGAGTCTCAGAAGTGCTCCAATCATATATACCAAATGCCGGACTTTCTTTTTCTGGCTAAGGGAGTTTTAACCAAAAATTTGTCAAAAGGGGGAGATTGAAAGCTCTGCTGAATTGAGCAAATTTTTGGAAGAACAGAATGTTAAAAGATATGTCTAAACATGAAGAAGTCTGATGAAAGAAGACTGGTCAGATATGATGTCCTAACGGATGTCTCGGCATCTTGATCTGATATTGAAGGATGTTTCTAAATCTGTTGCAAGAATTAAGGAGCAATCAACACATGGATCAAGGAAGAAATAAACAGAAGATAGAAAGCCCAAGATAGCAGAAGACTATAAAAGGAGACTTACCCCTAGGGTTTGATATGTACCTTATATGTAAGAATTGTAACCTAGTTCTCTTGTGTAAAAATAAGGGTTTAAGGTTTTGAGAGTCGCATACTCTAGATTTGTAAGTCTCCATCTGTATTGGTTTGATACAGTGTGGAAGACATAGGTGTCATACCCCAAATTTTAACCACTAAGATTTCCCATCATTGTGCAAATCATCATCACAATAGGGATGAACCATCAGTCTCCCCAAAGATGGGCGAGCACTCACTACAAACAATAATTAGGGTTTCAAGCCCTCTTCGAGCCTTAGACAAAGGATCAATCAAGGAATGACATGATCTTTAACTTTTCTAACCTCTCAAACATCCACAATGGATCAAGAGGACTCCCACCTCAAGGATTAAGCACAAGGCTGCAACATTCTGAGTGGATCAAGCCTCAAGATCGCCAGTGTCACCAAATTAGGGTTTTGGTCGACCAGGGGCTCCAGATGGAAATTTTCCTCTGGGCATGAGCCAATGCTTCAAAGCATAACCTAATATACCCCATGGAACCTCATGGACCCAATCATCAAGTCAATTTAGCCTCAGGGGATGCATTCACCAAAAATCAGGGATTAGGGTTTCTTGACCTAATTCACCCCTAAGTTGACTTTTGGGACAAAACATGAGCCA
The DNA here is from genome assembly GCA_022829125.1 of Lathyrus tuberosus. NCBI lineage: Eukaryota > Viridiplantae > Streptophyta > Magnoliopsida > Fabales > Fabaceae > Lathyrus > Lathyrus tuberosus. The sequence goes on along the minus strand of JALAZF010000925.1, from coordinate 712,727 downwards.
AGGCCTCAAAGGAGAATTTTAGGGTCTCTAATAAACCACATTGATCCATTTGCAACAATGGATTGATCCAAGAAGCTTTAGCAGCAAGTTTCAAATTCATCAGAACCACAATTAGGGTTTCGCAGAAAAAGTCAACTGCACCTTTGACTTTTGACCAAGACATGCTCCCAAACCCTAGGACATGATTCAATACACCCTATAACACCTATGAAATCAATCCATCAAGTTTGATTTAGGTCAAGGACTTGATTTCATAGAGAATCGCACAGTTTGGAATTCATCTGATAAAAAGTCAACTGTGCACAAAAGTCAAACTTTGACTTTTTGAGATTTTTCATAATTATGGTTCCTTAACCCTAAAATGATGTTAATGTAAGAAAAGTGGGATAAATTGTAAAAGGGGTAACCATAAAAACTTAGAAAATTTTCTAAGTTATGGAACAAAGTGGCTAGGGTACCAACTTTGGAGGATTATAACTCCTAAACCATAAGGCCATTTTCCCCATCCAAATCTAGATTTGTAGCTCTCATGGCACTCTACAAAAGCTTAAAACATAACTCATTCCAATTCCTCATGGATTTTAAGTTATGGAATGATCAAAATCACAAAAAGTGAAAATGTCACTTTTTCCAACACTTAGTGAAATTTTCACTAAGTCAGAATCTGTCTTACTTTTTTCAAAATGTAGGGGAATTTTTCACTTGGATCCAAAAAGTATCAAAACCAATTATGATCAAACAGTTGTTGTATCATATGAGAGCTTTTCAAAATGGCCAAGAACTCCATCAAATTCCACTTGAGCCTTGAGATATGATAATGGCAACATGTCTTGCTGAAAACTGTCAAAGCAAGGCAGATTTGTGCATTTTGCTCGATTTTCCAAATTTGTGCAAATGACAAACACACTTATCCACCTAAACACCTCAAGGGGAGACTAAGGAGGAACCAACTCTGATCCCAGTCCTTGGAACTAAAAATAGCATGCCAAACCTAGAAATCCCTAAAGAGGAGACAAGACTCCAATTTTTTTTAGAGCATTCTATGGATGCACCAAGGTGGCATGGACTGAGCCATTTCCAACTGAATTCAGTCAAGACTTATCCAAGACCAAGGGAACCAGCAGCCTGTGCCCTAACCTCTAGTCAATGGCTAGAGGAGACTTGGATTCTCATTGATCAACATTGGCCAAACCTATGCAGCAGTTGCCATTCATTATTCCTTGCAAAACAAACTTGCGCTACTATAAATAGAGCTCATTTGTGATCAATTTGAGTACACCAAAGCCATCAAACATATGCTTTCCTCAAAATCTCCTTCTTCACTCCAAAATTGCCTTCCAAAGCAAGTCACTATCGGGTTTTGAGTTTGAGAGTTATTCCAACCAAACCAATCACACACACACCTCATAAACGTCATATAGAAGTGATCCAAACACTCACACAGCATTTGGAACACCAAAATCAAAAAATCACTAACCAACTGCTCAAGTTCTTGACAGATTTGCAGTTGGGGTACCATCTCAAGTTCCAGATCATTTCCATTCATTCCAAGCATCTAGACACACTCCATAGCACCTAGGGAAGTTGTCCATATCCTTGGAGCCAAGTTGTAACACCTCTAACACAAAACACGATCACCAGCTGCAAGAGGTAAGCATGAGTTCTTCTAACTTTATGATTTATGCAATTTTTGCTGCACAATAATTTGGCCATATGTTCATAATCATGCATAGAGTGTTTACCCTCAATCAATTGCTTTGTTTGAATCGTGTATTGAATTTCTGAGCCTTCATGCAAGTTTTAGGGTTCTTGAGGTTTCTCTTTGATTTCTTGTTCCATGCTTAAAATAACTGAAATTAAAGACCATATACATGATCGTGAGGTGAAAATGAGTAGATTGATATGTAGATTGCATGATATCATCAAGTATATCTACATGATATCATCAAGTATTCAGTGAGATTGGATAGAAAACGAAAATCTGCAGAAACATAGGGTGGCACGTGTTCTTGCCATGTTCTTGGCGCCATTTTTGAACATTTGAATATTTGAATTTTGTGATTTTATTTAATTTATTCAAAAATTAATTTCTCTCTGAGTTTTAATGATTTTGAGTTGATTCTTTTTTTAATAATTCACAAAAATATTAAAATATTTTATTTTCCCAAAAAATACCAAGAATATTATTTATTTCATATACTTGATATTTTTGTAAAGAATTAATATTTTAATTATTTTTGACATTTAAAATATTTTCTCCCTCTTGATTTTTCAAATTTTAGTGATTTCCAATCATTTTGTGAATAGAAACATAATTTTTGAGACAATAATCCAAGATCACAATTTGTTTCCACACATGTTTAACAATTTTGATCATTTTAATTGAATTTTTATTCAATTAAAATATATTTTGAAAACAAATTAGGGTTTTGATCAATTCAACCCTCATCAAATCTTTTTTTCAAACTCTTTGGGCCTCTTGGTAGCGTGTAAGACTCAACCCTTTGTAAATACAAACCTTTTTGGGCCTTAGTGTATTGTATAAGTCCCGATACCGTCAAAAGGTTCGACACGATCGTCGCCTTTTTCACAAAAAATCTTTGGGCTTCTCCTTGAGTTATAAGACCCATCTGTAAACACCTTTGGGCCTCCAATAGAGTGTAAGTCCCAACCCTTTTTGTACATAAAACTTTTTGGGCCTCACTTATTGTATAAGTCCCTCTGTACATTTTTGAAACAACGGCGCGATCGTCATTCTTAAACCAATACCATTTTGGGCCTCTCCTTGAGTTGTAAGCCCCATCACTTGTACAAAAATAAACCATGGGCCTATAATAGAGTGTAAGACCTAAACTCCCTTTTAACCAAAACTTTTTGGGCCTCAATGTATTGTATAAGACCCAGTACGTTAAAGAAATCTCGACACGATAGTCATTTTTCAAACCAAACCCTTTGGGCCTACCCTTGTGTTATAAGCCTCATTCCTTTTATCTAAGCTCTTTGGGCCTCTTGAGAGAGTGTAAGACCCATCCCTTTGTACAAAAAACCTTTTTGGGCCTCAGTCACTTGTATAAGTCCCTGTACAAATTCAAAACAACAGTGTAATCACTGATAAAACTTTGGGCCTCTCCTTGAGCTGTAAGCCCCAACAATCTTTTCAATGCACTTTCTCCTTTGATTTTGAATATAATATTATTATCAAAACTTTCTTTGTTGAAAAACTAACAAAACAGCATGGAAGCTCTACAACCGAGTAAGTGTTTACCCGCTTTCTTTATCCGCTTTCATATATATAACTGTATTGTGGGGCTGCTCACTGTAACTCTTCTTTCACAAACTCTTATATACTTGTCAAATATCAACTGTGTAATACTAGTATAGTTATTTAGAGTTTTCCCCGACAACTACGTCTAGCACTAGGTAAAGCCCTGTTGGTCACTCTTAAATACAAATAAAACTAGATCCCCATAGGATTACCAGATACAGTCTTCCCTCCTCTTGGGGTTAAACAATATGGAGACGTGAAAGGCAGCATTCTCTGTGAACCCTTTCTCAGACTGTCACCCTTAGAAATTGTCAAAGAGACTCTACTCCCCAGGGATGATCTTTTCTCCGTGAATGGTATCTCTTGAGTTTCTTCCAAATTCTCGGACTTTCCTGGCTTGATATATTCTCGGTGAATGGCATGTCTTGAACTTCTCGGGGTTTAGGGACCCACAGGCTTCTTAAAAGCATCCCCGCCTCCTCTTGGGCGTTATACAAGGACCCTTCGGCTTCTTAAAAGCTCTCATGCCTTCTCTTGGGCTTAGTACAAGGACCCAGAGATCTCTACAGGTATAGGAACAAAACCTAGTCATCAATTTGCTAGAGCTGTCTTTCTGAGTCAAGTGTCAGACCAGTTAACGGGTTGACCTTCATCCCTTAATATACCCGCCTTCTCTTGGGCATCATACAAAGATCATTCACTACCTGATAATCAATTTCTCAAAACACCAGTAGACTTGGACAGTCTCAATACCCTTTGGATTTCCCATTTCCTTAAAGAACAGGAAATAACCATGATCCTCCGATCAGTGCCAAAGCACAACCTTACCTTCAATCTTTATAAGAACTGATTTTCTCTTTTATCCAACATACGGGACCTGTCACTAAACTGAAACAGTCACCAGCACGATAGCCTCCTCTTAGGCTTTGTATAATGATCCTTCCTCAGTGAAGTTAGCCTCCTTTTAGGCTTTGTACAAATGATTCTCCCCAGTGGAGCTAACCTTTTCACACTCTCTTGTTGAGTATAAAAGACTCTCTTGTTGAGTCAAAACCTTTCAGCCTCCATCTCGGGCTTCGTACGAGATACAAAATCACTCTCTTGTTGAGTATAAAAGACTCTCTTGTTGAGTCAAAACCTTTTAGCCTCCATCTCGGGCTTCGTACGAGATACAAAATCACTATCTTGTTGAGTATAAAAGACTCTCTTGTTGAGTTACTTCCCTTTCAGCCTCTATCTCGGGCTTCGTACGAGATACAAATCACTCTCTTGTTGAGTATAAAAGACCCTCATGTGGAGTTAAAATCTTTTAGCCTCCGTCTTGGGCTTCGTACAAGACACATATAAAAGCACTCTCTTGTTGAGTCAGTCACTTGTTAACACTCTCTTGTTGAGTCAACCCTTTTAGCCTCTCTCTCGGGCTTCGTACGAGTCACATAAAAACACCCTCTTGTTGGGTCAATAGCCTCCTCTTAGGCTTTGTATAAGAAAACCCCGGTTGAGTCAATCAACCTTTCAGCATCAAAATCTGTGCCTTGTTCACAGTATACAAACATCAACAACTCCTTTTCCTTCATCTAATTGCTGTAAGCGGCAAGCCTCTGGATTATTTACATCCACGCCACTGTCCCTCTTTTAGCATGAGAAGTTCCTAAGGAAATATGGCATTGCTCTAAACTGAGTTAAAGTATTCTCCTTCAGGTTAAAAATCCCCTATAAAGGAAATTATGGCATTGATGGATTCACATATCCCAGTTAAAGTAATTCTCCTTTATAATTAGTCACCCAACAGTTGTGATAAACATACCAAATACCCCTCTTTAGAGATGACAAATTCTCTCTAAAGTCAAAACCCTTTAGCTTCACATCTTGGGCTTCGAACAAGATACAAATAGACCCTTCAGCTTCACATCTTGGGCTTTGAACAAGATACAAACCACATTTTATCTTCACGTCTTGGGCTTTGAACAAGACACCAAAACCACCTTTTTTTCCTCCCATAGAATAGGAGGAACTACGATCTCTCTGATTTCCCTGTTTCGTTAAACGGAAATACGTATGCATAAGATTGGAAAAAATCTTAGCGAGCATACTAATCAAAAACCCAAAATCCCGTACCTTCATACATCAATCAAAAAGCATCAGTCCTAACATCCTACCAATAGCCCAACCACTGTTTTTTTTAACAAAATAACCTAAGAGAGACCCACAATCTTTATAGCATCTGTAAACCAACAGTCATCTGTTCAAACTCAGTATGCAAGCAGGGTTAATTGGAGACATCTATTTCCCTTCCTTCATCAGCTTCAATAGGATAAAAAATGAATCGAACTGTAGTACCCCAAAGCGGTAGTGCTTCGCAACCACGCAAAAACTCGCGCTACAGAAAAATGGCGACTCTGCAGGGGATGCTACATCATATCTTTTCCCATCTCTTAGGTAGAAACCTTAAAAAAATGCCACAGCAGAAGGGCGACCACAGTGGGAGATATTCTTGCTTGCTTTCCCAAGGGAGGAAACCCTAAATTCGCATCACAGAAATGACAGCTCTGCTGGGGAGTCATTGTCTGTATAGGATCATAAGACTAGAGGTCTAGGATGATTAAGACAAATATATATACTGCTTTTCCTAATTGATATCTGTGTTTATTTTTCTACTAATGGGAATGCGTGTGATGCTGCATGTGGAAAGATTGAGTATACACCTAAGATAGGTGATGGTAATGCAGGTAATCTTGTTGGGAGTGAATTCCAGTTAAGAGCCCCCGATCGACCATCAAACTTAGTGGAGACTCCCTTTGCAGATACATTGCCTATACGACTTCGGTTGTTGAAAGTAGTTTGGTCGACTGGGTTATCTGAGAAGCTGAGGTTTTTAGTAGACTTAAGTTATTTTGTAGTGCGGAAACTATCGGAAATAGTTGTCACGCGATACTACCCTCATCTGAGATCACTCTAGGATACATCAGCTCGCTGGTGATCCGCTTGCTATTATTATCCCAGAGGGGTCAATGATTTTGCGGACAGGTACAAAAAATCACCAGTATAAACCTTTGGGGGGGGTAGAGCCTTGCCTTTATGACACCGACCCTTTGACCCCATGTTTTTTCTATGTTTTTGTGTGCTGCATTCATACATTCATTTTAAAAAAACATAAAAACATTAAAAAAAGAATCTTCTCTTCTAGTCTCTCTTTTTCAAATTAAACTAAGATAATGATTGCAAATGTCAGAAAAGGAGATTGCGCTAATGGATTTCGGTAGAAGGAAAACTCATAAGTACACCTTCAAGGTTCCAAAGTTATAGGATTTGAGAGGTTTGGCGAGAATGATCACCAACCACGAGGCTTTCAGAGCCAAGTATGGAGGACTACTGTCCTTGTTGAGGGTTCATGTAATCGAAGGAATCCTGTCCATGCTAATCCAGTTTATCACTGTTTCACATTCCCAGATTATCAGCTTGCACCAACGCTGGAGGAGTATTCTCACCTGACTGATTTACATATTACTGATCAAGCTCTCTTTTTTGGACTGGAAGAAATTCCCAAGGATCAAACCATTGCAAGAGCAATTTATTTGGACGAGTCAGAAGTCAGGACTCACATGACCACTAAGGGTGGCATCCAAGGTTTTCCAGCCCAATTCTTGATAAAGAAAGCTCTATACTTTGCTAGTATTGGGAACGTGGCCGCTTTCGAGAGCATATTTGTTTTGCTCACCTACGGGTTATTTTTGTTTCCCAACATCGATAACTTTGTAAATATCAACACCATTAAGATTTTCCTGATCGGAAACCCCGTACCGACCTTACTCGCAGATGCGTATCATTCGGTACACTTAAGGAATTTGTATAATGGAGGAATGATCATATGCTGTGTACCCCTGCTATACAAATGGTTCACTTCCCATTTGCCCAGGTCTGCTGCATTTTGGGATCAAAAGAATACTTTACGTTGGTCGCAGAGAATCATGTCTCTTACAAACTCTGACATCGTGGTACAATCGAATCTACGACGGGATCAGAATTATTGACCGTTGTGGAAATTTCCCAAATGTACCCTTTATATGAACTAAGGGGGAATCAACGATCATCCAGTGTTAGTTCGTCGTCAATTTGGATACCCGGTGAGGCATGTCCCGCGAAATGCTCATCTGGAAGGTCTTTTCTTCAAGGAAGGAGAAAATGACAGGGCACTAAAGACGGAAATAGTCCACGCCTGGAAACACGTTCATAGGAAAGGACGAGAGTCTCTAGGAAAACCAGATTGTGTCTCGATGGAGCCTTATCTCCACTGGGTATAAACTAGAGCTCTCAAGCTGAGGATGCCTTACCCTCGTCAAGAGGTACTTCCATTAAGGGACTCTGCCCTTTATTTTATGTCTGAGACGGAAAAACTTCAGGTTACTCTCAGCAAAGTTCAGCAGGAGAAGAGGTTTTGGAGAAACAAGTGTCGTATTCTCAATGTGGAGTGTAAGAAAATACAACAACTGTTAAGAGAAAAGGATGCTCTGATTGAGATTTTAGAGCAACATGATGTAGAAAATTAGAATGACTAAAGGAATTTGCTCGCTCCTTTCACTTGGCAAAGGAATGACAACCCGACAACGGCCCATGAGCCCCGGTCAAAGAAAAGGAAAGCACCCGAACCAACACCTGAGCTCTCTTCAGAGAGGACTCAGGATCCATTAGTTTAGATTTCCTTTTCCAGCACTTTGTAATCTACTGTATTTCCATTTCCGCAATCCTTTGAATTCAATAAAATGGGGTTTCCCCACTGTTTGATATTTGCAATCTAATTGTCGAAGTTTACTTTGAATAAACAAAAATAATTAATAATCATTGCATTCATCATTCTCATAAACACATTCTTCTTACCTACGAATCTCACACTTGCGTCTCGATTCTAGAGTCAAACTATCTCATTCGTACAATACTCGAGCCAATCGTCAGAAAAAGATGGATGATCTCGAGGAAGAGAACAGAGACTTGAGAGAAGAGATCGACACTCTGCTTCATAACAACATGTAAGCTCTAGTAGAAGCTCAGATGCAACAACAAAGGACTGTGATCTCAGAGATCACATCAACGCCCATAGTGGAGAAGTATGATCCTAGGTACAAAATGCCAAAAGATCGTCCCTGGGGCATGCCTATCAACTATATCCCGGAAGGATATGTTCCGCCGATCGCTGAGGATCAGGGAACCACAGCAGGAACCGCTGGGCCTGAAAATTACAAATTTCGGGAAAGCGAAGATGCCAGGGGCATGGCAGCAACTCCTGAAGGTTACAAACTTCAGGAGGCACCGAGAGTCTCGGCCATAATGACTATACCACCACCCGTGGTACACACTATCCCGGAAGGACAGATTCCACAGATACCTTCTGGTGGAAACGACAGCATGTTCAACAGAATAAATGAGTTCCAGGAACAATTCTTTGAGATGCAGAAAGAACTGCAGGCCCTTCGCGGTCAGGATCTATTTGGAAAGGACGCCGCGGATCTCTGCTTGGTCCCCAATGTGAAAGTTCCACACTAGTTCCAAGTGCCCGACTTTGAAAAGTACAAGGGTAACTCTTGCCCTCAAAGCCACTTGGTGATGTACGCTCGGCGAATGTCAGCTCAAACAAAGAACCAGGAGCTACTAATTCATTACTTTCAGAATAGTTTAACCGGTGCCGCATTAAAATGGTACATGGGTTTAAACCACACTATGATCGGCACGTTCAGAGATCTTGGCGTTGCTTTCGTTCAACAATATAAATACAATTTGGACATGGCACCGGACAGAGATCAACTCAGATCGATGTCACAAAAGGACAAGGAAACCTTTAAGGAGTACACTCAGAGATGGTGTGAAATTGCCGCCCAGATATGTCCACCTCTTGAGGAAAAAGAGATGACAAAGATCTTCTTAAAGACCTTAAGCTCATTTTACTATGACATAATGGTCGCCAGTGCGCCTAGTGACTTCACTGAGATGGTGGACATGGGAGTTCGTCTTGAGGAAGCAGTCCGGGAAAGACGTTTAGTAATAGACGCTGGATCATCAAGTAGTACGAAACGATACGGTAGTGCTCTGCCTAAGAAAAAAGAGCAAGATATCGGGAATGTCGCTCTCGAGGATTTGCATCCAATGGTACAAATGCGAAAGTGGCTCGGAAAACAGAGTCGCCAGCAATGTGTATTTATCCCAAGAGAGGGAAAGGAAACACTGCGTAAACCTGAGGGAAAGGAAAAGAGCATGGTCATCGCAACCATAGTTCAGGTTCGGGAGTCGGTTATGCGAGGGGAAGGTGTTAGCACCCCACGTGTCCATCGTACTCGATGGGATCCACGCTTGTTGTCTCGATCAAAGGGTGTCGTCTCTGAAACTCGGCTGCTAATGGAACGGGAAAGGAATGAGAACTGAAAAAGAACGAAGAAACAAAGAAGAAAATAAAAAAGAAGTGACTCGATAGGACATCCTCGGAGTCCTAGGCCTACGTATTCCCTCGGGAACAGGAAAATCAGAGTCAATGTAGTTCGGACACGAACTAAGGGGGAGGTTGCTCGTCGAGATATCGCATCTCGTGCCTACGCATCCTCAATCGAACGAGAGAGAGGAATCAGAGCAAATGTAGTTTGACCTACGGATCGAAAAGATCTCGTTCGCATCGGGGGCAAGAGAAAAGGCTCGGCTAACAGGTTGGTCTCGATCGCAAGGGTGCGAGAGAATAGGGGAGTTAGTTGTTAGCGTGCTTGCCAAGGATAGGGATCCTCGTGCCTATGTATCTCATCAGAAATGAGAATCAGAGCAACCGTAGTTCACGACACTACGGAAGAAAGGAAAGGTGGAAGGGTCTCAATCGCATGGGTGAGAGAGAAGGGTGCTCGCCAAGGATAGGGATCCTCGTGCCTACGTATCCTCAATCTATCCAGAGAGAGGAAGTCAGAGCGTCCGTAGTTCGTGGTAACGACCACGGATTGGGAAAACGGGATCAGTCTCGATCGCACGAGTGCGAGAGAAAAGAGTCGGGACTCATAGAAAGTCTAAGGGGAAACTAAATCCTACAAGTTATCATGCAAAATGGCCCTAAGGTCAAGGATTAGAAGGGAGCTAACCTAATGTTATCATGCTTAGATTGAGAGCCTAATGTTTATCCTACTCCGAGCTTAATCAGAAATTAAGTCAGACTAGGAGCCTTAAGGGAGCATGTGAATACAGAGGTAATCAACAAGTAAACACAAAGCAATCGCAATCACAAAAGAAAGTCAAGCAAGAGGCAAGTATTATCAAAGATTTAATCAGGAATTAATCAGAATAAGCACCAAAATAAAGCTCAACAATGACTCAAAATATCCAAGTTAAAATTAAAGTGCTAATTAAAATCAAGATTAAACCTAAAATTAATTCAAGTTAATTCCTAATTTAAAATCTAATTCTAATATATAAATTTCTAAAGTTAAAACTAATATTCAAATTAAGATTGATATCTAAAATCTAATCCTAAATCAAAATTAAGTTCTAATTTAAAATTAATAACTAATCTAATTATCCTAAGTCAAAATTAAATGTTAATAAAACTAATTATCTGAACTTGATTAACTAAAACCAAAAACAAATATCAATTAATCAAAAGGGGTACAGTCAGTGTTTAGAGTGTGTGAAAGGAAGTCAGGCGCTGGACTTAAGGAAATAGGTTCAAAGATTTTCTAAACATGAAACAGAAAGGGGGGTGAGCGAGAGAATCAGATGGTGTGAAAATGAAGTGGGCTGACAGAACCCAGAAGCCCAAATCCATAGCCATGAGGAACACGATTTTACAAAAACCTAAGCAACCACCTTCACAAATCATCTTCTTACTCTACTTCTCCAATGGCGCCGCTACCATCCACACCGTACCGTCAATTTCTTTCTCCTTCCATCCTTGACGTTACCGCGACACTCCAAAGCTCTGCCTCTCACCACTCTTTCTAACTCACCGTCGTTCATTCTTCAACCTCTTATTCTCTCACTCAAATCCGTTTACAACACGCTAACAGAACTGATCTCCCTCTGTCCCGCCTTCTTCAAACTTCACCGTTAAACTCAACAAAATGTTTCCATGTTTCTCTTCTCCACCATCAAAATCCACTCGCCTCATCTCCTTGCTCTCAACGAACACAACGAAGGCCTGGCTTCTGAACTTACGTGCGCCGCAGCGATAATCCTCACCGCTATCCGCTCAACACCTCGTCGCACAACTTGCAATGGAAAACATTCAAGACAAAGATCTCAGATTACAAGCAACAAGATACTACAAATCAACTAACAAACACCAAAATCGGAAGCTACAAAAATCACATTGCAAATTGAGTTTGGATTGAAATCGACATACCTATCGGAGTCGCTCTGATGGCGCTTCGAAGATGACACACGGCTTCACTCCGGTATGCTCGTTTTTCTTTTCATCGCATCTTCTCGATTCCGCTTCCTTCTTTTTATGGCTCAAACTTCTTCTCCTGGCTCGATCTTCTTCCACTTGTTCTCGCTGCTTTGTTCCTGATTCTGATTCGTTATTGATGGGTCTTGGAAGGAGGTGCGGTTTGGGTGTTGAAGGAGATTTGAAGACAGGTTAGGGTTGTGAGGTTCGAAGAAGGTTGGGTTCTGAAGAATGAAGATTATAGAAGGTTGAGGAGGAGTGATTCGGTGGTTGGTTGAGAAAAGTTATAGGGTTGTATTGATGAAGGAGGTTGGGTTGGAGGAACAAAGAAGAGAGGATTTGGGGTTGTTGCAGTGAGTTGCAGAGGGATTTGAGTGAGCGTTCTGTTGTTGCTGTTAAGGAGTTGAGTTGAAAAGTTTTGTGGGGTTGTTGTTTGAGGAGTGATTTTGGCAGGGTGTCTTTAGCTGAGAGAGCTTCCAACAAATGAAGAGCAAGGGGTGGTATTTAAAGAGGGATCTTGAGGGTGAAATGGGAATTGAGGGTAACTTGGAGAGAAAGTTGTGGTGACTTGTTGTTGTTGCTAGCTGGAATTTGTGAAACGGTTTGTGAATTGGATGTTGTGTGGATTGATTATTATCTGTTATGGTACAGGTCGTATCAAAATTTGTTGGGAATATTGGTGATGGCCGCGTGAGGATTGTACGTTGCAGTGAGGTTGTGAATTGTGCGTGTTCAATTGTGTGTGTTGTGAGCTGGAAGTTTTATCGTCATGTGCTGAGAGTTTTGATGTTGCAGGTTCAACTGCGACACTCTTGTGTAACGTTGTGCTGTGCATATAGAGTGAGGTGGATTAATTTGTTGCGCAGCCAGTTATTTGTTGGATTTGTCAAGTGAAAATGGCTTGGTTGCGTCATGGTTTTGTCTTATGTGAATCATGGTTTGGAGGTCATTTGTGGTACATGCCTGGACGTGCCTGGTTTTGCAGCGTGGTCATTGTGGAATTGGAAAAATGGTTGTGTGGGACACTTGCTTGTATGCAGTATTTTTGGAGTTTTTATTCTATCATTATTTTTGAACCTTTTTTTTTGTAATAAACCATAAGTCTTTATTGTAATAAATGTGGACTTTTGGCATATTTTTGGAATTGGGTATAATAATATTTTGGATAGAATTTGGACATGGATGGAATTTAAAAAAAAAAGGATAATATTTGATATTAAAAGTGGATAATAAATTAAATTGAAAAATGGATTTGAAGAAAGTTTAATGGATAAAAATATAAAAATGGGTTTAAATGGATATGAAGAATTAGATACGGACACGGTAAAGAAAATGGATATGACAAAGGGGAAATATGGATATGGAGAAATGGATGTTTAAAAAATGAATTATGAAAATGGGCTTAATGGATTTTTTTGTAGAAAATGGTTTAGAAAAAAGTTTAAGAAAAGGTTATGGGAAAATGGTTAATAAGGTGAAAATGGACAATGGATATGGTAGAAAAAGAATAAAGAATGATTCTTAAAAATGGACAACCATATTACACCAATCTCTGAACTTTTCACAACACCCGATTAGAGACACACAACTACCACTGAAACAAAACGCCTAAATCACACATCCTCTGAATCTTTGATCAAGTGAATCCTCACATGAATCTGTCTAAATAAATCTCTGGGAAAATAAATCCACATATCCTGACTTTTAAATCAACCCCACATGAAATAATGCTTGATAACTTGACCTCCAGCGCATAACAAACTGACCCTTGATGCGCACTTCCTGAGAAATAAACCAATAACACAGATAACTTGCACTTGAAGCAAAACTCCTGATGATTTGACCAAGATGAAGTTAAACTTCCACCTGATCATAACTGAATGAGCACTTAACTTGGAACCAATTCTCTTGAGATATTAAGAAGGATCCAAACCCTGATTCACACCAATGAAACCCTGACTCAATACTTTTGATGCCTCCTCTGAAAATGAGAAACCCTGGTAGAACCATGATCCCACGTCTTAAGAACCAATGCGGATGATTAATTATGAACCATGACCTAATGATGCAAAATGAGAAAGAAACATAAGCCAGAAAAAGGTAGGGCAAATTTTGGGGTGCTACAGGGAATATCTCTCTCGGAAAGCAAAGGCGACGATATCAACCAGTAGCAGCTGTAACTCCTGCTATCAATCCCATGCCTGTTCCTACATATCAATCTCAGGTTGCGCAGAGCCAACCGAACCAACAACAACTTCAGCAAAGGACACAACAGTCTCTTCAGCAGACTCATCCTCCATACAACAACAATCGTACTGCACGACCACCAGGGTTCACACGGAACTGTTTCCATTATTACTGGTCAAGGGGCATGTCCAAACCAAGTCTCCTCTTACAGTACCGGAAAACTCACCTTTTTGGTTCAAAACGGATCAGACTTGCCCTTATCATCAAGGAGGACCAGGGCATAACATAGAAAACTGTCTCAATTTCAAATCCGACGTACAAAAGCTTGTTAGGAGCGGGGTCTTATCTTTCAAAGATACGAATCCGAATGTTCTTACAAACCCGCTGCCTTAACACGAGAAAGCTACAGTCAATTTGATAGAGGGAGAGTCTAACAACATCTATCAAATTCATGATGTACTCTTATTAAGGGCCAACTTGGTCAAGATGCATTGTAGACAGAGCGGATATGGCTATGTGCCACCTCATAACTATCACCAGTGTGATATCTGCTCTAAGAATAATCAGGGATGTTCTATGGTGCAATCAGCTCTACAGGAACAATTGGATCTCGGATGAATCCAAGAGCATCGAGTTCGTGGAGTCAACACGACCTATACGAATTCCAACATCATTCAGAACCACGACATCCGTGCAATGAATGTCAACTTGGTGGCAATGCACTCAAGGCAAAGCCAGTATTATAATATGTCGCGACACGATTATAATTCCTGTCTGACTTGCTCGGTAAACAAATAGGGATGCTCTTTTGTACAAGAGGCCCTCCAGCGTCAGATGGATCTTGGATGGATCCAGGACTACCATGATAGAAATCCTTACCATATAAACATGATTCAAATCTTTGATATTCGGAGAGCACTCCTTCTCCCTTAGTGCTTGGGCAATTAGGTTAGTCTAAAAATAGACAATAGTGCATTCGATCGTATATTCATAGTTGGCATCAGTCTCTTAAAAAGAATAAGCTCGAGAAGGGGGATCTGTGGGATTGGTGAAGTTACATGCCAGGCAGGTCCAACTCGGTTTTCTCACTTCACATGATTATCAGAACTATAAAGGATGTTGGGAGAGTAACCAAGGGTGCGCTCTTGTTCAGAGAACTTTACAACACTTGTTAAACCACTGGTGGCTTCCAATCTATCTGGATGAAGACACACAACAAATCAGTGTGCTTAATGGAAACCCTACTCGACGTCAAAGTCAGGATGTCCGATCTATGGAAACAAACCTGGTAAGGTTGCACTGCATTCAAAGCGGGCGTGGCCAGGTGCCACCACACAACTATGAACGTTGTAGAGTCTGCTCAGAGAATAACCAAGGATGTTACCTTGTGCGGGCAGCCCTTCAAGGTCAGTTGGATCGTAAAGAGATTCACCCGTGTCCGAGTCCCGAGCCAATCAACTGGACGCCAGACTACTTCGCTGATCAAATAAGAGACGTTGTCATAATCTCTGATCATCAACAGAATAAGGATGTTCGTACCATCATCCCTCTACTGGACGAATCAAAGGTTCTTAGCCAAGAACTGATTGAAGTTACTTACGACAGTCAGAAAAATCAGAAGGCTCATGTAGTTATCTATCTGTCGGGACCATTACCGTATGAATCAACTAAGGCGATCCCTTACAAATACGGTGCAACAATAATTGAAAATGGAAGGGAAATTCCATTACCCTCCGTCGTGAATATTGCAGACATCAGTCAAGTAACACGGAGCGGTCGAATCTTCAACCGAGGAGTTGGAGAACCTAACAAAGAAAAGGAACCTCAAACAGAAGTTCCCAATCCACTAGTCGGTCAATCCAGTGATACCGACCTTTCGAAAAACAATGATGAGATGCTGAAACTCATCCAAAGGAGTGAATACAACATTGTTAATCAACTGTTGCAAACTCCTTCAAAGATCTCTGTGCTATCACTTTTACTCAGTTCCGAAGCCCACAGAGAGGATCTACAAAAAGTCTTAGAGCAGGCCTTTATGGAACAGGATGTGTCAATACGACAATTCGATAGCATCATCTCTAACATCACTTCCTGCAACAACTTAGGATTCAGTGATGGGGATTTTCCAGAGGGGGGCAAAAGTCACAATATGGCGCTCAATATCATAGTCAACTGCCAGGACGATGCTTTGGCCAGCGTACTGGTAGATACCAGATCGGCTCTCAACGTCATGCCGAAGTCCACTCTAATGCGACTATCATTCAAAGGACCCTCAATAAGGGGCAGTGAGGTCATCGTCAAAGCATTTGATGGGTCTCGGAAAGCAGTTATCGACGAAGTCGACCTTCCCATAACTATCGGTCCTCACACTTTCCAGGTCATGGACATCCGGGCAACATACAGTTGTTTATTAGAAAGACCTTGGATACACCAGGCTGGGGCAGTCACTTCGACATTTCACCAGAAACTAAAGTTTGTCAAGAACGATCAACTCATCACGGTCTGTGGGGAGCAAGCCTTGCTCGTGAGTAACTTGTCATTATCTACTTATGTAGAACCCGAGGAGGTTGTTGGAACTCAGTTCCAAGCACTTTCGGTGAACAAATCAGTTAGAGAAAGAAACCTTGATTTCCTCATATAGAGATGCTCTCGAAGTGATCGAGAATAATAATGCAAAAGGATGGGGACAGCTTGTCATTCCTAATGATAATAAAACAAAGAAGGGTCTTGGTTTTTCTGCAACCTACACCCAGACAGCTGCTAACGATGAAAGTCTTCGTCCCATTCAGGACTTCTTCCACAGTGGAGGGTCCCTTCACCCAGTGCCTCAAGCAGTTCATACCATCAACGAGAGAGATTCCTCTGATACGAATGAGGAATGGAAGTCCTATCTCAACGAGGACGGTTATATGTCTCAGGAAGAGGTGCCTACGCCTTTTTGCTATCCCGCAGAGAGTCCGAGATTTATACCGAGGTCAGTTGTCGAAATGATATACGGAGATTGTGATCCTGAAGGATGTCGTGCTCCACCAAACTCATTAGAGGAGGACACTCTGATGAAGGACAACTTTGACCACGACTATTATGGCCCAATGGATGGCCTGAGAAGGGGAGATTTTACTTCTTGGTCAAGTACACCGCTCATGAGATCTCTCGTATCAGGCTCGAAGACATCCAGCCAACTGGAAGGGGAGATTTGCCTGAGAATACAAATACTATGCAAAATACAACAGAGGAATCCTCCTACGACAACTCTGCCTGGGAGACAGATTCCAATGATCCTGCTCCGCCAAAAATCAGCGTCATTTCTGAAGACAAATTAAGGAAAGTACCAGACTTTGTGATTCACCGAGGAGTTCGCCGCCAATGGGTTGCTGTCGATGTTCCGAAGATTATTCATAAGTCAAAGTAATTGTCGTCTTTAACGTTTCACCCTGCCCAGGTGAAACGAATGTTTTGATAGGGCTCACTTTCTGTAAATATCCCTATTCACTTCGCCCAAAGCGACAGAGTTTTGTTTTATAGGGCTGTAGTTTCAAGAATCGACTTGTTCATAAATAAAATAACATCGTTCTGTAATCTCCGCATTAATTGTTGTTTTCTCTTTTCGCTTTTCTCAGAACATGGTAATCCTAAAAAACAATTCAAAATAAACAAACAGTTTTCCAAAAAAAAACACTGCACACACTCTTGCATTCTTTATCACTTCTAAACACAAATCATACCGTCATGCAGATTGCTTGTTTTAAACCCCGTCGAAACATACGATACAATGCCTTCTCCCAACTTTGAGTTCTCGGTATTTGGGGCTGAAGAAGAAGTTGACGACGAAATTCTAAAAGAGATCTCATGACTACTCAAACAAAAGGAAAGGTCCATTGAACCTCACGAAGAGCCGTTGGAAACGATCAACGTGGGTTCAGAAAAAGAGAGAAAATAAATTAGGATTAGGGCACTGCTCAGTCCAACTGCCAAAGAGAGTTTGACAAGGCTTCTCAGAGAATTTCCCGATGTGTTTGCTTGGTCCTATCAGGACATACCAGGGTTGAATACCAGCATCGTGAAACGTCATCTACCGTTAAAATCGAAATGTCCGCCAGTAAAATAGAGGTTGAGACGGACTCACCCGGACATGGCCGTCAAAATCAAAGAGGAGGTACAGAAACAGATTGACCTGGGTTTCCTCGCCATGTCAGAATATCCTCAATGGTTAACCAATATCGTACTCGTTCCAAAAAAGGAAGGAAAAGTCAAAAAGTGTGTCGATTACAAAGATCTAAACAAGGCTAGTCCAAAGGACGACTTTCATTTACCACACATTGACATGCTGGTTGACAGTACAGCAAAGTTCAAAATTTTCTCCTTCATGGATGGATTCTCGGGCTATAATCAAATCAAAATGGCACCGAAAGACACGGAGAAAACTTCGTTCATCACCCCATGGGGTACCTTTTGTTACAAGGTAATGTCGTTCGGTTTGAAGAACGTCGGGGCAACCTATCAAAGGGCCATGACTACTCTGTTTCACGACATGATACACAAGGAATCGAGGTATATGTTGATGACATGATTGCCAAATCTAAGACAGAAAATGAGCATGTGACCCACCTGTCAAAGTTATTCGAGCGGTTGAGAAAATACAAACTCTGTTTGAATCCCAAAAAGTGCACCTTCGGTGTCCGTTCAGGAAAACTGCGAGGGTTCATCGTCAGCCAGAAAGGAATTGAGGTTGATCCTGACAAGGTCAAGGCCATTCAAGAAATGCCTTCTCCAAAGACTGAAAAACAAGTCAGGGGATTCCTGGGACGTTTGAACTACATTTCTAGATTTATATTCCTCATGACCACGACCTGTGCGCCAATCTTCAAATTACTCAAAAAGAATCAGGACTGTGTTTGGACAGAGGACTGCCAAACCGCCTTCGACAGTATTAAGCAATACCTATTGAACCCGCCGATTTTCTCACCTTTAGTGGAAGGAAGACCACTTATCATCTACCTCACAGTCTTGGAAGACTCAATGGGTTGTGTGCTTGGTCAACAAGACGAAACAAAAAGAAAAGAGTCTACCATCTACTATTTGAGCAAGAAATTCACCGACTGTGAGACTCGGTACACTATGCTTGAGAAAACTTGCTGCGCTTTGGCTTGGCCAGCCAAACGTCTTCACCAGTACATGATTTATCACACTAATTGGTTGATCTCAGAAATGGATCCAATCAAGTACGTCTTTGAAAAACATGCTCTCACGGGAAGGATTGCCCGTTGGCAGATGTTGTTATCAGAATACGACATCGAATACCACGCTCAGAAAGTCGTTAAAGGGAGTATTTTAGTCAATCATTTGGCTCATCAACCGATTGACGATCATGAATCAATCGGGTTTGAATTCCCAGACGAAGATGTCATGTATTTGAAAATGAAAGATTGCGATGAACCACTACCCAATGAAGGGCCAGAACCAGGTTCCCAATGGGGACTAATCTTTGACGGAGCTGTCAATCATTATGGAAACAGAATTGGGGCAATTATCATAACACCTCAGGGTACCCACATTCCTTTCACTGCCAGACTTACACTCAAGTGCACAAACAACGAGGCTGAATACGAAGCTTGTATTATGGGTCTCGAAGAAGCGATCGACTTAAGGATCAAGAACTTGGATGCATACGGCGACTCAGCCCTGGTTATCAATCAGATCAATGGAGATTAGAACACATACCAATCAGGATTGATTCCTTACAAAGATTATGCAAGAAGGTTGTTACCTTTCTTCAACCGAATCGAGTTTCATCGCATCCCTCGTGATGAGAACCACATGGTTGATGCATTAGCCACTCTCTCTTCCATGATTAGTGTAGGTCAATGGAACGACTTACCCAAGATCGACATAATGCGCCTTGAACGACCCGCTTACATCTTCACGGTTAAAGCAGACATAGATGACAAACCTTGGTATCACGATATCAAATGCTTCCTTCAGAAGCAAGAGTACCCACCTGGGGCACTAAGAAAGAGCGGAAAGACCCTCAGAAGGCTGGCTGGCAGTTTCTTCTTGAGCGATGATACCCTCTATAAGAGAAATTTCGACATGGTCTTGCTCCGATGAATAGACAGACCAAAAGCAGACATGCTGATGAGAGAAATTCACGAAGGATCCTTTGGCACTCATGCCAACGGACACACAATGGCTAGAAAAATTCTAAGAGCAGTGTACTATTGGTTGACAATGGAATCTGACTGCTACCAGTACATGAGGAGGTTTCACAAGTGTTAGATATACTCAAACAAAATCCATGTACCGCCTACACATCTCAAAGTTCTCTCTTCCCCATGGCCTTTTTCCATATGGGGAATCGACATGATTGGCATGATTGAGCCCAAGGCTTCAAACAGACATCGGTTCATCCTAGTAGCCATTGATTACTTCACCAAGTGGGTCGAAGCAGCGTCATACGCCAATGTGACCCGACAAGTGGTGGTGCAATTTATCAAAAACAATATCATTTGCTGTTATGATGTTCCGAGCCAGATCATTACAGATAATGGATCTAACTTGAACAACAAGATGATGAAAGGGTTGTGCGTAGAGTTCAAGATCGAACACCATAACTCATCTCCCTACCGACCCAAGATGAACGGGGCGGTAGAAGCGGCTAACAAGAACATCAAAAAGATCGTTCAAAAGATGGTTGTAACCTATAAAGACTGGCACGAGATGCTAGCTTTTCCTCTTCATGGTTATCGCACATCTGTCCGCACTTCAACAGGGGCAACCCCTTTTTCTCTAGTATATGGCATGGAAGCAGTGCTTCCCATAGAAGTAGTGATCCCATCAATCCGGGTATTGATGGAAGCTAAGCTAACAGAGGCTGAATGGTGTCAAAATCGACACGACGAACTCAACCTGATCGAAGAGAAATGAATAACGGCACTATGCCACGGTCAGTTGTATCAACAGAGGATGAAGAAGGTGTTTGACAAAAAGGTTCGACCTCGCGTCTTTAGGAAATAAGACCTTGTGCTAAAAAAGATACAATCATTTCTCACTGATTCTCGGGGCAAATGGACTCCGAATTATGACGACCCCTACGTGGTCAAGAAAGCTTTCTCAGGCGGTGCCTTGAGACTTGCAACCATGGACGGAGAGGAATTTGCCTACCCCACAAATGTCAATGTAGTCAAGAAATACTTCGCCTTAAAAAAAACTTCTCAGTGGATTGAAAACCCGAAAGGGCGGACCAGGCAAAAATTAGAGACATAATCAAAAAAATCATCCAGGTGGATTGGAAATCTCAAAGTACGATCCAGGCAAAAATTAGGGATTCATGGCAAGTAACTACGTCTGATCAGTTCAACTCCTCAGCGGTAATACCATCCATCCGAAGAAAAACTCTAGTCACGGTCATCTTCGACAAAAGCTCAGGATGCCCCGAATTCAAAGTTGGTAGAAGGATAGTGGTCGTTGTGTTTCAATGTAACCCTTTTCACTTAAATTACCATTTTTTAACTTTGTAAATACTCTATGGAATCACGTGTTTGGCTGATTTCCATCCTATCAATAAAATTTGAGCCATTGTGCTTTTTTTTAATTCTTATTTGTTTTAGCTTTACTGAACGACATTTTAACATGATTATCGATTCTTGAAATAAAACAAAAATGAATTTACTTGTCAAACTTTTCTGCTTTTAAAATAAAGATGGCAATTTCTTTTGACTGTCAAACATCGAAAGAACATCGATCACTTTGCCAGAAATAATCGAGCTTCAAAGTGCAGAATCAAAGTACTCCTTCTAAATCAGTGTGCCTAAACGAAGGATCAGTTATGTCAGATGCAAATACTCCATCTGACATCTACGACAGAGTTCTTACCTCCTAAGCCCGACCAACGGATGCTCCCCCACAGGGACTACTTCTCCTAAGCAAGGCAGAATGGCTACTTTTGGACCAGTGATACTTTTCATCTCCCATTATGGCCGAGTATCCAGTCATGTTCATCTATTAGTCTGTATGTCGCGTCAGTTTCGTCAGCATATACAGCGACGACGACGAGCTTTGAGACTAGTTATCCCAGGAGATCATGGCTACTCGATTACCCCATGGGCTAGAGAAACCCCCACCCCTGGGCACATATGATGGCACGACCGATCACGACGAGCACATTGAGAACATCGATGCCCTGCTTGACTACTATGGCGTCAGAGGCGCCATCAAATACAGATTGTTCCCAACTACACTGAGGAAGGGAGCAATGTCTTGGTACAAGAGCCTCCCCCTACGAATTCATCACCTCATGAAGGCAGATAAGGAGGATGTTCTCTATACATTTTACAGACTCTCGCCGTCATCCGAAGACAGAAGCCTCCCTCAAGGCTATCATTCAAGGAAAAGACGAATCTCTTCGAGCATACATCAAAAGATTCAATAAAGAAGTAATTCAGTTCTCTACTACTGACGACATGAAAAAATATTTGCTCGAACAAGGGCTCCGTCCCCGCAATGACTTTGGTAAGGCGGTTGGCATCGAGACCCAGCAACACTGGACGCCCTCCTCCTAAAGGCTCAGGCGTATATCCAGTATGAAGAAAAAGAAGCAACAAACATTTCCCGAGACTTAAGGCACCAAGAGAACGTCAGGTCCTCAAAACACGACGACTCCTCGTCAACACGTGGGGAGTAGAAAAAAGAAGGGATGGCCGCTCCTCAGGAATCCCGAGATCACAAAGGTCCATCTGGCCGTTTCCACAAGTACACACCGTTAACTGCCTCACGCGAGAAGATTCTCTTTGAATGCGCGAACTTGGAGTTTCGGCAGACAAGGGTCTGTTTCCCAAAGTAGATACATGCCAAGCCGAACACGGATAAAACAAAGTATTTCCAGTTACACAAGACCCATGGGCACATGACGGACGACGACATCCATCTCAAGGATGCAATTAAAATCTTGATCAGGGACGGGCACCTGAAGCAATTCGCGACGAAGAAAAATGCTTCTCGACAGGATGCCCAGGAATCGAAGAAGGTTGAAGAAGAAGTACCATCCTCGGACGACGTCAATCTTCAGGTCGCCATGAGCATCTCACAACTAGAAGATTTCTACGTCCCCGATGGGCTCAACGTCCCTCTTTACTTCACTACACATAGCCCCTGGGAAACCTTCCACTCTTCCATGGTCATATCAGGAGGAGGATTCAACAAGGTGACTATGGGGTCAGTAAAGAGAAAGTTCGAGCACCTCATCAATACGAGCTCGAACTGGAGTTCTACCCTCGACAAGATCCGGGGTGATTCAGTTCCCATCACCTTCTATCGTGAGGAACTCCTCGGCGAAGCCCCCAATTCTAGTATCCATCTGCTTATAAAGGCACAGATGGCCAACTTTGATGTTCGGCAAATTCTGGTCGACCAGGGAAGCTCGGTCAACATTATGTACTCCCAACTGTTCTCTACACTTCAGTTGGACGAGATGCACCCAACACACTATGTAGGCTTAGATCTACAAGGCTTCAACGATTCAGTCACAAAGCCATGGGGATACGTGGAGTTGATTGTCACCTTCGGGGTAGCGGAGACGACAAGATCCATCAAGGTCCAGTTTCTGGTAATTGATTGCCCATCCCTTTACTAGTGCATCTTCGGTCGACTAACACTGGCTGAATTGATAGTTGTGCCCTCCACGGTGCACTTAAAGATGAAGTATTACACTTCCAAAGGGCTCGTTGCCACCCTACACGGAGACATATAGGCAGCAAGAAGGTGCTTTGAGGCAGCCTCAAAAGGGCTGAACACCATCGTCACTCGACCGAAGACGTCCAACAAGCCTGCCCTGCCCTGCAGCTCCGACGAGACGAAATCGCTGCCCCATGTTGACTCCGTCGACCTCGATAGCTGTTTCTCCAAAGACGACTTAAGGGACCAAAAGAAGAAGGGGAGGGAGACTCAGTCAAAATCGAGCAACCGCTCAACATCAACAAGCAGTGGTGAGCTAGCCCATCCTATGCGGCCAATCCCAGATGGCGAATTTGAGTTAGTCCTTCTCGAAGACGATCCTCTCAAGGGAGTGAAGATTGTGACCGTCCTCTCCGACCTACCGAGGAAGCAACTAAAAGCTTGTCTTAGAGAGAACACAAACCTGTTCGCGTGGAGCGCCTCGAATATGCCCGAGCTAGATCCAGAGGTGGCCTGCCACTAGCTCACCATCGACCCCGCCGTTAGAGTAGTAGCTCAACGTATGAGCAAGCAGTCCCCAGAAAAACGGAGGCTGCCGAGCAAGCTGTAAGAGACCTCCTAGAGGAAAATTTCATTTCGGAAGCCAAGTACACTACTTGGCTGTCCAACATTGTACTTGTGAAAAAAATTGAATGGAAAATGGATAATGTGTGCTGACTATACTGATTTTAATAGGGCCTGCCTTAAAGACGTCTGTCCCCTCCCCAACATAGACAAATTAGTTGATAATTTTGCCGATTTTAAATTATTGTTTTTCATGGATGCATATTCGGCTATAACCAAATACCCATGGCCAAAAGCGATAAAAGGTACACAACCTTCATGACCGAATTGGGCAATAATTACTATAACGTAATGCCATTCGGCTTGAAAAATGCTGGCGCTACCTACCAAAGAATGATGAACAAAGTCTTCCGAGGAAAGATCGGGGATATGCTCGAGGTTTACATGGATGACGTGATCGTGAAATACCTTGATGAATCCGACCACACGCTCCATCTAAAAAAGGTCTTCGACCAGGCCAGGAAGTACAAGATGCGCTTCAATCCGGAGAAGTGCACATTCGGGGTACGGACAGGCAAGTTCCTCGGTTTCTACCTAACAGAACGAGGAATCAAAGCTAACCCCGACAAATGATGGGCCTCCTCCGAATTCCCCACGTCGAGTTCAAAAAAATTGATTTAGGCGTTGAATGGGACGCTCACCTCACTGTCTCGTTTCGTGGCAAAATCTGCTCAACACGCGCTCCCCTTTTCAAACTCCTCTGCAAAGAGGCAACTTTTGAGTGGACAGAGGAATGTGACAAAGTCCTCCTCCACCTAAAGCAAGCGCTATCGGAACCATCGATCCTCTCCTGACCGGACAACAGGGAGACCCTCTATCTTTATCTCGTCATTGCAACTGAAGCTGTCAACGCAACCCTCATTCATGAAACCCCAGAGGGGCAGAAGCCCATATACTTCACGAGCAAGGTGCTGCAAGGACCAGAACTTAGATATCAACAGATCAAAAAAATAGCCCTGACCCTCATCAACGCATCGAGGAGGCTGAGGCACTATTTTCTAGCCCACACCATCGTGGTACGCATAGACCAGCCCGTGAGGCAACTATTAGGCCGCCAAGACATGGCCGGCCGAATACTCAAATGGTCACTGGAGCTGTCCGAGTTCGACATCAAGTACGAGAGCAGAAAATCCCTTAAAGCCCAGGTGTTGGTCGACTTCGTAGCAGAGATGACCTTGCCTGGATCCCCAACTTGCGGAGCTCGCAAATGGACAATCTTCTTTGACGGAGCATCCAGCTCGACGGAGAGCGGGGCATGCGTCATCTTGGAAAACGAGGAAGGTATCCTCATCGAGGTCTCACTCGCCCTATCTTCCCCTACCTCTAACAATCAGGTAGAATATGAAGCTTTCCTTGCGGGTTTACGCCTCGCCGAAGACCTGGGAGCCGAGGAAGTCATAATCTGCACAGATTCATAGCTCGTGGCCCTCCAGGCACAGGGATAATATCAGGCAAAAAACAATAACCTCTCCGAATACTTGACCTTGGTTAAAGAAAAAATGACGAAGTTCACGTCTGTGGAAGTAAAACACGTTCCCCATGAACACAATATCCGAGCAGATATCCCGTCGAAGCTAGCAAGCACAAAAAAGAAAGGAGAAAACAAATCTGTCATCCAGGATATACTTTCTCAACCAAGCATCGAGAGAACTCCCCCAACCCTCGACGTAAACGTCATTGGCGACAACAGCTGCTGGATCACCCCGATCTACAACCACCTTGCCAAGGATGAACTACCATCCGACCCAAAGGAAGCCAACGTGGTCAGACGCAGAGCTTATTCCTATGTCCTGGTTGAAAATAAGCTTTACAGGCGAGGGTTCTCCATTCCTCTCCTCAAGTGCATCGAGGAAAACATGGTCGCCCACATCCTGCGCGAAATCCACGAATGGATCAACGCCCAGTACCTCGGAGGAAGATCCCTCACCAGGAAAGCTCTACGAGCAGGATATTATTGGCCGACCATGCAACATGACGCGAAGGAGCATGTGAAAAAATGTGACAAATGCCAACGTCACGGGGAAATGCACCTGACACCGCCCAACGAGCTCAAAACAATATCCTCCCCGGGGCCTGGACATCCTAGGACCGTTTGTCGTAGGGTCGAATCAGAGTAAATACTTGATAGTTAGCATGGATTATTTTACATAGTGGATAGAAACAGAGGCTCTAGCCAAAATAACTGCCCAAAACATACTTCGTTTCTACAAGCGAAACATTTTTGCCCGCTTCGGCATTCCCCAGGAGATCGTCACGCGGCAACGGGATACATTTTACGGATAAAAATTTCTAAGAATTCGTCGCTAAACTGGGCACCAAACAACACTTCACGTCCGTCGAGCACCCGCAGACGAACTGGAAAGCCGAAGCGGCGAACAAGGTAATCCTGCAAGGTCTCAAATGAAGACTGGATGAAATAAAAAAACAGTGGGTCGAGGAGCTGCACAACATGCTCTAGGCCTACCGAACCATGCCCCACTCGACGACCAGGGAAACCCCTTTCCGATAATCATACGGGACCGAGGCAGTGATCCCTATCGAAATACACGTGTCCTCTAGGCGGACTAAAGCTCCCTTGGATGAGGAGGCGAATGGTGAGGCGCTGAGGGAGGAGCTCGACCTCGTCGAAGAGGTCCGATAAGGAGCAGCCCTCCGTGAGGCCTCGTTAAAACAAAAATTCGCAATCAGGCATAATGCCAAAGTTATACGACGAGACTTCCAAGTAGGCAATCTCGTCTTGAGGAAAAATGACAAAGATTCCTGCGAAGGCAAACTCGCTGCAAACTGGGAGGGACCCTATCGTGTCCGAGCAAAAACGGAAAATGGGGCCTACTACCTAGAACACCTCGACGGGGAAGAACTCGCTCAACCATGGAACGCCGAAAAGTTAAAACAATATTACAGCTAAAGCCACAACAATCGACATGCTCTGTCAAAACGACGAGCACAATGTACCGACCAAAAGTGCGCACCCCGGTACAAGTGTTGTATACTAAAATCAATCAAGGCAGGCTTTTACTCTGAAATGAGCAAAACTCTGTCTGACAGCGGTCCCTCGACTGAGCCCGCCGTCGCCACCGTACCACGAAAGACAGAACGCCCAGCTCGCGATGGGAAGTTCACGCTGCAGAACTCAGGCCACAAAAGCGACCTGAGCTCTACTCTCTTACCCAAAAACTACCCAGGCCTTTCGACCAGTTCCCCTTACTGTTGAACAACTATTTGTCGAGCAAACCCCGAAACACAGTGGGAAATCATTCACGAAAATAACCCCTACACACGGGCACTCACGACGAGCAGCACGTGACACTTAGCGAAACTAAGCAGAGTAAAAACATACGCGCACAAATATCCAAAATAAATCACACATCAAAAAATAAAACGGCCACGAGGACCGTAATTGTAAGGATATTACATAAAAAGGAGCCACGCCGCCATTGAAACACAACGATACAACCACAAAGGTCGAATTTGTTTTAAAAGCTACATAAAGGGGCCAAACCCCATCAAAAAAATTACAACATACGACACGCAGGACGGAAAGACAAAACAGAAAATCAATCAACATTTGGCTGCGGCTCCTCGTGAACAGGCTGCTCGTTCTCCTCGCCCAACCTAAGAAAGTCAGGGATGACAATCTGGCCATCTACCACGCTGTGAAGGAATCCTGTCCCCTTGGTAACCAGCTTAACCACGGGGTTCAAAACTTTCAACTGCTCCACCACGTTCTTGAAGGCCTCCTCGGCAGCCCCTAAGCAGTCCTCCTCGGCCTGGCTGATCCGGGCGACAAGCTCGACACGAGTCTCCAGACTCTTCACCTCATCACTCTCGTCCTCGGCAGGAGCCGTAGTATCCCGTAAAGCAGCAACCATATCCTCCGAGGCTTTCTTCTTCGCAACCAAAGTATCCCGCTCCTCGGTAACCTTGGCCAGCTCCTTCTTGGATTTCTTCGCTGCCTCCTCCGCAACCTTCACCCTCTCCTCCAGAACCGCGTTGGCAGCCTGAGTCTTCTTCAGCTCTGCTTCTTGAAGGGCCCCTTCCTCTGTATAGACCACCGCCATGCCCAAGACCGTCATTAGGGCAACGACATCCTGGGCCAGCAGCGTCCTCTTTCTCGGACGATCGAGCTCCTCGAGCACCAAAGACTCTGTCCGATGGAGTGCAAGGGAGGAGCCCTCGAAGAAATCCCTTTTGTAGAAGCATGGGGGCGGCTCGTATTTGTTTTTCTCTTGTTCGCCGGTCAGGTCGAGGACATCTTCTGCCCAGAAGCGTTTGTGCCTTGAAGTTACCGCCAATGGGGAAGTCTGGACGGCAACTATGACAGATGAAGAGGTCCCTAATCCCGTCGGAGGCGGAATTACCTGCTCGTCAAGGCGGATTTTCTCGACTTTTCTCCCTTGCTTGACCTTGGCCACTGCAGTTTTTACCAAGCATTATTGAGTCGTAGACATCTTGCCTGCAAAACAACGGACACGTGTTAGTAAATGAAAAAACATCAAATCGGGACGAGCTAAAAAGAAAAATGGCTACCCAAAAGTTCCAGAGCATCCTTGCGCGTACCGCAGTCAAGGAGCTCATTGGTGTTAATATATCGGGCCTCTACCATGAGCCCCCCGTCTTCTTCAAGAATAATATCACCGCCCCTGGTCATACATTGGGCAGGGCAGAAACTATGAACAAAGGCCACCAGCGTGTTATAGTTAGCCAGGTCATCTTCCTCCAACATGGCCAGCCTGGCAAGATACTCCTCGGTTTCCCTGGTGAATTTGTCTTTGCTCCAGGCAAAACATAATTTCTGCGCCCGACGGCCTCTCACCTTGCCTCGCTCGTTGCGAAGGGGTTCCCCGTTTTCATCCGTAAAGATCTGCCAGAGAAATGAAGAGTCTTTGACCCTCTTTGACACCGGATCCACTACATAGTACCTTTCCTTGAACGTCCTGATGGACTCTGAAAAAGGCCTTGAACATCTTCCTCCATTGCTTCAGGGAAACCCATCCAAACTGCCCTTGCAGGACCTGGCGTTGGAGGTGGAAGACAATGAAAAAGAGGGGGAAAGTGGCTCCAATCTTCAAGTACTCGCAGGTAATCTCAAATGCTCGAATAAAGGCAATCGAATTCGGATGGAGCTGGGAGGGCACCAAGTCCAGATGACCAAAAACTGCCATCTGAAAAATCTGTAATGGGCAGCCTCAACCCCGTCTCCTTAAAAACATAATTGTACATGGGAAAACGCTCGACATCGTAAGCTGAGCATATTCGATCATCCTCCCTGGGACAGTGGACCTCCAATCTTCCTCGTCCTCCACCGTCGTGAAGGCATCCTGAGTATGGAAGGTAAAAGGTAAGGCATGCTTCCGAGGCTCGGAGGTAATCCATTCCTCCCCGGGACTCCCTGGAGCGGTTTCATCAGAATTGATATCCCCTGAAGTGCCCTCATCGGACAGCTCCTGCTCGAGCATAACGTCGTCCTCGGTATTGCCAGATATCTCCTTTACCTAAAAAGCAGATGACAAAAGTGAATTCGATGGCAAAATCAAATTCACCATTCCGCCGCTAGTCAAGTGAAAGGGCGCGCGAAGGCCCGAGGATAACGTCCTTGACCTAAGCCCTTACTCAAACAGTGCAACGAATTTGCAAGGAGATTCTCCATGGCAATCCCTTAAACCCTCACTGAGAGATCCTCCCTGACACTTCACTCAGAATTTCGTTGAAGATCCACCGGAAAACTCATAGGTACGCCGAAAACTTCATAAGTTCCACCAGCGACAAACTCATTCATCGTCACCACAGCGTCAGAATCAACAGAAAAACCTAAGTTCCTTACACTCCGACGACGGCGTCAGCAACAAAAAATAGCTCAACCACCGCCAGACACCAACATCCGCCAGAATGCACCTACTCTACCCAGGTTTTCGTCCTAACCGCATGCAAATCTAAGCAAAATAAGACTAAAGCTTACGTAAAACAAATGATCATAAACTTACGTGAACGAAGAGAAAGAAACTATGGTCGGAGAAGCTTGGTCTGTGCTCGTGCGGTTGTGTTACAGCGGTGGACGACGGAGAACGACGACGGTAGCAGAAAAAGAGAGAGAAGCAAAACGTGAAAATGAACGCTTCCTCCCTCTATTTATAGACGGGTCAGAAGCACGAGCACGAGCACGCGTATGCCTGGAAAGACGTAGGGGCATCATTATAACCCTAGCACAGCCACCATTACGCATTAAATGCGGCACGTGGCTCGATGTAGGCGTGACACTGCATCCCTATAATTCCCATCGACCGTTGGACTCCCCGCTCGGTGGGCACGCATGACAACGTTTTGGGTTCCCCGGGCACATGTATCCACGAACACCTCGAAACGATCCCGTCTTAGTAACAAGCGTCGACCACATTTACTCCTCCTTGGGATCACAGGATACCCTTAAGTCATCACCCCTATGCTCAGGAGCAACGACTTAGGGGGACTCCTGTTCTGGACTGGCCCAATGGCTAGGCATGGCCCAATCCACTTCTGCACCCAGAGCGTCCCAATAGTCTAAGCCCTGCCAGTTAAGGGCAAAGAAAATCACTTTTTCTTATGCCCCTCAGCCGAGGAGGGCTGACCAGTTGACCCATAGGATCAGTTGCCCTTCATCACATCTCTGTCCGTCATGCACAGTTCAACCATCCAGAAACGGTCACGACGCACTTTCCCGCAACCATACCCCTGCTCGAAGCAACGACTAGTTTCGAGCAAGTCTGCTCGTCACAACGGCTAGTTTCTAGCAGTTACCTATTTTTGGGGAGCGAATATCCAGGCCTGAAAATAGGGACCAATGGCCAAGTGATGAGGGCATCATAAATACCCTCTCCTTTGAGAGGGTCAGGTATTCCAAAATCACCCTAAGACATTCTTACTTTGTACTTGTCTTCTCCTCTCTCGGTTCTTACTTTATCATCAGAGTGCCTTGTACACCCCTCCTCCTTGGATCCAGCATCGAAGACGAAGTCTCTGGCCCACTTCAAGTTCTGATCAACCAGAAAGATCAATTATGTATTCGTTATTTTGTTTATTATATTGTATGTATGTATCAAGTACACCCCAAAAGAAAATTTAGACCAAGAAACCACAAGTTAGTTGATGCCCCCACCTATGGTAATTCCATTTTTGGAAACTCCCAGTTTCGGGAACGTCTCCAAATTGAAAGATGTCATCCTTGATTCAAGTTTTATCTATGTTGTACTTGAACGATGGAGACCCGAAATACATACTTTTCACTTTCGTACCGGTGAATGTACAATAACATTAGTAGACATAAGTATGTTTTTGGGTCTCTGCGTGAATGGTAGAGTCGTGGTAGGACCTTCCGAGATAAGTTTATCTGTTTGGACCGTGTTTTTGGGTCATCAAACACCGTAAAATGTAATAGATGGTAGACGAGTTAAAGGAAATCTTACAAGAAAATGCCATTTCATAAATTTTTTCACATGTAGATCTTATTATATATGCAAGGACTTATAGCATATTATGCATTGCACTTACCTTGTTCCCTGACAAATCGGCCAAACACGTACATAGTATATGGATACCGTTTCTTAAGGACTTACAAGAATATGGTCAATATAGTTAGGGATTAATTATTTTGGCATTTCTAGTTAAAGAAGTGTGTAAAATATTTAAAGCTGGTGTTGATGGAATGGGCGGATGTGTTATTCTGCTCCAAGCATGAGGGTTTACACAAATGCCATTTATAGCACCAATCAGTGAAATCGCACCAACTTACTCGTATGTGTCAATGTAAGTTTGAATTTATTCCTTTAGATTTAATATTTAAAAATTTTTAATGTGTCCATTTTTCAATTTATTTTCTATTTTTTAGATGGGATGCAGACAACAACAAGAAGAAAAATTGCTCTAACAACCCTCGCCATCATCTCCACGATTACCATTTCTACCTTGACCACATGTTGCCAAACGGCATAATATAAGTGTTGTTACATTTTTTTAAAATTCCTATAACTATTTTGGTTACATTGACATTTATTATTTATACATTAACAATTTATATGGAGGTTATATCTTGGATGCCCACCATTAGAGAATGGCGACAACTTGATTTAGAGTGGTACAACACATATGTTATGCTTTTGGATCGTTGAAATGCATCAATTAGATAGGATTAAATTGAAATTTGGGTAGCATCAAGAAATATCCAACCCTCATAAATGCCTCCAAGCACACCATACCATGACTATGCAAGAGTCACAGAAGTACAACTACACAATTTTAAATATAAATGAACAAGACCTTTGGGAAAATATACACCAAATGTGCTTGACTGGGGTAACGTTTCAGGAAGAATTGAAGTTAACTCAAGAATATTTGAATTGGTTACACGGTGTTTCATTACAATGAGCATCCATAGAACAACTACTAATTGACCCTCGCCAGCAGTATTCCGCATCACATATGCCGACTCCACCACGACCATATTTCACAAACCCATAAACACAATTCACTCTCAACCAACAGTATACCCAAACATCCACGTCCAACTAATATGAACCACAAAATTAATATACGTATCCTTTACAAACCCAAACACAACATACCTCATACCAACAACCAAACTACCAGACACAAACACAACATACACCAACCAATTACACATATCAGACACCGCAACAACCAACAAACTACACCTACCAAACCCAACAACAACCATGCCTCCGCCACCCACAAAACTACACACCAATACCATCGCCTAACTTTGATTACTCAAATACCAGTCAACCATCATCAACCATCGATGTGACTAACTATTACTTCACAACCATAGAACCATCAAACCCGAACCCCATCCAATTCACATAAATATTTAACGAATTTCTTTCATATATCAATTTTGAGAATTTCAAGGCATTTGAAAATTTTCTTAATCAACCACACGTTTTCCAACCTTTACCTATTCGGCCACAACTTCACCCCCTCCACCACCCGCTTCATCAAAACCATTAGGTCGTGGTCGCCGAGTTCGGGTTCCTACAAGATGTGGAACCGATTGTCATTTTGTCGTCGAAGACCCCAATCAACGTAGAAATTCCTTTTTTTAATTACGTCATAATCTACTTGTAATTTAGAATATTATATATTAATTATGAGATTACTTTTTTAAATTGCATTTTAATAATATTTAATATGTCATATTATATTAACATAATATTTCTTCTTCTAAAATAATTAATTAATAAATATTTAAAAAAATTAAAAAAAATCATTTAAATTAATATTATACCATTAACTAATTTTTTATTAATTTATATATTAAAAATACATTTTAAATCAATTTAAAGAAAATCAGAAAATTGAAAACGAAAAAAAAGGAGGCTCCCTCCAGGATGACGGACCCCAACTGGGCGTCTGACCCGTCTGCCATCCAAGATGGAGGAGGTGGAAAAAAATAATAATATATACATAAGATGACAAAAAATATGGCATATTAGGTATTTTTTTCTCAATGTGTGGCATTTTGGGCATTTAGTTTCAGACTTGTGGCAACCATAAGTCATACATTGATTCCGTGTCTTGTTGCTCAAAATTCGCCATTTTTTCTCTTCTCTCAGTAAACAGGTTGGTGGTGAAAGATCTTTCTAGGAATTTATCCTCTAGCTCCTTCCATGTTCGAATGGTTTCATTTGGAAGGCATAGTAACAAATCATTCGTCTTTCCAATAAGTGAGAAACAAAACAACCGTAGCTTGACTTTGTCTTCCGTGACATCATCTGGTTTGTACATCAAAATGATTTCTTAGAAGCATGCAAGATGAGCCAACGAGTCTCTGATAACGTTCCCGTCGAACAGACTGTCTCTTAAACCTGAAAGCATAAATTTCTTAATATCAAAGTTAGCGGGGTTTCCCGGTACAAACCCTATAGAAACCTGTTTGTCGTCGGTTCTTTTACAATAATCCCCCATGGTTTAGGGTGTTGGTGCTGCCATGATATCTACCGTTTCAGTGTTCGAATAAAGCAGTGCTGAATCTTTTACTGGGGTTCTATCGGCCAGAATTGTTTCTATAACTGTTTTTCTAAGAGCACGTGCATTTCATTTAATTTTTGGATCAAATGATAGTAGTGTCGATCCTAAATTCCACATACACAAAAAGAAAATACCTCAGTAGCACTATGATAAACAAGAAAACAAAACAAAAATAAATAAAAACTAAAAATAAAAATAAAACGTTGCACAAGCGTTTCCCTGTTGCAATCAACAGTTCCCGATAACAACGCAAAAAACTTGATGACTTATCGACAAATGTACCGATAGTGTCAAAGTAATAATTAAGATCAAATCCACAATGAATGTGTTTGAACAAGACAAATTTATGGAATGTAAAGGAAATAGTAAAATTGGGGTTGGGGGGGGGGGGGGGGGGTTAGTTTGCAATGCGAAAAATAAAATAAGAGTTTTTAAGAGAATTAGGAAAACGGCCAGATTGTGTATTGAATGCCCTATTTTTCTATTGTTGATGTTTAATGTCTTGTATGCGTGATCTTATCAATATAATCCCACGGCGAATTAACAAAGCCACTATAACCGATCCCTCGCGAAATAGCTCTCTAATCACTACTCAGAGCTTTCTATCCATAGTCCACCAGCGTAAGCAGGATTAGGCGATGCACAGAACATTAATTCCCTATGCCACTACTATAGGTTTCCTATTCTTATTCAACCAGCATAAAGTACCACAACTGCCTTAGGTCAAATAGATAAACTAATGGTTAGTATTCCCTATGTGCCCAAAATTAATTTAAAATAATATCTCACATAAAAATCATTAAGAACAATAAGCAATTGCATAGAATTATAGATCAAATGATTCATACAAAGTCAAATCAACATATTACCTAACAATATTGAAACAGATTTATCAGACACAACCTAATATAGAGGAGTTTAGCTACTCATAATTCAAATTACAATACCAATTGAACAAAGAAGAATAACATATGATTTCCCTTGAAGGATTGACCTTCAATGGCTTCAAATGCTTTCCAAATCATCCTTGATGTTGTAAAAAACGAAATTGTAGTGCAAATTTTCATAACCCTTGCAAAAGTGCATAATTTCCCCTTAAAAAGAGCTCAGAATAGATCAGATGCGTCAGAAAAAAGTCCAGAAAAAAGGTTCATCGCGTGCGCGATGTTGCTAGTACAATTCTATTGCGCGCGCCATGTAGCTAGTACAAATCTATCGCACCCGCGATGCTGCTCGTGATTATTCTAGTAGCTGCACGCTTTTGCTTCTTTTTTCATCTTATTTTTCACCAAGTCTAATTTATTCACACTTAACTATTTTTCCCCGTTCTTTGATATTTCTTCTTCCTTTTGGCTCATCTATTATTTGTTTTTCTCCGTTTCTTTGCCTAATTTCATGCAATGACAGACCATCATCACACAACAAGAAGAAAGTATGTGCAAGGAGAGAAAAAGTACACTCAAGAGCAAACAGTTCATATTCTGCTCAAGAGTGTAAACCTTTGTGTACACAATAACAATTTGACATTGAAGAAACCCACCTTTTTTCTCAAGGGGGACTCGTGAACAACACCACTTATAATCAAATTATTTAAACGAGTGATAAACTCTTCATCTCTCATGCCATTATCGCATGCATCAATACCCAATGAAGAACTTTCCTTCTTAACATAATTTACTACAGTATTTCATTGGCATTAACTCCTTCACTTGACAAATTCCTCTTAGCATCTAAAAAAGACAAACCAATACTCTTCCTTTCTTTTAAATAAATCATGAATGTAATGTTTATTTATTTATTTTTAATTTGATCTTCACATCAATGTTAAGTAGACATCACATGACAACTATATTTGACTTTGACTAAGAGCCAACTTAAAGAACAAATGTGACACTTTAAAAAAAATAAGAGAAAAAATTGATGTTTTTAAAAGTTAAAGGATTTAAATGAACTCCAACATATAGATAAATGAAAAAAAAAAGTATTTCAAATTATATGTCATGAATATTTTTAAAACAAATCATCAATTTTTTAAATTTATATTCACACATACTTCATCACAACTTTATCAAAAAAACGATTAGATTAGTGTTATCAGAATCAAATTTATATTTTGAATTGTTTTACCTAAATAAAATTGAAACTTTATTTTATATTAAAATAATATTAAATTTATA
Organism: Lathyrus tuberosus; assembly: GCA_022829125.1. NCBI lineage: Eukaryota > Viridiplantae > Streptophyta > Magnoliopsida > Fabales > Fabaceae > Lathyrus > Lathyrus tuberosus. Next base: position 676,381 of record JALAZF010000925.1, on the reverse strand, counting down.
TACACGGTATTCATATTATTAAAAGATTATATTTTGATTAAATAATAAAAGATTTCATGATAATTTATTATATAATAAAAAATTTCATGATAATTTGTAATTAAATAATAGGCTTAAATGCACTTTTGGTCCTCATAGTTTGAGGTTTTTATACTTTTGATCCCCCTATTACAAAACCTGTATTTTTGGTCCCTTTAGTTTGATGCGCCTAGCATTTTGTTGGTCCCCCTTGCAAATATGATGATGTGTTATATTTTTTAATGAGGTGGCATTGATCCATGTATTCCATGTCATCAAATCTTATTATTTTATTATAAAATTGAATAATTTAATTTATAAATTACCTAAATCATTATTTAATAAAATATAACATATTTTAATTAAATATAACATAATTATTATTGTTAAAAAATCACGGATATTATCCAATTTTTTCATTCACTTCTCCTTCAACCCTAATTCCCTTTTGTTCATCTCTCTTCAATCCCACCAGAACAAAAATTTCATCATCTTCATCTTCTTATAATTTCTTCATCTTCATCTTCGAAAACTTAAAAAACCCAACAAAAACCCAAATCAAAACAAGACTAGTCAAATCCGGATTCGCTATTTCATAGATTCCTTAAGAAATTTGCTCACACTGTATTTTTTTGGTGGTTGCATTTGAATGAGGGAGAAGAAGGTTCACCGTCTGGATGTGAGGAGATGGAGTTGTGCGAAGGAGAAATCAAGGTTAAAGGTTGAGTCACTGCTCATGGCGGCACACAGTGGTTTTGATGGAGCGTTTTGGGATGAAGTGAATGACGCTTGAAGGGTTTGTGAATGGCAGCAGAAGGTTGATGGAGATTTTAGGGTTTTGAGGAGGTATGGAAAGATTAAGAGGATGTGTGTTGGAACGGTGGCGGAGAATGGCGGAAGAGAGTGTTTAGGTGATGGTGATGAGTTCAGTTTGGTTGTGTGAAAGTTAGAGGAGGTTGTTCATGTGGTCGAGGTTGCGCCGGTGAGGGAGAGCAGAAGTTTCTTTGGCAGGAAAGTAACGGTGGGGGAGAGTAGAGGTAAAGTGGTGGTGGTTTGAGTAGATTTAATGTGTAGCAGATATGATGATGATAAAGAGTTGAATGTGTTTTTTATTGAATTTAATCTGTGCAAGGATTTAATTTGGGTTGATGATGAAGGATAAATATTAGAAAAGAAGATGATAAATATGTGGTTGATGATGAAGGATAATTAGGAATTTAATTATCTATTTGGCAATTACAATTAGTTACAATTTAAAATTAAATGATAAATATGTTATATTTGATTAAATAATGATTTAGGTAATTTATAAATTAAATTATTCAATTTTATAATAAAATAATAAGATTTGATGACATGGAATACATGGATCAATGCCACCTCATTAAAAAATATAACACATCATCATATTTGCAAGGGGGACCAACAAAATGCAAGGCGCATCAAACTAAAGGACCAAAAACACAGATTTTATAATAGGAGATCAAAAGTATAAAAAATCGCAAACTAGGAAGACCAAAAGTGCATTTAAGCCTAAATAATAAAGAGGTTATAAAGTTTTTTAAACTTTAAAAATATATTGTTTTTAGTATGGGCCATAAAAGACCGGAAATTATTACTTTCAAAAGTGGGTTAGGGTCCCAGCCCAGATGGACAAATAAAGATAAAGTGTGAAAATAATACATAATATTATATAATATAAAAATAATAGTAATATAATACCTTTAAAAGGGGAATAAAACTCTGTTCAAATAATATATAAAAATACGAAAGTAGGATAAATTGGGTATTTTAGAAAATATGATAGGCGTTAAAGTAATTTCCAAGGAAGAAACCCTAGTCTATTAATATCATGAGCGCACCCAAATTTCAATCCCTCTTCACTCCGTCTCAGATCGCTCCGAATCTCATTCTCACAACACTAAATCTGTAACCAGGAGCGATCAGAGTGAGAATTTTCAATCATGTTGGTGTACCAGGATCTCCTTACAGGTAACCACTCTCTCAGATCCATGTTTATTTTTCTCCTATTATTCTCTTATAGATCTATTTGAATTACGCATCGGATTATGACCGTGGTATTGAAATTTGGATGGGGCTCTTTGGATCTGTTGTTTGTTTTGTTTTGTGATTTGTTGCACTGACATGGATATTCTGATTATTCTGTAAAAACAAATAAAGCCAAATTTCGTTCATTGTTATAGCAATAAACTAATCTCAATTTGATATGCTTTCATACTCAGAAGTACAATTTTTTTGCGAGAATTTTTCCGTGTATAGTATCTTTGGCATAAGGTTGTGTATCGTTTGTGTCCTGTTTTATTGATTATTGGTTCACCTATTTTGTTTTATATTTTTGAAGTGTATAATAGAAGATTATAATATTGGTGGTATTGAGATTGTCTTTTTGATCACGAGAAAGTGTATAAGCTGATGGTTCTGAATTGCTTTATCTGTAATAGAATTCTTCCAAAAAAAAAAAGGTTTATTTAGGGACCTAGATTCATGTTTCAAACTATTCTTTTATCAAATTGTTAAAAGTTGGAACTTGAAAACGGTTGATTGAGAATTCAAATCCTTTTACCACCGATGTTCGAAAGATTTATTGGACTCCGTTGTCCAATATAATTTGGACTGGCTGTGTTTTGTCCAACCTATAGAGTAGTAACATTGGGAATGATTTTAATTGGCATGTTTTTGTATGAAATATTTAATAGTTTAAAGCATAGATTATCATTGACCATATATATGTGATATTTTGTAGGTGATGAGCTTTTGTCTGACTCATATCCGTACAAGGAAATTGAGAATGGAATGTTGTGGGAAGTTGAGGGGAAGGTCAGTTGAATATTGTACCAATTATTTCATGTGCAATTATTAAAACATGTTTTTGTGAAATTGTTTTGTTACACTTACAAAGGGAATTGTAGTTGAATATTGGTCAATTATTTAGATTTCCATGTGCAATTTTTAAAACATGATCTTCTGAAATTGTTGTTACACTTGCTAGGGGAATGTTACTTAAAGGTTGTCCAATTGTCTAGGTTAACATGTGTAATTATAAAAAAATGTCTTCTGAAATTGTTTTGCTACACTTGAGGATGAAAGTTAAAAAAAATTTCCTCTTTGTGTGCAGTGGGTTGTCAAGGGAGCAGTTGATGTAAACATCGGTGCAAACCCTTCTGCCGAAGGTGGAGAAGATGAGGGTGTTGATGACACTGCTGTTAAGGTGGTTGACATTGTTGATGTATTCAGACTTCAGGTTAGGGCAACCACGAGTATCTCTTTATCTTAGAGGATACATTTTTAAAGCTAGTTTTTGATCTCTTATCTTAGCTTGATTTCAGAGCATAATTATTTTATTACGTGTTAACTTTTGTAGGAACAACCTGCCTTTGAAAAGAAGCAGTTTCTTGGCTTTGTTAAGAAGTATATTAAGTTGTTGACTCCCAAACTAGATGCTGAGAAACAAGAGCACTTCAAGAAGAATATTGAGGGAGCAACCAAATACCTCCTTGGCAAGCTCAAGGACCTTCAGTTGTAAGTGACTCGCTATTATGTACATTCAAAGAGTATTCATTGTTTTAAGTTTATATAGTATTTCTTATCGTCAAGAACATTTAATTACTCGAATCATTTTGTAAAACCTTGAGTACTAGATGTTTTGTTTTAGTGTCAAATGTTAAATTTTTGTGCAGCTTTGTTGGTGAGAGCATGCATGATGATGGTAGCTTGGTCTTTGCCTACTACAAGGATGGTGCTGCAGACCCAACTTTTCTTTATTTTGCTCATGCTTTGAAGGAGATCAAGTGCTAAGTGTTGTATTGCACTTGGTTTTCTACCTCTCCTATTTATCATGTTTTTGTTGTTCTAAATTATTTTGAGAGTTGGAGTTGAGACTAATTTGGTATTTTTGATAATGATGTGATGGTTTTGCACTTAGTTATCATTCCCATATAATTTAACCAGGTTGGTTACAATTCATAAACATATGATTTTGTGTTTCAAAAAATATGCCACATGATTTCTGTGTTTCAAGATTTATTTGGTTTGTGTGGAGAATCTTAATTTGTTTTGAAGTTTATGATGGAAACTTTGTCTTAAATTTACTTCTAATAGATAAAACTTAAACCCTCAACTACACCTCATCAGAAATTTTTCTTTAATCTCATCACCGTTGGCTCATCAGAAATTTTACCTTAATCTCATCACTGATGGCCCATAAAATACCAGTTTTTCGGATGACTTCCGATTACCAATTGAATATTCTACTACAATTGTAAATATGTTTTTTTAATTGAAATTTTCAAATACATATTCTTTTAAAAATTTGTGTAGTTCTTTTATTTTTACTGTTTTTTTATGTATGACTTCCTATTACCAATTGAATATCATCATATTCTACTAAACTTTCAAATACCATTTGTTTAAAGAAAATTTCAAGTTCATACACTTTAAAAATGTGTTTATTTCTACTATTTTTAATGAAATAAACTATTCAAATGTTGGAGTTAAGAAAAGCAAAAAAAATTCAAAAATTCAAAATACGTTAAATTCTTGCTTAAGTTAATCACATATTTATTTTTGAAAATATTTATTCTATAAGATTTGTTTTTAATTTTTTGGTTTATTATTTTTTTCATGTTTATGACTTGTTTTCATTAGAAGATGAAAAACATGAAAAAAACACTAGTTCACTAGCACTGCACATCACCCATTAGTCATTACCTCACATATTCTGCAAGCACGATACTTGAATGACGAATTTTTCTAACACCGGATGTTTCATGTTATTTTCTTGAATATGTGATATTGTGCTTTGAAAAACAAATCAACATGCCTAATCGAAAGTTCAAATAAACTAAGAATTAATTGAAAGGTGTTCTAAATATATAGTGTCATTGGAATTGACATACATGTATTACAAGTTGGTACATTCTGATAAAGATTTCCATTGAAGTGCTGCAATGTGCAGAGAAAAGTTACAAAAGATGCACTGCAAAAGCAGAGCCTTCAAAACAGAAAAAGGAAAATGAAATCTTATTCCCCGCGCACCAAAAGCGGCTCAACCACACTATATAAACCCGATAGAAATCCTAAGACTAGCAGGCCCAAAAGCAAGCCCAATGAGCCCAAGAAGTTTATTTTTCTAATACCCCCCCCCCCCCCCCCCCCCCATAAGCTGATGGACATATACAATGTAGAACAAGCTTACTAATGTTAGGACAAAAAACAGAAATGTCTAAAGGTTTGGTGAAGATATCTGCGTTTTGTTGAGAAGATTTGACAGGAAGCAATTGAAATAGACCTTGCTGCAGTTTCTCACGAATAAAGTGGCAGTCAATGTCAATGTGTTTGGTTCTTTCGTGGAACGACAAATTGTTGGCAATATGAATAGCGGAAGCATTATCACAATATAGCAGAGCAGGATTTTTGAAAGGAAGTTTGAGTTCAGTAAGCATATTTGTGAGCCATTGTATTTCAGAAACAGTGGATGCCATTGCGCGATACTCGACTTCAGTAGAGCTGCGAGATACTGTAGGTTGTTTCTTGGATTTCCATGATATTAAGGAGTCTCGTAGATAGATGCAAAAGCCAGTGATGGATTTGCGTGTTTCAGGGCATGTTGCCCAATCAGAATCAGAGAAAGCTTTCAATTGGATGGTTGAATGGCTGGGGAAAAAGAGACCTTGAGCAGGTGATGATTTGAGATAGCGAAGAACACGTATAACAACTTTGTAGTGCACATCTGTGGGCTGGCTCATATGCAGACTTAGTTGTTGGACAGAATATGAAATGTCTGGTCTAGTATTTAGCAAGTAGATGAGCTGGCCAATGAGTTCACGATATGTTGTGGGTTCCTTCATAGGAGTGCCATCAGTTGTGGTAAGTCTGGTGTCACGAGCCACGGGAGTGTTAGTAGGTTTGCAGCCAAGCAATCCAAGGTTGGAGAGAAGATCCAATGTGTATTTGCGCTGATTAATGCTGATTCCATATTTGGTTCTAGCAATTTCGAGACCTAAAAAGTATTTGAGTGTGCCCAAGTCTTTAATGTGGAAATGGCTATGCAGTAACTGTTTGGTATTATTGATGATGTCTAGATTATTACCTGCAAGAAGAATATCATCAACATAGATAAGGAGGAAAGTGAAATGAGAATGATGTTGATGTATGAAAAGGGAATGATTTGAAGAACATTGAGTAAATTGATTAGCTAACAAAACTGTAGACAGTTTAGCAAACCATTGTCTGCTGGACTGTTTTAAGCCATATATAGATTTTAATAGTCTGCAAACTTGGTTAGGAAAAGAGGGATAATGCCTTTTGGGAGTGTCATGTACACTTCTTCAGTTAGGTCCCCATGTAAGAATGCGTTATGAACATCCAATTGATGTAGATGCATATTTAAACTAGATGCAATAGCAAGAATAAGTCTAACTGTGGTAAGTTTAGCAACAGGAGAATACGTATAAAAAAAATCAATACCTTGCACTTGATTGAAATCCTGAGCAACTAACCTTGCTTTATACCTTTCCAATGAACCATCTGAGTGAAATTTGGATTTGTAAATCCATTTACAACCAATAGCCTTCTTACCTGGGGGTAAAGTTGTGAACTGCCAAGTGTTGTTTTGAGTGAGTGCCTTGATTTCATCATTCATGGCTTGAATCCAATGAGGGGAAAGGCTGACTTGTTTATATGATGTGGGATCACAAGCAATAGTAATAGCAGAAATAAAAGTAAAATGCGCAGGAGAAAGAGCATGATAGGAAACATGTTTAGAAATGTCATGCGTAACATTATGATAAGGAGTATTACAAACAAAATCTTTCAAATAAGCAGGGGCATTTTTAGTTCAGGTGGATGTTCTAGGAACTGGTATAGGGGAAATGTCAGAATCAGCAGAGCTGTTAGTGGGGGATTGAGGAGATGCAGGAGTAGGTATAGGAGATGTATTGTGATTGATAGGAGTATTAGTAGGATGTTGAGAGATAGGAGGATTTTGAGTTTCAGGAGTGGGTTCAGTGGGATTATGCATATAAAAAAGAAAGGGAATGGTAGAGGGTTCAGTGTCTAAGTTGTTATGAGTATGAGTGTTTGGCTGTGGATAAGGAGTATAAGGAAATGTATTTTCATGAAACACTCAATTTCTAGATGTGAAGACAACTCTTGTGGTGAGATCAAACAAAAGAAATCCTTTCATACCAGTAGGAAAACCTATGAAAATACATTTAGTGGCACGAGGATCTAATTTGTCTCTATGCCTAGTTAGTGTGGAAGCATAAACAAGGCATCCAAAGATTTTAAGATTATGAAAGTCAGGAGGAGTTTTAAAAAGAAGTTCATAAGGAGTGTTGTTTTGTATAGTAGGGCTGACAAGTTTATTGATCAAGAATGTAGCATGATAAAGGGAGTAAGACCAAAAACATTTAGGTAAGTTGGATTGAAACAACAAAGACCGAGTAACATTTAAAAGATGCCTATGTTTTCTTTCAACAACAGAGTTTTGTTGAGGAGTTTCAACACAACTCCTTTGGTGAATGATGCCAAGATCAGCATAGTAAGAAGACATGAGAAACTCACTACCATTATCAGTTCTAATAATTTTGATTTTGCATTGAAATTGAGTCTGTGCATAAGCTATAAACTTTTTAACATGAGTTCTAGTATCAGCCTTGTTGTGCATTAGGATAGTCCATGTATATCTAGTGTAATCATCCACAATAGTCAAAAAATAATTGAAACCATCCAAGTAAGGGACTGAAATTGGGCCCCATATGTCCATGAGAACCAAATCAAAACAATTAGAAGTAACAGATGTGCTTAAAGGAAATGAAAGTTTACATTGTTTTGCTATATGGCAAGTATTACAAGGTGACATCTTGTTGTAAGAAATATCAGAGAATTTGTGAGACATATGATACAACACTTCATTAGATGGGTGACCTAGTTTATGATGCCACAAGGCAATTTTATGAGTAACATGTGTATTATCAGTGTGCTGAATCCTAGTACTAACAGCATTACAAGTAGGATTATGAGTTTTAGGTTGTATGGTATGTTTGTACAGAATGTAAAGATTATGAAGTTGTGTCACAGGTCCAATCGTCTCCATGGTAGACACATTCTGTATATGACAGGAAGTGTGTGAGAAAGAGATGTTGTATGAAGAATTAATGCATAATTTTGATATGGATATGAGATTAAATCTAAACTCTGGTATGTAAAACACCTGATCAAGATGGAATTTAGAATTAAATCTAATTGTGCCAGAAAATTTAGCATGAATACAAGTGCCATATGGTAAATGTATGGGAACAGGATGTATATGATGAATATCATAGAAACAATGAATATAGGGGAAAACATGGTGTGAAGCACCAGAATCGAGTATCCAAGTAGAATGATCAAGAAGGATATTACCTGGTTGTACAATACCTGATATCAAAGCATTATCAGAGGTTGCAGCCTTGTCTGTCTTGGTTTGTTGATGGTATTTCTTGGATTGTTGAAGAAGTGAAAGAAGATGTTGGAAATCTTCTTTAGAAATGACTCCTTCTTTGTCCTAAAATTGAGATGTCTTGACATCTGAAGCAGTTTTGGAGTTCTTGGTTCTGTATCCTGGAGGGAAGCCATGCTTAAAGTAGTAATTGTCGACTGTGTGGTTAGTTTTCCTGCAGTTGGTACATAGCATGGGTGTCTTGGAGGTTGTTTTACCCTTGGCCTTTGTGTTTATATTGTTAGCATAGAGTATGGTCGAGGGTGATGTAGCCGTATTAGCATTTGTTGGATTGAGTTGTTGTTGAACCACAAGAGAGTATGCACGACTTATGCTAGGAAGCGAATCAAGAAGCAAAATTTGGGTGCGAATATTGTGGTAATTGTCATTCAAGCCTTTCAGAAAACAAGTAACGTATTCAAGATGTTTGTAAGTGCGTACCGCTTTAGACAAGTTACAGGTACATGGAGTAGGGCATGAACAAGAAGGAGTAAGACGTAAGTCTTCCAATTCATCCCATAGGATCTTAAGATTAGTGAAATACGTAGATAACGAGTGATCCCCTTGTTGTATAGAATGTAGTTCGTGTAATAAATCGGAGAATCTGAAATGATTACCTTTTGTGAACCGTTCACGGAGATCTTCCCAAAGATCGTATGCAGAATCGAAACAGATAGTACTCTGAGCAATATGCGGTGAAAGAGTGTGATTGATCCATGAGAGCACCATGCTATCAGCACGTTCCCATAGTTCATAATTGGGGTCATAGGTTGAGGGTTTGGGTAAAGAACCATTGATGAATGCAAGCTTGTTCTTGAAGGTTAATGCACGACGCATCGATTTGCTCCAATTATGGTAGTTGTTGTCATCTAAAGGTGGTGCTACAATGGTAGCACCAGGGTTTTCGCCAGGATGAAGGTAAAACGGATTGCGAGGGTTAAGAAGGGGATTTGTGTTGTCATTCTTAGAAACATCGTTCTTGATTGGGGATTTTGGTTGTGCGTCGTCTTCATAAGCCATTGATGTGGGAATGGAGGTTTAACAAGAAGGTGAGTTGCAGAAAGAAAAAGAATGTGTTGCAAAGAGAAATTAGAAGGTTGTGGATGAAAAAGGTGATGGAAGCATGGATGCAGAAGAAGAGTGGGGAACGAAGGTGTAGTCTACTGATACCATATTACAAGTTGGTAAATTCTGATAAAGGTTTCCATTGAAGTGCTGTAATGTGTAAAGAAAAGTTACAAAAGATGCACTGCAAATGCAGAGCCTTCAAAACAGAAAAATGAAAATGAAATCTTATTCCCCGCGCACCAAAAGCGGCTCAACCACACTATATAAACCCGATAGAAATCCTAATACTAGCAGGCCCAAAGGCAAGCCCAATGAGCCCAAGAAGCTTATTTCACTAATAACATGCTTAATCGAAAGTTCTCCGACCAATACGATGATATAGAGTACAGATACAACCAAGCATGAGTCAATTCAGTATTTCTCAAGTCAAGCGAGGTTTATCATGGTGGTCATCACTCTAGATTTAATCAAAAGCACAATATGATGGGAAGACTATCTTTTAATTTTATCTTATGTTTTGATGAAAACAAAAATATAGTTCAACATGCATTATCAAAAAAGTAAAAAGCTGAAAGTTCCAAATCATTTGTGACTAAGACTTGGTATACAAACAATTTTCAAAAACATTTGAATTGATCTGAGCATAAGGTACAAATTACAATGATGCTTTGTATAACATTTTAGAAGTTCTAAACAAATTTCATTTTTCATATCTCATCATTCATGCATGTTTTGAAATGATTTGGATTAATGCTATATTATTACAAATTATATTTTTACATTTTCAAACAACTGTAACCGGTTACACAAAACCTGTAACCAATTATAAGTTAAAACTTTACTTTTATTTTGAACAACTATAACTGTATTCGGTTACAACCACAGATTTTTTTAAAATATTTTAATAGCTACAGTTGTAATCAATTACGCCAATATGATAATCGATTACTGTTGATTGCAGAATAGGGCAAGCAGCAAAAATATTTATTTTCAGAAGAATTCCCTCTGGGATTTATGTCGTGTCCACAGAGATCGGTTCGAGGGAAAGAATGTCGTTCGACAATCTCTCGCGTTTATGAGTTTGGTTTTAAAAAGGTTTCAAACAAGAAAATAGAAAAGTAAACATTAAAACATAAAACAAATTCACTTTTCAGCAAGACAAACTTATCCGGCATGCACATAATCGACTCCTCACAAACTTAAACTTACCGACCAGTTATACTCAACCTACAATACTCCTCAATATCACCCAACATCGCTCACAACACAGGTTATGTCTAACGCAAAGTTGAGAGAACAACTGTGTTACCATTGCCGATACTTTCGTACGCTAGCTCAAGGCACGGAGGCATTAAGTTTCGATGCCTATTGAAGATTGCTAGCCCTAAATCTATCTCTAGAATCTAGAAACTAACAGACAATCATCCCTAATCGAAGTTTGCGACGGTTATCTCTAACGCAACCCAAACCCCCGCGCATAAAGCAAAAATCAGAGACAATTACCAATAAAGATTTGTAAAGCAAGTTTTATACAACGCCATGGGCGACAAATATACATGAGATCATATTACAAACATATACAAACCCAACAAAGAAGAAAGACATAAAGAAAAATAAGAAATGAACCAAACATCTCGCGGTTTATCGGAGCCGATCGACGGTCAATCCACCTCGGATCATCCACATGCAAGCTTCCATGATGTTTTCTAAGCTAATCTACTGAAAAAATGAAGTTTGATGGAGTTGGAGCAAGAATCCCCAAAACCATAACCTAAAAAATGCTAAAAAATGAAGTTTATAGGCAAAAGTTGCTGCCCAGGTTCGCACTGCGAACCCCCGTTCGCACTGCGAACATATGCCGCCTTAACTTCCTCCAGAATTGTGTTTTTCATGCTTCCAGGCACTTTTTATTCGCCCCGGGTTCGCAGTGCGAACTCGCTAGCGAGTGCTCGCCACGGGGGTTCGCAGTGCGAACATGACAGTAAACCAGAATTTGTTTTGATCATAACTCTTGAACCATAAGTCCGATTGACGCACGGTTTGAAGCGCTGGAAAGCTTATTCAATGCTCTTTATGAATATGGAAAAATCCCATTGCTGGAATACCTACAAAAATAAATGAAAATCAATTACTCTCAATGATATTTACATGATACGCAATATATACACTAAAACGTAAAGTAAACGTAATTACGAACAAAGCGGGGTTTATTCAACCAATTTTAACACAAAGTAATGATAAGTGCATCAAAACTTATATACAAAAATAGGTACATTTTGCACTTATCAAACTCTCCCCAACTTACATAATTGTTTGTCCACAAACAAGAATCAAACATACTTGAAAATGCACAAGCAATATCCAAAGAATGACGAATCAACAGGTTTTGAAAAACGGAAACGAATGAATGGTTCAAATGAAAACGGTACACACAAAAAGTAAATACTTACCACTACCCTACGACGACAACATAGTCACGAAACAAATGCAAAATACAAAAATCATGCCAAAAATTCTAAAACAACACAAGTTCCAAAGTGAATCACACCTAGTAAAAACAATCATCGGTAGATGAAAAACACACAATAAGGTACTTTACACTCACACAACACTCATGCAAACGAAAGACTAAATTATGCATACATCCACAAATTCACATTGAAAATATAAAGGCAAGAATCACAAGGGCTTTTCAAGGTTGTAGCGTGGTCGGGTAAACAAACAAGGGGCAATTTCTAAAGGTAATTGAAACAAAAACTTGCCTAAACCTAAGGGAGTGAAAACTCACAAAGATTCACACACAAAATTTCAACCAACTTCTTCCAAAATCCCAAGTGCTACACAACACGCAATACTTATTTAACACAATTATTGAACTATTTTTGTTTCCTTTCTCAAGGATTTTCTTTTTCTTTCTTTTTCACTTTTTTCTTTTCTTTTCTTTGTCATATTTTTCTCTTTTTTTTTTCTTTTTCAATCCGCATAGAATCCAACCAATGAGTACACAATCATCCTCTCCCCAACTTGAATTCAACCGCACCATAATGTGAATACTCCCTACTTTCTAAGGCAAGGAAAAAATCCATACAACAACACATAGTTGAGGGTTCAAGAAAAAATAATCAATCAAAATCCATACAAAAAGTAAATTTGACACTCATAGACAAGCATCAAACTCAAACAACATGGATAATGACCAAAGGCTCAAAGGGGTTACGAATGATCACACGCTCACAAGGTGAATGACTATTTGGCTAAGGTAGTTGTGCTCAAAATGAAACAAAATGCCTTGATCCTTTTCATGCTTTCACATAATCAACACAAACAAAAGATTAAGCATAATAAAATCCAGTTAGAACAAGAATGTTGGTACTCCGTGCATATATGAACAATAGAAGGCTTCCTCACAAAAAGGTTGGGAACTAAAGTGATTCACAATAAGAACAAGTATACAAAAGAATGAATGGCATGGAAGTTTGTAAAAAGCCTAAGTATCATGAATATGCTAAAGTATAGAAAGCGATAAATACATACCTCAGACGTGTACAAAACTTAACAAAATCATTACCACGCATTCGCAAGTTGAAACGAACCAACTTGGAAAATCACAAAAGCATCCTCAAATAAGTCAATCAAAATCTGTGAGCAAACAACAACCAAAAACATTCGAAAAGAAAAACTATAAAACATGCTTGTTTTACGTCGTAAGCTCGACGCCTTTTCGGTGCTTAATTAGAAACTTCCTTCATTCATGCCATGGTGATGTCTCACCGCGCAACCAAAAGCAAGCGTCTTAACCAAACACTTAAACAAACGTTACGGGAACAAAATGTATATAACACTTGAACAAACATAATGGAAACATACAATATATACGAAATATACAAAACTCAAAAACAAAGAAACTATCGCAATGCGATTCAATATCAAAACCAATCCCCGACAACGACGCCATTTTGTTGATTGCAGAATAGGGCAAGCAGCAAAAATATTTATTTTCTGAAGAATTCCCTCCGGGATTTATGTCGTGTCCACAGAGATCGGTTCGAGGGAAAGAATGTCGTTCGACAATCTCTCGCGTTTATCAGTTTGGTTTTAAAATGGTTTCAAACAAGAAAATAGAAAAGTAAACATTAAAACATAAAATAAATTCACTTTTCAGCAAGACAAACTTATCCGGCATGCACATAATCGACTCTTCACAAACTTAAACTTACCGACCAGTTATACTCAACCTACAATACTCCTCAATATCACCCAGCATCGCTCACAACACAGGATATGTCTAACGCAAAGTTGAGAGAACAACCGTGTTACCATTGCCGATACTTTCGTACGCTAGCTCAAGGCACAGAGGCATTAAGTTTCGACGCCTATTGAAGATTGCTAGCCCTAAATCTATCTCTAGAATCTAGAAACTAACAGACAATCATCCCTAATCGAAGTTTGCGACGGTTATCTCTAACGCAACCCAAACCCCGCGCATAAAGCAAAAATCAGAGACAATTACCAATAAAGATTTGTAAAGCAAGTTTTATACAACGCCATGGGCGACAAATATACATGAGATCATAGTACAAACATATACAAACCCAACAAAGAAGAAAGACATAAAGAAAATCAGAAATGAACCAAACATCTCGCAGTTTGTCGGAGCCGATCGACGGTCAATCCACCTCGGATCATCCACATGCAAGCTTCCATGATGTTTTCTAAGCTAATCTACTGAAAAAATGAAGTTTGATGGAGTTGGAGCAAGAATCCCCAAAACCATAACCTAAAAAATGCTAAAAAATGAAGTTTATAGGCAAAAGTTACTGCCCAGGTTCGCACTGCGAAAATATGCCGCCTTAACTTCCTCCAAAATTGTGTTTATCATGCTTCTAGGCACTTTTTATTCGCCCCGGGTTCGCAGTGCGAACTCGCTAGCGAGTGCTCGCCACGGGGGTTCGCAGTGCAAACATGACAGTAAACCAGAATTTGTTTTGATCATAACTCTTGAACCATAAGTCCGATTGACGCACGGTTTGAAGCGCTGGAAAGCTTATTCAATGTTATTTATGAATATGGACAAATAACATTGCTGGAATACCTACAAAAATAAATGAAAATCAATTACTCTCAATGATATTTACACGATACGCAATATATACACTAAAACGTAAAGTAAACGTAATTACGAACAAAGCGGGGTTTATTCAACCAATTTTAACACAAAGTAATGATAAGTGCATCAAAACTTATATACAAAAATAGGTACATTTTACACTTATCAAACTCTCCCCAACTTACATAATTGTTTGTCCACAAACAAGAATCAAACAAACTTGAAAATGCACAAGTAATATCCAAAGAATGATGAATCAACAGGTTTTGAAAAAAGGAAATGAATGAATGGTTCAAATGAAAACGGTACACACAAAAAGTAAATACTTACCACTACCCTACGACGACAACATAGTCACGAAACAAATGCAAAATACAAAAATCATGCCAAAAATTCTAAAACAACACAAGTTCCAAAGTGAATCACACCTAGTAAAAACAATCATCGGTAGATGAAAAACACACAATAAGGTACTTTACACTCACACAACATTCATGCAAACGAAAGACTAAATTATGCATACATCCACAAATTCACATTGAAAATATAAAGGCAAGAATCACAAGGGCTTTTCAAGGTTGTAGCGTGGTCGGGTACACAAACAAGGGGCAATTTCTAAAGGTAATTGAAACAAAAACTTGCCTAAACCTAAGGGAGTGAAAACTCACAAAGATTCACACACAAAATTTCAACCAACTTCTTCCAAAATCCCAAGTGCTACACAACACACAATACTTATTTAGCACAATTATTAAACTCTTTTTGTTTCCTTTCTCAAGGATTTTCTTTTTCTTTCTTTTTCACTTTTTTCTTTTCTTTTCTTTGTCATATTTTTCTCCTTTTTTTCTTTTTCAATCCGCCTAGAATCCAACCAATGAGTACACAATCATCCTCTCCCCAACTTGAATTCAACCGCACCATAATGTGAATACTCCCTACTTTCTAAGGCAAGGAAAAAATCCATACAACAACACAAAGTTGAGGGTTCAAGAAAAAATAATCAATCAAAATCCATACAAAAAGTAAATTTGACACTCATAGACAAGCATCAAACTCAAACAACATAGATAATGACCAAAGGCTCAAAGGGGTTACGAATGATCACACGCACACAAGGTGAATGACTATTTGGCTAAGGTAGTTGTGCTCAAAATGAAACAAAATGCCTTGATCCTTTTCATGCTTTCACATAATCAACACAAACAAAAGATTAAGCATAATAAAATCCAGTTAGAACAAGAATGTTGGTACTCCATGCTTATATGAACAATAGAAGGCTTCCTCACAAAAAGGTTGGGAACTAAAGTGATTCACAATAAGAACAAGTATACAAAAGAATGAATGGCATGGAAGTTTGTAAAAATCCTAAGTATCATGAATATGCTAAAGTATAGAAAGCGATAAATACATACCTCAGACGTGTACAAAACTTAACAAAATCATTACCACGCATTCGCAAGTTGAAACGAACCAACTTGGAAAATCACAAAAGCATCCTTAAATAAGTCAATCAAAATCTGTGAGCAAACAACAACCAAAAACATTCGAAAAGAAAAACTATAAAACATGCTTGTTTTACGTCGTAAGCTCGACGCCTTTACGGTGCTTAATTAGAAACTTCCTTCATTCATTCCATGGTGATGTCTCACCGTGCAACCAAAAGCAAGCGTCTTAACCAAACACTTAAACAAACGTTACGGGAACAAACTGTATACAACACTTGAACAAACATAATGGAAACATACAATATATACGAAATATACAAAACTAAAAAACAAAGAAACTATCGCAATACGATTCAATATCAAAACCAATCCCAGGCAACGACGCCATTTTGTTGATTGCAGAATAGGGCAAGCAGCAAAAATATTTATTTTCGAAAGAATTCCCTCCGGGATTTATGTCGTGTCCACAGAGATCGGTTCGAGGGAAAGAATGTCGTTCGACAATCTCTCGCGTTTATGAGTTTGGTTTTAAAATGGTTTCAAACAAGAAAATAGAAAAGTAAACATTAAAACATAAAACAAATTCCCTTTTCAGCAAGACAAACTTATCCGGCATGCACATAATCGACTCCTCACAAACTTAAAATTACCGACCATTTATATTCAACCTACAATACTCCTGAATATCACCCAGCATCGCTCACAACACAGGTTATGTCTAACGCAAAGTTGAGAGAACAACCGTGTTACCATTGTCGATACTTTCGTACGCTAGCTCAAGGCACGGAGGCATTAAGTTTCGACGCCTATTGAAGATTGCTAGCCCTAAATCTATCTCTAGAATCTAGAAACTAACAGACAATCATCCCTAATCGAAGTTTGCGACGGTTATCTCTAAAGCAAGCCAAACCCCGCGCATAAAGCAAAAATCAGAGACAATTACCAATAAAGATTTGTAAAGCAAGTTTTATACAACGCCATGGGCGACAAATATACATGAGATCATAGTACAAACATATACAAACCCAACAAAGAAGAAAGACATAAAGAAAATCAGAAATGAACCAAACATCTCGCGGTTTGTCGGAGCCGATCGACGATCAATCCACCTCGGATCATCCACATGCAAGCTTCCATGATGTTTTCTAATCTACTGAAAAAATGAAGTTTGATGGAGTTGGAGCAAGAATCCCCAAAACCATAACCTAAAAAATGCTAAAAAATGAAGTTTATAGGCAAAAGTTGCTGCCCAGGTTCGCACTGCGAACATATGCCGCCTTAACTTCCTCCAGAATTGTTTTTTCATGCTTCCAGGCACTTTTTATTCGCCCCGGGTTCGCAGTGCGAACTCGCTAGCGAGTGCTCGCCACGGGGGTTCGCAGTGCGAACATGACAGTAAACTAGAATTTGTTTTGATCATAACTCTTGAACCGTAAGTCCGATTGACGCACGGTTTGAAGCGCTGGAAAGCTTATTCAATGCTCTTTATTAATATGGAAAAATCCCATTGCTGGAATACCTACAAAAATAAATGAAAATCAATTACTCTCAATGATATTTACACGATACGCAATATATACACTAAAACGTAAAGTAAACGTAATTAGGAACAAAGCGGGGTTTATTCAACCAATTTTAACACAAAGTAATGATAAGTGCATCAAAACTTATATACAAAAATAGGTACATTTTACACTTATCAAACTCTCCCCAACTTACATAATTGTTTGTCCACAAACAAGAATCAAACAAACTTGAAAATGCACAAGCAATATCCAAAGAATGACGAATCAACAGGTTTTGAAAAACGGAAACGAATGAATGGTTCAAATGAAAACGGTACACACTAAAAGTAAATACTTACCACTACCCTACGACGACAACATAGTCACGAAACAAATGCAAAATACAAAAATCATGCCAAAAATTCTAAAACAACACAAGTTCCAAAGTGAATCACACCTAGTAAAAACAATCATCGGTAGATGAAAAACACACAATAAGGTACTTTACACTCACACAACACTCATGCAAACGAAAGACTAAATTATGCATACATCCACAAATTCACATTGAAAATATAAAGGCAAGAATCACAAGCGCTTTTCAAGGTTGTAGTGTGGTCGGGTAAACAAACAAGGGGCAATTTCTAAAGGTAATTGAAACAAAAACTTGCCTAAACCTAAGGGAGTGAAAACTCATAAAGATTCACACACAAAATTTCAACCAACTTCTTCCAAAATCTCAAGTGCTACACAGCACGCAATACTTATTTAGCACAATTATTGAACTCTTTTTGTTTCCTTTCTCAAGGATTTTCTTTTTCTTTCTTTTTCACTTTTTTCTTTGTCATATTTTTCTCTTTTTTTTTCTTTTTCAATCCGCATAGAATCCAACCAATGAGTACACAATCATCCTCTCCTCAACTTGAATTCAACCACACCGTAATGTGAATACTCCCTACTTTCTAAGGCAAGGAAAAAATCCATACAACAACACATAGTTGAGGGTTCAAGAAAAAATAATCAATCAAAATCCATACAAAAAGTAAATTTGACACTCATAGACAAGCATCAAACTCAAACAACATGGATAATGACCAAAGGCTCAAAGGGGTTACGAATGATCACACGCTCACAAGGTGAATGACTATTTGGCTAAGGTAGTTGTGCTCAAAATGAAACAAAATGCCTTGATCCTTTTCATGCTTTCACATAATCAACACAAACAAAAGATTAAGCATAATAAAATCCAGTTAGAACAAGAATGTTGGTACTCCGTGCATATATGAACAATAGAAGGCTTCCTCACAAAAAGGTTGGGAACTAAAGTGATTCACAATAAGAACAAGTATACAAAAGAATGAATGGCATGGAAGTTTGTAAAAAGCCTAAGTATCATGAATATGCTAAAGTATAGAAAGCGATAAATACATACCTCAGACGTGTACAAAACTTAACAAAATCATTACCACGCATTCGCAAGTTGAAACGAACCAACTTGGAAAATCACAAAAGCATCCTCAAATAAGTCAATCAAAATCTGTGAGCAAACAACAACCAAAAACATTCAAAAAGAAAAACTATAAAACATGCTTGTTTTACGTCGTAAGCTCGACGCCTTTACGATGCTTAATTAGAAACTTCCTTCATTCATGCCATGGTGATGTCTCACCGCGCAACCAAAAGCAAGCGTCTTAACCAAACACTTAAACAAACGTTACGGGAACAAAATGTATACAACACTTGAACAAACATAATGGAAACATACAATATATACGATATATAAAAAAACTCAAAAACAAAGAAACTATCGCAATGCGATTCAATATCAAAACCAATCCCCGACAACGACGCCATTTTGTTGATTGCAGAATAGGGCAAGCAGAAAAAATATTTATTTTCGGAAGAATTCCCTCCAGGATTTATGTCGTGTCCACAGAGATCGGTTCGAGGGAAAGAATGTCGTTCGACAATCTCTCGCGTTTATGAGTTTGATTTTAAAATGGCTTCAAACAAGAAAATAGAAAAGTAAACATTAAAACATAAAACAAATTCACTTTTCAGCAAGACAAACTTATTCGGCATGCACATAATCGACTCCTCACAAACTTAAACTTACCGACCAGTTATACTCAACCTACAATACTCCTCAATATCACCCAACATCGCTCACAACACAGGTTATGTCTAACGCAAAGTTGAGAGAACAACTGTGTTACCATTGCCGATACTTTCGTACGCTAGCTCAAGGCACAGTGGCATTAAGTTTCGACGCCTATTGAAGATTGCTAGCCCTAAATTTATCTCTAGAATCTAGAAACTAACAGACAATCATCCCTAATCAAAGTTTGCGATGGTTATCTCTAACGCAACCCAAACCCCGCGCATAAAGCAAAAATCAGAGACAATTACCAATAAAGATTTGCAAAGCAAGTTTTATACAACGCCATGGGCGACAACTATACATGAGATCATAGTACAAACATATACAAACCCAACAAAGAAGAAAGACATAAAGAAAATCAGAAATGAACCAAACATCTCGCGGTTTGTCGGAGCCGATCGACAGTCAATCCACCTCGGATCATCCACATGCAAGCTTCCATGATGTTTTCTAAGCTAATCTACTGAAAAAATGAAGTTTGATGGAGTTGGAGCAAGAATCCCCAAAACCATAACCTAAAAAATGCTAAAAAATGAAGTTTATAGGCAAAAGTTGCTGCCCAGGTTCGCACTGCGAACATATGCCGCCTTAACTTCCTCCAGAATTGTGTTTTTCATGCTTCCAGGCACTTTTTATTCGCCTCGGGTTCACAGTGCGAACTCGCTAGCGAGTGCTCGCCACGGGGGTTCGCAGTGCGAACATGACAGTAAACCAGAATTTGTTTTAATCATAACTCTTGAACCGTAAGTCCGATTGACGCACGGTTTGAAGTGATGGAAAGCTTATTCAATGCTCTTTATGAATATGGAAAAATCCCATTGCTGGAATACCTACAAAAATAAATGAAAATCAATTACTCTCAATGATATTTACACGATACGCAATATATACACTAAAACGTAAAGTAAACGTAATTACGAACAAAGCGGAGTTTATTCAACCAATTTTAACACAAAGTAATGATAAGTGCATCAAAACTTATATACAAAAATAGGTACATTTTGGACTTATCAGTTACCACTGAACTAGTAGCACTTTTTCAATATCATTTTCATTTCAATGTTTTTCAATCTTCATACATGAATCATGACAATGCTTCGTGATTTTGTATTGCTTCAAAAATGTGCATTCCAAATATAAATAATTATAGTTTCTAAATTTTAAAATTCACCTCTTCTTAACAATTCAAAATTCAAATCTTTCTCAATTTTCATCTAAGTGTCTTGAACCAAAAACTTTGTGAAACTACCTGCATAATTTTTACAACATTATTAAAAGTTTCATATTAAAGTTTTGAGCACTTAAAGTATTATACATAGTGAATTGTTCTTTTGAAAGGGAAGTTCAATTCTTCATAATTGATTCAAGTGCATACTTCATATCTTTACTTAAATCCTGTATTAGAAAGTAGAGGTCTTTTCATTCAAAGTGTAAAATCAAAAGGTGGTGTGCCTTTATGATTGTGTTATATAGTTAAGAGAGTAAGGTGGATCGACTGTAACGTATCTAACATAGTGATATATCTCGTGAGGTGTGAGGGGATTGAAGTTTTCTTGTTTAGAAAGGGAAACAAGTATATATCTTGGTGTTCTTATTTTTCTGAATTTACTTTCAACACTTTAATATTCATAACAGTTCTTGAAAAATAAGAACATTGTCTTTGCTCATAATCGAGAAAAATTCAATAATACCGGTTAATCTAATTCACCCACCTCTTAGATTCCCTTTAATACTTACATTTGACATCAAAGCAAATTATAGGTAACCTGTTTCTAAAGATCCAGAAATAACTTCCGCAATTCCTATTTTTTAGAGACAGTGGTAGTAATAATAAACCTCAATTGTTCTGTGGTGAATACTTTGATTTTTGGAGAATTCGTATGCAAGCACATCTTGAAGAAAAAGAAGAAGAAGTTTTGGATGCTGTAGAAAATGGTTCGTTTGTTCCTATAAGTATCATCAATGGTATTGGTACAACCACAATCAAAAGTTTTGAGAATGAAGATGATAAGAAAAAGTTCTCTATGACAAGAAAGCAAATGATATTCTTCAAGAAGCACTGGTTAAATATGTAATTCATTGTTTTAGAAAGATTAGATTTGATTTAGAAAGATCAGATTTGATTTAGAAAGATTAGATTAGATATTTTTGGGCTTTTATAGTTTGCGCTTTAGCTTGAGATGCAAGTTAACCTAAATCTATAAATAAGGAGGAACCCTTATCATTGTAATAATCAAGTTTAATAATTCACAGTTTGCAGTTGCAAGTGAATATTGAAAGTTTCCACAGTTTATGGGTAGAAAGAATTCTGCAGTTTTTCATCTTCTTCTCCAACGCTACTGTTTCTCTTTTCTCTTTTCTCTTTCTTTTTTTCTCAATTTTTCTTTTCGTTGCCATTGCGTGTGATTGTTAACAATCTTGAGATCAAGATTAAATAGGAATTCTCAAAATGTTTTAGGTTAATTCCAACATCTGGTATCTAGAGCTCCGGTTGCGATTCAAGGAAGGAAAATCGTGATGGCGATGAATCATCCGAACGAGCACTTTCCGGCGAGCCTTCCGATTCTCAAGAAAGATAATTATGAGAATTGGTGCAAGAAGATTAAGGTGGTTTTCTGTTATCAAGATCTTTGCGATCTTGTGAAGGAAGGAGTAGCACCGCTTGCAGAAAATGCGACGAATCAAGAAAAGGCTGCACACAAAGAATTGAAGAAGAAATATTATATAGCTCTTTTTATAATCCATCAGTGTGTCGATCCTGATAACTTTGAAAAGGTTAGTGATGTAGAGTCAGCAAATTAAGCGTGGGAGATTCTTGAAAAGTCGTTTGGAGGCACAAAGAAGGTGAAAGAGGTGAGGTTACAAACTCACAAGAGAACCTATGAGTTACTTCAGATGGAAGACAATGAAAGTATAACGGATTTCTTCACCAGAGTTACAAAGCTTGTGAATCAAATCAAGGTGTGTGGAGAGGTGTTGACATCAAGATCAGTTGTTGCAAAGATCTTGAGGTCATTTGCTCCAAAGTTTGACCACGTGGTAGTAGCCATAGAAGAGTAAAAAGACTTGTCAGTATTGACGAGGAAGGGCTTCAAGGGATGCTTGAGTCTCATGAACAAAGGATGGCTGAAAGAGCTGCAGAAAAGAAGAAGAATCAAGAAAATGATGCAAAGCTGGCAAAACATGAAGAAGAAAAAATGTTGCTGATGGTCACAATAAGAGACGAAGAGAGATTCCAGGACCAGTGGTATTTGGACTCAGGATGTTCATCACACATGACTGGAAGGAAAGATTGGTTTGTCAACATGAAGCCCTTGTCGAAGAACACGGTGAAGTTTGCAAATGACAACACTCTAACAGTTGAAGGTGTTGGTGATGTTCTGATTATGAGGAAAGATGGCAAGAGGTAAGCAATTTCCAATGTGTTGTACATACCAGGCATGAAGAGTAATTTACTCAGTATAGGGCAGTTGGTCGAAAAGAACTACAAGGTGTCGATCGAAGATAAGATGATGAGAGTTCTCGACGCAGGTGGAAGGTTGATCTTGAAGGCTCCAATGTCTTAGAATAGGACCTTCAAGATTGAACTCACTGTGATGGAGCACAAGTGCCTGGCAACTGCAGCCAACAAAGATGAGTGGTTATGACATTTTCTACTAGGTCATCTCAACTTCAATGACATCAGAGAGCTAAAGAGAAGAAATATGGCTTCAGGATTACCTGAAATTGACATTCCAAGTGAAGTCTGTGAAGAGTGTGTTCAGTCGAAACAACACAAGAATAGCTTTAGCAAGGATGCAGAAAGGAAGTCGAAGGCAATTCTGGAAGTCATATACTGTGATATATGTGGCCCAATCCAGGTGGATTCGATTACAGGCAACAAATACTTTGTCACGTTCATAGATGATTACAGTCGAAAGCTGTGGACTTACCTCATCAAGAAGAAAAGCGATGTGATCAAGGTATTTTCCAGATTCAAATCTATGGTCAAAAGACAGAGTGGTCGAAAGTTGAAAATTCTGAGGACTGATGGTGGTGGAGAGTATGCGTCGAAATAGTTAGATGCATTATGTGAGAAAGAAGGGATTGCGCATGAGGTGGTGCGACCCTGCACTCCACAACAAAATGGAACTGCAGAAAGGAAGAACAGAACCATCATGAACATGGTGAGAAGTATGTTGAATGGAAAGCATCTACCCAAAGAATTATGGGGAGAATCAGTTTTGACAACAACATATATTTTGAATAGGTGTCCGACGAAGAAGCTTGAAGGAATCACAACAGAAGAATGTTGGTCTGGTGTCAAGCCTAGCCTCAGTCACTTAAAGGGGTTTGGATCTATAGCACATAGACATGTGCCAAATCAGTTGAGAATGAAGCTTGATGACAAGTCAAATCAGATGATCTTGATAGGATATTATTCGACTGGAGGTTACAAGTTGTTTGACCCAGTGAATAACCAGGTAGTGATCAACAGGGACGTGATCATAGATGAGCTTAAAGAATAAGATTTGACTGAGAATGTCATGAAGGATTCAGTGAGAATCTCTTGTGAAGAACCAACCACTAAAGTCGAAAGAGAAGTTCGACAGGAATAAGTCATAAATGAAGCAGACCTCGACGAACAAGACACATGCCTGCAAGGTTGCAAGAATGTGTAATTACATCAGATGATGTGGTTGATGAAGAGGATGAGCTGGTACATTATGCTTTCTACGCAGATGTCGAACCAGTCAATGCAGCTGAGGCATTGAAAGATTCGAAGTGGGTGAAAGCAATGAATGAGGAATTAGAGTCCATCGAAGTCAACAACACCTGGTCACTTATCAAATTGCCTCAAGGCAAGAAGGTAATTGATGTGAAATGGGTTTACAAGGTGAAGGTGAATCCTAGAGGAGAATTAACTCGACACAAGGCGATACTTGTGGCGAAAGGATTTCTTCAGAAGGAAGGAATCGACTTCGACGAAGTATTTGCACCTGTTGCTAGGATCGAAACAATCAGGTTGGTTGTTGGTTTAGCAAATATAAATAATTGGCACACATGTCAGATGGACGTGAAGTGTGCATTCCTTAATGGCCCCTTAGACAAAGAAGTTTATGTCGCACAACCAGCTGGGTATGTGAAACAAGGCGAAGAAGGAAAGGTGTACAGGCTGCATAAAGCCCTGTATGGACTCAAGCAAGCTCCAAGAGCTTGGAATAATAAAATCGACAGCTTCTTAAGGAAGAAGGAATTTGTGAAATGTACGACTGAGCATGGAGTGCATGTAAGGAGAAGCAATAGTGAATTGCTTATTCTATGCATCTATGTCGATGACCTGTTGATAACAGGAAGTTGCAAAAAGGAGATCGAAGATTTCAAACATGACCTAAGTGAGGAGTTTGAAATGTCAGACTTGGTAAATCTCTCAAATTTCCTTGGCATCAAATTCTACAAGACTAGTTGAGGTTTGATGATGCACCAAATAATACATGCAGGCGAAATACTCAAGAGATTTGAGATGCGAGATTGCAACCCAACTTCAACTCCAGCTGAGACCAGATTGCAACTGTTGAAAGATTCAGATAAAGATGATGTCGACCCTACCCAATACAAAAGATTTATTGGGTCACTTCGATACCTTTGTCACACAAGGCCTGACTTAACATACAGTGTGGGTATGGTAAGTAGATTCATGCAGAAGCCAAAGGTATCACACCTAGCTGCAACGAAGAGGATACTGAGGTATCTAAAAGGGACTCTCGACTATGGTATTTTGTTTTCTGCACCTGATGAAGGAAAAGAATGCAAGTTAGTGGGATACACCGACTCTAGTTGGTGCAGTGATGCTGAGGATAGAAAATCCACAAATGACTATGTGTTTATGTTAGGTGGTGCACCAGTTGCTTGGAGTTCGAGAAAGGAGCCAGTAGTGGCATTATCTTCATGCGAAGCAGAGTACATAGCTGCTTCCCTTTGTGCATGTCAAGCAACGTGGGTCGAAGAAATTACAGGGAAGAGTCATGGAGTAATTACCATGAAGATCGACAACATGTCAACTATTAACTTGGCGAAGAATCCAATAGCACATGGTCGAAGTAAGCACATCGAAATGAGGTTTCATTATCTTTGAGAGCAGGTAGCAGAAGGGAAGATGACCTTGGAACACTGTAGAACTGAGAATCAGATTGCAGAGATCATGACTAGAGATGGAAATGAGCCGAGTCGAGTCGAACTCGCCTCAGCTCAGCTCGACTCGTTAAGAATTGGTCAACTCAAATCTCGGTTCAAGTTCGATACAAAATTTTTTTTAAGCTCAAACTCCACTCGTTATAAGTTCACGAGCAACTCGATTCAAATCGTTAGGTTCATCTCATTAGGTTCAACTCGCTGGCTTCACGGACTTAAAAGCTATTTTTTTAAACTCTATTTTTTTTATATATTTGACATTTTATATTGATATTATTTTAAAAAGAAAGTATTGAAATAAAATAAAAGTTATTAGATTGAAATTTAAATTTGTCTAAAAAATATACTAATTCAAAAATTTATTAATTTATATGATTCTAATTTTATTTGTATAATTATTTTTCGAAATATTTTGCTCACTTGAGAATATAAATTATCAATTAACACCGTTAGATTAAAATAAAATATAAGGTTAAAATTTATATTAAATCTTGAAACCTACTCTTAAAGACAATATAATCCTTCTCATATATAATCGAGTTGACTCATGAACCTAACGAGTCGAACTATGTATAGTTCAAGATCAACTCACTTAGTTAACGAATTTAGTTTTTCGCTCATATTCAGCTCATTAGGTTCATGAACCAAGTTCAACAAATTAATTATCGAACCGAGTTCCGAACTATTTTCGAGTTGGTTCGGTTCATTGCCAGCCCTAATCATGACGAAAGGAGTGCAAGTCGAAGTTTTCAGAAGACTAAGAGTCATGATGAATATACACAGTTTAGACACAATGAATTAAGTGGTGTGTTAAATATGTAATTCATTGTTTTAGAAAGATTAGATTTGATTTAGAAAGATCAGATTTGATTTAGAAAGATTAGATTAGACATTTTTGGGCTTTTATAGTTTGGGCTTTAGCTTGAGATGCAAGTTAACCTAAATCTATAAATAGGGAGGAACCCTTATCATTGTAATAATCAAGTTTGATAATTTA
The DNA here is from genome assembly GCA_022829125.1 of Lathyrus tuberosus. NCBI lineage: Eukaryota > Viridiplantae > Streptophyta > Magnoliopsida > Fabales > Fabaceae > Lathyrus > Lathyrus tuberosus. The sequence goes on along the minus strand of JALAZF010000925.1, from coordinate 649,409 downwards.
CAGTTTGCAGTTGCAAGTGAATATTGAAAGTTTCCACAGTTTGTGGGCAGAAAGAATTATGCAGTTTTTCATCTTCTTCTCCAACGCTACTATTTCTCTTTTCTCTTTCTTTCTTTCTTTCTCAATTTTTCTTTTCGTTGCCATTGCGAGTGATTGTTAACAATCTTGAGATCAAGATTGAATAAGAATTCTCAAAAGATTTTGGGTTAATTCCAACATCACTAAGTATGAATGAATTCTTCTGTGTCTTCCAATGCACAACGACAAAACAAATATGAGATACATTAGTAGTTACTCATGAAGGAATCACTAAAGTAAAAAGATCAAGATTGAACACTTTAAGTCAAAAACATGAATTGTTCAGAATTCAGCTCGGAGAATTAATCCTTGAATTGTAGAAAAGATTTGTGCACTTGAAAAATCACTTGATAGCACCTGGTAATACTTTTTCTAACAATGAACTTAATCTTAAAGTGCTTAGATCTTTGACCAGGCCATGGCAACCGAAAGTGCTGACGATATCGGAAAAAAGTATTTCCAATGTGACATCCACGTCATTGTTCGGAAAACTCTAAAAGCATGAGATTGAACTTGGAAGACTGGAGAAGCATGAAACTTAAGAATAGAAATCCAAAAGTATTGCTTTAAAGGTTGATTCAAGAGAAGAATTATAAGAAGATGTTCCTGATAAAGATGAGAACTTCATTCTTCTTGTAAAAATTCAACGTAAATTTTTTTTTAATAATGATAAATATTTAAACTTTGCAAAAAGGAAAAAAAACTGAAGAAGAAGGAAACATCTACACCAACCCAAAATTTCACTTGCTTTGAATGTGAAAAGTAAGGACACATGAAGGTGGATTGTCTAAAACGTACTAAGAAAAGTAGTCTTAAAGGGAGAAAGGAATCAAAATCCAAGAAAACCTATATTGCATGAGGTGCTAAGGAAGTAAGTTCATCATCCGACTGAGAAAGCAAAAAATGCCCTAATCTTGAATTGATGGCATCACATCATTCCTATGATGAAGAAGATAAGGTTAGTAATAAAGAAATTTCTTATGATAATGATGCACAAGGAGCAATAGATTAATTACTCAATGAATGTAAAATTTTATACAGAACAGTGTCAACACAAAAGAAACAAATCTCATTTCTTGAATAGAAGATTGACACAATGCAAAAAGATTTTGATAAAGAAAAACAAAATTATTTTGATAAAGAAAAACATAATTATACATGCAATGAGTGTAATTCACTTTGTTTTCAAATTGTCTAATTAAAAAGAGTTATTGAAAGTTATGAAAATGGAAAAATTGGATTTGGAGGCGTCCTTAGTAGACAAAGATATTCTAATGATAAAAGTGGACTTGGCTATTCAAAATTTGATAATTCAAATACTAGTAAAACTATCTTTGTTAAGACAAGTGACCAATCCAATAAAGACAGTGAATAAAGTGCAAAATGTTCATTATCTTCTTAAGAAAAGATTTGTTCGAAAAAATTCCTATGTTCCTAGATATAGAAGTAACTTTGTTCCTACATGTTTCTATTGTGGTTTAAAAGGTCACACACATAATGATTGCTATGTAAGAAACTTAAGTATTTCTAGAGGTCATTATGTATGGATCAAGAAATGAACCAATTATCAAGAAGCCCAAGTACATTGGGTACCTAACAAAACTTAATTTGTTTTGTAGGTATGCTTGAAGACCATTACAAATCTATAGTATCTTTATAATGTTCTTCTAAGCATATGACCGGAGATATAAACAAATTTTCATTTCTAGTTCTAAAGGCCAAGGGATATGTCACATATAGGGACATAAACAAAGGAAAAATTCTTGGCATAGTTAAAGTTGGATCACCACCTTTCACAACTATTGGAGATGTACTTTATGTAGAAGGAATAAAGCGCAATCTTCTTAGCATAAGCCAACTTTGTGACTAAGACTTCAAAATCAATTTCACCAAAGATGAATGCTTAATTGAAGATAAAGCCACACATGAGGTAAAACTTATGGTTAAAAGAATTAACAACATTTTCAAGATTTCTTTAGATGATTTATCCTTGAAAATAAATGTCCTATGGTAAGCAATAATGATGCATGACTTTGGCATAAGAGAATTATCCATATTCATATGGAATATTTGAACAAGCTAGTCAAACATGATCTTGTTATTGGTTTACCGAAGATAAAAATTTTCAAAGATAAATTATGCGATGCATGTAGAAAAGCAAACCAAACCAAATCAACTTTCAAGCCAAAGAATCTGGTAACAACTATAAGGCCACTTCAATTGTTGCACATGGACTGATTTGGTCCGCCAAGGACAAAAAACTTTGGAGATAATGTACATGCCTTAGTTATTGTCGATGATTTTTCTGGATATTTCTAGACACTATTTTTAGTGTAGAATAGCGACGCTTTAAAGACATTTAAGAAGTATGCAAAGCAAGTTCAAAATGAAAAATCCTTGAAGATTACATCAAATAGAAGTTACTGTAACGCCCCGATTTATTTTAATTACTTTTCGTAATTAAAATTATATGATGTTGTGTATATGTGTGTTTTGGTTGTGTCTGGGTTGCCCTTAGTATAGGGTAGTGACCTTAGAATTATAGAGAGTAAGGTGTTGGGGGTGTGTGACCAATTATGTAGAGCTTGGTGGTGTGGAGAATAGTACTAATTAAATTATATTAGTAATATTTGGTTGATCATAATATTAGTTGAATAATATTAAATTAATTATTGATTATTATTATTATTATTATTTTAATAAGTGGATATTAGTAGTAGTAATAATAATAATAATAATAATAATAATAATAATATAATATAATATAATATAATATAATAACAAGAAAAGGGGATAGGAGAAGAGAAGTTGTCATTACGTGAAAAACAGAGAAAGGGAAAAGAAGAGTTAGGGCAAGGAAGAGGAATTAGGAAGAATTTCCATTGCTAAAGGTCGAGGTTCTCGAAAGAACTCTAAGGTAAGGGTGAGGTTCTAACTATCTAAGGGTTAACATGATGATTGATGGGTAGGTAATGACATGTAGTTTTTTTGGATTTCTTCTCTTATTTCATGATTATGATGATTTGATGATTGATTGAATTTCTTATGATTCGTGGGTTGGATATTGTTGTTGAGATTGCTGTTAGAATGATGCTTTATTGCAATTGTTGTTGTTGAAATTGCATGATTGAGAGGTGTATGATCTGGATGTTGATTGTTGTATGTGTGATTACGAGTCAGAGTTAGAATAAGGTTATGAATGGTTTTGGGAAAGAAAACTTGTGTATCTGAAATTTTGAAAAGTGTCTTTTTTTTGAAAAAGTGTTTTGAGCAAATTCTAAGAAAAGCTGATTTTTGAAACAACTTAAGAAAATAAATTCTGGTGTGAACATGTAGCAGAATTGCATGTTCGCAGAAATTCGCAGGGCGAAGGACCCGTTCTGCCGAGCGAAGCGATCTCGCTTGGAGGTCGTCGGGCGAAACTGAGAGGCGAGCGAGGGGTGAAAAATAGGAGTTTATGGAATTTGTATGGGGGAGGAAATTTGCTTCTGCTTCGCCGAGCGAGCATTGGGCGAAAAGGGAATTCGCCGGGCGAATGAGGTATTTCGCCAGGTGAAGGTGTGTTGCTCGCGTCTTGCTGGGTGAACATCAGGCGAGCAGGGACAGTGTAATTACCACTGGAATGAACAAAATTTTATAAAACTTTAAAAATTCATATCTTTTGATCCGTAGGTCCGTTTCAGTCGCCGTTCGAATCGTTGGAAAGCTGGTTCCATGTACTTTCTGTTAAAATTATTTTTGATGCCAGAATTCTTACTATTAAACGCGTTAATTGTGTTACATGTACGTTGTGAGGTGTTGAACGTTGAAATATTGAGTTTGGTTGTGCGAATGTGTGTTGTAGCCGTGGATTGCAATGGTTGCATGTTTTGGCAGGTATATGCTGCGTGTTGGGAAGTTGTGGTATGATGTATTAGCTGTATTATAGTCATATGCATTGGTCGTCGTTGTATGTTGTCGTTGATGCATAGCATGTTTGCATAAGTTGTATGATAAGTCGTGTGCCCATGCGGGGTGTGAGCGCCTTATTCGGATTTTTTGAATTAGAATCATGTTGTTGTTGCTGTTATTGTTGTTGTTGTTGAGGTAATCGTGTGCCCATGTGGGGTGTGAGTGATTACGGGTGCTTGTGTGTCTATGTGGGGTGTTAGCGATCACAGATGTCGTGTGCCTATGTGGGGTGTGAGTGACTCATATGGAAATTCTGACAGGAATTGTGATCATGAAAAAGGAATCGAATTGGTACCACATGTATTGAGTCGAGTTGTGAGTCTCATTGCATTGCATTATAGTTGTGATTGTTGTTGTGTTTTGTTGATGGATATTGACTGCGTGTATGTATGTGTTGAATTGGTGACTTATGCATGTAATGAACTGTGCTTGCTAATTATCATGCTTTCCTTTATCTAGTTATGATATCTCACCCCTTATGTTTGAATGTTGCCTCTACGTGAGTAACATGCAGATAATCCGCAGTAGGAGATTCGATGTGAGTGGAATATGGAGTCTTCCATTTATGCTTTTAGAGTCGGCGTCTGCTCTGATATGTAGCACCAGGGAATGGAACGTTTTTATGTCATTTATATTTGTTGGATATTGTTTGAATATCTTTTCATATGATGTTTCTTATAATTACTTTAAAATATGATTATGCTTTGAATCATTAAACTGTCTAGTTGTTGATGTTCCGCTGCAATAAGAGTTGAATTTTCAGACATGTTTTATTATTATTATTATTGTTAATAATTTTTAATAGGTGATATGTGTTGCATATCATAATGTATGAGCAGGTTTATGGTGAATGTGACACCCTAAATGTTTATGTTTTAAAATTACTCTGATAATTATTATAATTTAACACGGGGGTTTTAGGGTGTTAAATAGTGGTATCAGAGCAGGTCAGTCTGTCCGACCAAGTTGTCGAGTCGTTGTTGTGTGACAGTTGATTACTGTCGATGTTATTTCCTTAACCATTGTATTCTGTTGTTGATGCATAACAAAATTAGAATGGCTGGAAGGAACGATGTTGCTATTGTTGCTGCTTTGCAGGCTGTTGCTCAGGTGGTACAGAACCCGCCTCATACTGGTGAGAATAATGAGTTTCAGAAGAATATACCACCTACCTTTAAGGGAAGATATGATTCGGATGGAGTGCAGGCTTGGCTCAAGGAGATCGAGAGAATCTTCCGGGTTATAGAATGTTTTGAAGCACAGAAGGTGTAGTTAGGTACTCATATGCTGGCTGATGAGACTGATGACTGGTGGGTTAGCACTCGTCAATTGTTGGGGGCAACAGGATAGGTAATCACTTGGGCTGTGTTCAGTAGGGAGTTCTTGAGGAAGTATTTTCCTGAAGATGCCCGAGGAAAGAAAGAGATTGAGTTTCTGGAATTGAAGCAGGGTAACATGACGGTTACGGAGTATGCTGCCAAATTCTCAGATCTGGCTAAGTTTTACCCTCACTACAATGCGACAACTGCTGAGTTCTCAAAGTGTGTCAAGTTTGAGAATGGATTGATACCTGAGATCAAGCAAGCGATTGGTTATCAGTGAATCAGAAGGTTTCCAGATTTGGTGGATTATTGTAGGATCTTTGAGGAGGATAACAAGGCTCGATCAGCTCACTATAAAGGTCAGGCCGAGAGGAGGGGAAAACAACCGATGAACCGTGGAAAGCCTTATGTAGCTCCAGCTGAGAAGGGTAAACAAAAATACGCTGATGGCAAGAAGCCTAGTGGGGGAGGTGTCCCTGCTCCTCTTAAGTGTTACAGGCGTAGTGAGTTAGGTCATCGTGTCAGTGAGTGAACGAGTGATGTGAAGAAATGCTTCAAGTGTGGATAGGCAGGACATCTGATTGCTGACTGCAAGGTTAAGGTGGTGACTTGTTACAACTGTGGATAACATGGCCATATTAGTACTCGTTGCTAGAAGCCGAAGCAAGTTTCAACTACAGGAAAGGTGTTCGCTTTGACAGGGACTCAGACTTCCAGTGAAGACAAACTGATTAGAGGTATATGTTATATTCATAATACGCCTTTGATTGCTATTATTGATATTGGTACTACTCACTCTTTTATTGCTGTTGATTGTGTGAGAAGCTAGGCCTTGTTGTTTCTCCTATGAAGGGAGTGATGGTTGTTGAAACTCCTGCAAAGGGATCAGTTACCACTTCCCTAGTTTGTTTGAATTGTCCATTATCAATCTTTGATAAGGAATTTGGTGTGGATCTTATTTGCTTGTCGTTGGGAAATCTTGATGTGATCTTGGGTATGAACTGGTTGGAGTTCAATCATGTTCATATTAACTGTTTTAACAATTCGGTGCGATTTCTTGCTCCTGAGGAAGAGGAAGAAGATGGTTTTCTATCTGCTAGAGAGTTGAGAGAGCTCTTAGAGGAAGAAGCTCAAGTGCTTGCATTGTTTGCATCCTGGTCAGTGGAGAGTGAGTCGGTGATTAATTAATTACAAGTAGTGCGTGAATTTCCAGAAGTGTTTCTGGATGATATTACTGATGTACCTCCAAGGAGAGAAGTGGAGTTTACTATTGATCTTGTCCCTGGTACTAGACCTATTTCTATGGCACCATACAGGATGTCAGCATCAGAATTAACAGAGCTGAAGAAGCAATTGGAAGAGTTGTTAGAAAAGAAATTTGTGAGACCAAGTGTATCGCCTTGGTGAGCTCCGGTGTTGTTGGTGAAGAAAAATGATGGTTGATCGGTCACCATTTCTACTAGTTTTCCGTCAATTATTCGGCATGAATCCATAAAATCGGTAGCACTTTGTTTGTCTTTTCATTGTTTTTCAATTCAATTTTACTTGTCGTATTTTATTCTCGCATTTTATGATTTGTTGTTTTATTTCAATTATGTTGCATTTTATGCTTTGGTTTGGTAGTTTTCAATGGTTTCAGGTCTAAGTGGAAAAGCCCAAAGGACTCGTGTGAAGAAAATGGAAGTTCCGGGGATTTAGAAGAGTTTTTGGAATGAAGCAGAGGATGCCTGGACCTAAAATTAAAAAAACATGGAAAAATATTGGGCAACCAAGTTCCTTGTCTGTACTATGTTGTAGTTCTCCTCATTAGTCTTCCAACGCTTCGAACGGAGACCAAAACAGACTTACGGATCAAAAGTTATGATCGAAACAATTTTGGTTATAAAATCCATCAAGCTGACACGGCCGACAGTGTTGGCTGACACGGCCCGTGTCAGCTTTGACGCTGATTTTCTGAAATTTTCCATATTTTCTCCCTATATTAAGTTGTGGGGGAACTTTGGGTATTTCCAATCGATCTGGATGAATTGTGACTTTTTAGACTAGTTTTTGGAAGGAGAATAGACACTTTTACTTTACGAAGAATTTTACGATAGTTTATGCGTTCAAGGAGATTTAGAGAAGAAGATTGTTCATGAGCGGAAGCGATTGAAGGATCAAATTACTCCGATCAATTTGTAATGCCTTTCTTTAATCATATTATTGTTTTTGTTTCGAATATTATGAGAGGCTAAACCCCCCAATGCTAGGGGGTGTCCCTAAATTGTGATGTAATGAACATTTGTTGAATTATTTGATGAATTTATGTTTTCTTACCTTAATCTTTTGTTGTGCAAATTATTTTATATTTTTCGATTGGTTAAATTGGGAACGATTTACGATTAGGGATTTGGCCTGAAAAACCAATCCGTTGATTTTGCATAATAACATTACGGTAGATATTGCCTAGGAATGGGGATATCCCGTAGTGACTAAAAACAACTTTGTCAGAACTATTGCTTGATGTTCTTTCTTGATTGCTAAGGAATTAGGGTCAAGGGAGAATATCAAAGGTTTTTCGTTTAAAGGAATTTAAGAAAAATATTTGAGGGTTAGTAAAATTAAGGTTTTGAGACATACATCATTAAATAGTACACTTGCTATTTTCCGATCAATGGCAGTATGAGGTTATGTATCGATTATAGGCATCTGAATAAAGTGATGATTAAGAACAAGTATCTGCTTCCAAGAATAGATAACTTGATGGATCAGTTGGTGGGTGACCGTGTGTTTAGCAAGATTGACTTGAGGTCGGGTTATCATCAGATACGAGTAAAGGATGAAGATATTCAGAAGACGACGTTCAGGACCTGATATGGACATTATGAGTATATAGTGATGTCGTTCAGGGTTACTAATGCACTTGGTGTATTCATAGAGTATATGAATCGAATTTTTCATGCTTACTTGGACCAATTTGTGGTTGTCTTTATTGACGACATTCTAATCTATTCTAAGTCAGAAGAGGAACATGCTAAGCATTTGCGGATCGTGCTGCAAGTGTTAAAAGAAAAAAAAGCTCTATGCTAAGTTATCTAAGTGTGAATTCTGGTTGAGAGAGGTAAGTTTTCTTGGTCATGTTATTTCAGGTGATGGTATTGTTGTGGATCCATCCAAGGTAGATGCAATTCTATAGTGGGAGACTCCGAAGTCGGTAACTGAGATTAGAAGCTTTTTGGGCTTGGATGGTTATTACCGTAGGTTTATTGAAGGCTTTTCGAAGTTGGCACTTCCATTGACTCAGTTGACTTGCAAAGGTAAAGCGTTTGCGTGGGATGTTCACTGCGAGAAGAGTTTCATTGAGCTGGAGAAGAGATTGACTACAACTCTAGTTTTGATTCTACCCGAACCAAATGAACCGTTTGTGGTGTATTGCGACACTTCTTTGATGGGTTTAGGAGGTGTGTTGATGCAGGATGGTAAGGTTGTGGCTTATGCTTCACGACACTTAAGGGCCCATGAGAGGAATTATACAACTCATGATTTAAAATTAGCTGCAGTGGTGTTCGTATTGAAAATTTGGAGGCACTATCTTTATGGTTCCAGATTTGAAGTGTATAGTGATCATAAGAGCTTAAGGTATTTGTTTGATAAGAAGGAGTTGAATATGAGACAAAGAAGGTGGTTATAATTCTTAAAGGATTATGATTTTGGCTTGAACTATCATCCCGATAAAGCTAATGCCGTGGCTGATGCTTTGAGTCAAAAGACCTTGCATATGTCTGCTATGATGGTTAAAGAGTTGGAATTGATTGAGCAGTTCAGAGATATAAGTTTAGTTTGCGAACAGACACTGCATAGTGTGATGTTGGGTATGCTGAAGATCAATAATGAATTTCTTAATAGTATCAGAGAGGGTCAGAAGTTGGATGTAAAACTGGTAGATTTGACGATTGGAAATGAACAGGAAGAAAGTAACGAATTTAGAGTGGATGAACAAGGTTTGTTGAGGTTTTGTGATAAGATTTGTATTCCTGATGCTCCTGAGTTGAAAAGAATGATTCTAGAGGAAAGTCATAGGAGTAGCTTGAGTATCCATCCAAGAGCTACAAAGATATATCAAGACTTGAATAAGATATTTTGGTGGCCTAGATTGAAGTGTGATGTGGCTAAGTTTTTATATGCTTGTTTGACTTGTCAGAAGGCGAAGGTGGAACATCAGAAACCTGCTGGTTTGATGCAACCGTTAGATATTCCAAAGTGGAAGTGGGACAACATTTCTATGGATTTTGTGACTGGGTTGCCTAATACTCCTAGAGGGCATGATGCCATTTGGGTAGTGGTGGATAGACTGACGAAGTCGACACATTTTATACCGATTAATATCAGTTTTCCTTTACAGAGGCTAGCAGAGATTTATATTCAGGTGATTGTGAAGTTGCATGGAGTTCCATTGAGTATTGTGTCGGATAGAGATCCCAGATTCACTTCCAGATTTTGGGAGAGTTTATAAGAAGCCTTGGGATATAAACTAAGATTGAGTTCAGCTTATCACCCGCAGACGGATGGACAGACGGAGAGAACTATACAATCTTTGGAGGATTTGATGAGGGCTTGTGTGCTTGAACAGGGAGGTGCTTGGGATATCCATTTGTTGTTGATTGAGTTCACTTATAATAATAGTTATCATTCCAGTATTGGGATGGCGCCTTTTGAAGCTTTGTATGGTCAGAGGTGTCAGACGCCTTTGTGTTGGCATGAATATGGTGAGAGTGTAGTACTTGGACCTGATATTGTTCAGTAGACTACTGAAAAGGTGAAGCTGATTCGGGAAAAGTTGAAAGCTTTGCAGAGTAAGCAGAAGAGCTACCATGATAAAAGGAGGAAAGATCTTGAGTTTCAAGAAGGAGACCATGTGTTCTTGAGAGTCACTCCGATGACCGGTGTTGGGCGTGCGTTGAAGCCGAGGAAGCTTACTCCTCGGTTTATTGGTCCATATCAGATTTCTGCAAGAGTTAGACCTGTTGCCTACAGAGTGGCGTTGCCACCCAATTTGTCGAATTTGCACGGTGTGTTCCATGTGTCACAACTTTAGAAGTATGTTCCAGATCCGTCACACGTGATTCTGATGGATGAAGTGGAAGTAAGGGATAACCTTACGGTTGAGGCTTTGCCAATACGGATTGAAGACCGCAAAGTGAAGCAATTGAGAGGTAAAGAGATCACTCTTGTGAAGGTAGTGTGGGGAGGCGCCGCCAGTAGAAATATAACTTGGGAGTTAGAGAGTAGGATGCGAGAGTCGTATCCGGAGTTATTCGTATGAGGTAAATTTTCGAGGACGAAAATATTATAAGTGGGGGAGAGTTGTAACGCCCTGATTTATTTTTATTATTTTTCATAATTAAAATTATATGATGTTGTGTATATGTGTGTGATTATGTGTGTTTTGGTTGTGTCTGGGTTGCCCTTAGTATGGGGTAGTGACCTTAGAATTATAGAGATTAAGGTGTTAGGGGTGTGTGATTAATTATGTAGAACTTGGTGGTGTGGCGAGTAGTACTAATTAAATTATATTATTAATATTTGGTTGATCATAATATTAGTTGAATAATATTAAATTAAATATTGATTATTATTATTATTATTATTTTAATAAGTGGATATTAGTAATAATAATAATATAATATAATAACAAGAAATATAATAACAAGAAAAGGGAGATAGGAGAAGAGAAGTTGTCATTATGTGAAAAACAGAGAAAGTGAAAAGAAGAGCTAGGACAAGGAAGAGAAATTAGGAAGAATCTCCATTGCTAAAGGTTGAGGTTCTCGGAAGAACTCTAAGGTAAGGGTGGTGTTCTAATTATCTAATGGTTAACATGATGATTGATGGGTAGGTTATGACATATAGTTTTTTTGGATTTCTTCTCTTATTTCATGATTATGATGATTTGATGATTGATTGAATTTTTTATGATTCGTGGGTTGAATATTGTTGTTGTGATTGCTGCTAGAATGGTGCTTTATTGCAATTGTTGTGGTTGAAATTGCATGATTGAGAGGTGTATGATCTGGATGTTGATTGTTGTGTGTGTGATTGAGAGTCAGAGTCAGAATAAGGTTATGAACAGTTTTGGGAAAGGAAACTTGTGTTTCTGAAATTTTGAAAAGTGTCTTTTTGTCGAAAAAGTGTTTTGAGCGAATTCTAAGAAAAACTGATTTTTGAAACAACTTAAGAAAATAAGTTCTGGTGCGAACATGTAGCAGAATTGCATGTTCGCAGAAATCCGCCGGGCGAAGGACCCGTTCTGCCGGGCAAAGCGATCTCGCTTGGAGGTCGCCGGGCGAAACTGAGAGGCGAGTGAGGGCTGAAAAATAGGAGTTTCTGGAATTTGTATGGGAGAGGAAATTCGCTTCTGCTTCGCTGGGCGAGCATTGGACGAAAAGGGAATTTTGCCGGGAGAATGGGGTATTTCGCCGGGCGAAGGTGTGTTGTTCGTGTCTCGCTGGGCGAACATCAGGCGAGCAGGGACAGTATAATTACCACTGGAACGAACAAGATTTTATAAAACTTTAAAAATTCATATCTTTTGATTCGCAGGTCCGTTTCAGTCGCCGTTCGAATCGTTGGAAAGATGGTTCCATATAATTTATGTTAAAATTATTTTCGATGCCAGAATTCCAACTATTCGACGTGTTAATTGTGTTCCATGTACGTCGTGATGTGTTGAACATTGAAATGTTGAGTTCGGTTGTACGAATGTGTGTTGTAGCAGTGGATTGCAATGGTTGCATGTTTTGGCAGGTATATGCTGCGTGTTGGGCAGTTGTGGTATGATGTATTGGCTGTATGATAGTCATATGCATTGGTCGTCGTTGTATGTTGTCGTTGATGCATAGCATGTTTTCATAAGTTGTATGATAAATCGTGTGCCCATGTGGGGTGTGAGCATCTTATCTGGATTTTTTTGAATTAGAATCGTGTTGTTGTTGTTGTTGAGGTAATCGTGTGACCATGTGTGGTGTGAGTGATTACAGGTGTTAGTGTGCCCATGTGGGGTGTGAGCGATCACGGATGTCGTGTGCCTATGTGGGGTGTGAGCGACCCATATGGAAATTCCGACAGGAATTGTGATCATGAAAAAGGGATCGATTTGGTACCACATGTGTTGAGTCGAGTTATGAGTCTCATTGCATTGCATTGTAGTTGTGATCGTTGTTGTGTTTTGTTGATGGGTATTGAACGCGTGTATGTATGTGTTGAATGGGTGACTTATGCATGTAATAAACCGTGCTTGCTAATTATCATGCTTTCCTTTATCTAGTTATGATATCTCACCCCTTCTGTTTGAATGTTGCCTCTACGTGGGTAACGTGTAGATAATCCGCAGTAGGAGATTCAATGTGAGTGGAAGATGAAGTCTTCCATTTATGCTTTTAGAGTCGGCGTCTGCTCTGATATGTAGCACCGGGGAATAGAACGTTTTTTTGTCATTTATGTTTGTTGGATATTGTTTGGATATCTTTTCATATGATGTTTCTTACAATTACTTTAAAACATGATTATGCTTTGAATCATTAAACTGTCTAGTTGTTGATGTTCCGCTGCAATAAGAGTTGAATTTTCAAACATGTTTTATTATTATTATTACTGTTCTGGACTGGACCAATGACTAGAATTGGCCCAATCCGCCTCTGCTCCAGAGCGGCCCAAATTGCCTAAGCCCAATCCACAGAGGGGCAAAAATGACATGTCTGCCCCTCCAACCGGGCAAGGAACGCAATGTTCCACCCCGACTTTTATGCCCGTTACGCACGGCTTCCTCACTGCCCGAACAGCAAAGGACAGGTGCCCGGAACTGAGTTTATGCCCGACATAACGGTTAGTTTCTGGCACCCTGCCCGACATAACGGCTAGTTTGGGCAGTTACCTATTCTTTGGGGAAAACAGTTATTTCGCCCCGAAAATAGGACCGTTGGCCACGCGCTGGGGGCTCTATATAAACCCTCTCGCTCGAGAGGGTCAGGTATCATATTTTCACCCTAAGAATACACTTTGTACTTGCCCCTTTTCTCTGACCCTTTCTTACTTGAGTGTCGGAGTGCCTTGCAGGTACACCCTCTCCTCTCCTCATCAACATTCCGAACACCTTGCCCATCTGGCGACCAGCATACGTCCGAGCACCTTGCCATCTGACGACCAGCTTACGTGGACCTATTCGAATACTCCAGATCAGTGGCGCCGTCTGTGGGAACTCCTTGTTCTCCCCTTCTTTCTTTCCTCCTAGGAAACTAAAATATCAAAACATACTTTCTTTGATCCGCCCACATATGGCCGCTCGAAACTCCGCAAAAGGTGCTGACGATACGGTTCTCGTCCCCGTCAACAAGATGGACGTTGACGGCAGATCTCCGTTACTTTCTGATCCCCGTTTCCTCCGAGATGGGGCTACTATATCTCCAACTCCTCCTCTTGCCGAGCGAGGAGACAAGCAGCCACCGTCAGGTGAACGACCGATTCCTGGCCCTCCTAGCGCCGACTTGGCCGTTGCAGCTCTTTTGGAAACTGTCAACCGCACAAACCTCCTCATCTTGCAGCGAGGAGAAAGAATATGAGCTCTCGAGGAAGCATCTCTTCCAAGATCCTCTCCTCCCAAGAGTAAGCACCGAAAATCAAGAAGCCCGCCACCTAGGCGTGGGGAAGACCATAGATCGAGGCATGAGCCTGAATCACAACACGTTCGCAAGCGCGGCCAGATCTCCCCGCGAGATCGATCGCCACCAAGACACAAGAGAACGAGGCAGGATAGACATTCTCCACATGTCAAACCTCGTGACTGGCTGCGTTCACCATCGCCTCGCAGAGACCGCCGCCGCGAGCGCAGACAACGGTCACCATTAACTCCGAGTTCAGACAGCGACGACGAGCCTCGCGGCCCGTTGTCCCGCGGGATCTTGGCCACCCGCCTCCCTAAAGGACTAGAGAAGCCTCCGTCTCTAGGGACTTACGATGGAACCACTGACCCAGACGAGCACATAGAAAACATAGACGCTCTTTTGGACTACAGAGGGGTACGAGGAACCATCAAATGCCACCTATTCCTGACCACGCTCCGGAAGAGAGCAATGACATGGTACAAGCAGCTGCCAGAAGAATCCATTACATCCTGGAGGCAGCTGGGGAGGATTTTCTCCCGTCACTTTACTGCATCGCGACGCCATCCAAAGACCGAGGCATCCCTCGGAGTTGTCGTACAGGGAAGAGATGAGCCTCTTCGGGCTTACATTGAACGGTTCAACAAGGAGGCCGTCCAAGTGCCAACGACCGACGAGATGAAGAAATTCTTGCTCGAGCAGGGATTATGTCCTGGCTCAGACTTCGCGAAAGCTATCGGCCTCGATCCACCGAGGAACCTTAACGCCCTTCTCCTCCAAGCTCAGTCGCATATACAGTACGAGGAGAAGGTTGCTGCCCACTCTGTCCAGGCCTCTCGACACCAAGAAGGTGCCCGGTCGTCCAGAGCTGAAGAACCCTCGACATCCCGTCGAGGAGATAAAAGACGCGACGATCGGCCTCGCGATGCACGCGAACAGAAGGGAACTTCTGGGCGGTTCCATGACTATACCCCCCTCACTACCTCGAGGGAGAAAATCTTGTCCGAATGTGCCAACTCAAAATTCAAGCAGGCGGGAATCCGTTTCCCCAAACAGCTGTTGGCCAGACCGAGTGTAGATAAATCCAAGTATTGCCACTTCCACAAGAGTCACGGTCATACGACGGAAGAATGCATCCACCTCAGAGATGCCATAGAGATCCTTATTCGCGACGGCCACCTGAAGCAGTTTGCGAAAAAGAAAGATGCTCCCCGGCAAGAAACCCAGGAGAGCAAAAAGGTTGCAGAAGAGACTCCGCCCTCCGATGACACCAACGTACAGGTCGCTATGTCCATAACTCGGCCAGAGGACTTCCGCATCCCTGATGGTCTACCCGTCTCCACGTACCTCGCTGCTCACAGCCCGTGGGAGGCCTTCCCGTCAGCCATGGTCATTTTTGGTGGTGGATTCAACAAAATCACGGTCGGCTCAGTCAAGAGGAGATTCGATCAATTGATCAGCAAAAGCCCCAATGAAGTCACCACGCTGGACACCACTCACAAAGGATCCACTCCTATTTCCTTCTACAAGGAGGAGCTCCTCGACGGGGCACCGAACTCAAGCATTCTGCTGCTTATCTTGGCAAAGATGGCGAACTTCGACATTCGTAGAATACTCATGGACCAGGGCAGTTCGGTTGATATAATATACAACCACCTGTTCGAAACGCTGCAGCTGGACGACTCTCACCTTACTCCATACGTTGGATCCGACCTGCAGGGATTCAATGGAGTAGTGACAAAGCCCCGGGGTTACGTAGAGCTCATCGTACGCCCTGTCCCACAACAGCGGTCATCTCCTACGCCCTGTCCCAGATGGCAACTTCGAGATCGTTCCGTTCGGAGAAGACCCCCAACGGGGAGTAAAGATCAGAGCAGACCTCCCCGACCTGGCCAAGAGACAACTAAAAGCATGCCTCCGGGAGAACGCATACTTGTTCGTATGGAGCGCTGCTGAAATGCCAGGATTGGACCCATCCGTCGCTTGACACCAACTTACAATTGATCCGGCCGTCAAAGTCATTGCCCAGCGCAGAAGGAAATAGTCCCCGGAAAATATGGAAGCCGCGGAGAAAGTTGTCAAAGACCTTCTAGAAGCTAGGTTTATTTCTGAGGCCAAATACACTACATGGCTCTCAAATGTTGTACTTGTAAGAAAAAATAATGGCAAATGGAGGATGTGTGTTGATTATACCGATGTTAATAAGGCATGTCTGAAGGACGGCTACCCCCTCCCCAATATCGATAAGCTCGTAGTTAACTCAGTAGGTTTTAAAATTTTATCTTTCCTCGACGCCTACTCGGGCTACAATCAAATCCCAATGGCCGCGAGCGAAAAAACTTACACGGCCTTCATGACCGAATCAGGCAACTATTACTACAACGTAATGCCCTTCGGGCTAAAGAACGCCGGCGCTACGTACCAACGAATGATGAACAGAGTCTTCCAAGGAAAAATAGGCGACATGCTCAAAGTATACATGAACGATATGATCGTCAAGTCCCACGAGGAACTAGATCATGTCACCCATCTTCGTAAAATCTTCGAGCAAACAAGAAAGTATCGAATGCGTTTTAACCCAGAGAAGTGCACGTTCGGCGTACGGGCAGGTAAATTCCTTGGCTTCTACCTAACAGAACGAGGAATCGAAGCTAACCCTAACAAGTGTCGGGCATTCTCTGAGTTCCCAACGCCCACGTCTAAGAAGAACATCCAATCCCTCAACGGGGTGCTTACTTCGTTATCCCGCTTCATGGAAAAATCTGCCCAACACGCCCTTCCTTTCTTCAAGCTCTTGCGAAAAGAAGCAGCGTTCGAATGGACTGAGGAATGTGAAACATCCCTCCTTCACTTGAAGCAGGCCCTGTTGAAACCTCCCGTATTATCACGACTAGATACCGGGGAAGTCTTGTTCCTGTACCTCGCCGTCACTGCCGAGGCTGTTAGCGCCGTTCTCATTCGCGAGAATCCTGGAGGACAAAAGCCAGTATACTTCACGAGCAAGGCATTACAGGATGCAGAGTTGCGTTATCAACAGATAGAGAAGGTAGCATTGGCCCTCGTCAACGCTGCCAGACGACTGAGACACTATTTCTTGGCCCACACGATCGTGGTAAGAACGGATCAGCCCATAAAGCAACTACTAGGATGACCAGACATGGCAGGCCGAATGCTCAAGTGGTCGTTGGAACTGTCCGAGTTCGACGTCCAGTATGAAAGCAGGAAAGCTCTTAAGGCCCAAACCCTGTCTGATTTCGTAGCAGAAGTAACGTTCTCAGACTCCTCATTCCACATAGCGAACAGATGGACCGTCTATGTAGACGGAGCATCCAGCTCAACCGGCAGCGGGGCAGGAGTAATTTTGGAGAACGACGAAGGGACCATAGTCGAGTCTTCTCTCACATTGTCCTTTCCCACGTCGAACAACCAGGCCGAGTATGAAGCCTTCCTCGCCGGTTTGCGCCTAGCCGAAGACCTAGGGGCTGAAGAAATCATCATCTGCACGGACTCCCAGCTCGTAGCCCACCAGATATCAGGGGAGTATCAGACCAAAAATGACAGTCTCTATGAATACCTAACCCTAGTCAAGGAAAAAATGTCGAAGTTCAGAGCGGTAGAAGTAAAACATGTTCCACGCGAACATAATGTGCGAGCAGACGTCCTGTCCAAACTAGCAAGCACTAAGAGGAAAGGCGGAAACAGGTCATTCATCCAAGAGATACTTCCCCAGTCCAGCATCGATAAGGGATCCTCGACCCTACACGTGCACGTAATTGGAGACAGCGACTGCTGGATGACGCCCGTGTACAACTACCTCACCAGGGACGAACTTCCGGATGACCCCAAGGAAGCCAGCACCATCAGACGAAGAGCTTGCTCGTACGTCATCCTCGAAAACAAACTCTATCGACGAGGCTTCTCCATCCCACTGCTCAAATGCATAGAGGAGGAAGTTGTCCCCCACGTATTACGAGAAATCCACGAAGGCATTAACGCCCAGCACCTAGGAGGAAGGTCCCTCTCCCACAAGGCCCTCCGAGCAGGGTATTATTGGCCAACCATGCAGCACGATGCCAAGGAGCATGTGAAGAAATGTGACAAATGCCAACGGCACGGGGATATGCACCTAGCCCCACCTAACGAACTGAAAAGCATGACCTCCCCGTGGCCATTCGCCTGGTGGGGCCTAGACATCCTAGGACCCTTCGTGACGGGGTCCAGCCAAAACAAATACCTGATAGTGGGCGTAGACTATTTCACAAAATGGATAGAAGCAGAAGCCTTAGCAAAGATAACAACACTTAACATTCTGCACTTTTACAAGCGGAATATCCTTGCCCGTTTTGGGATTCCCCAAGCAATTGTCACGGACAATGGAACGCAGTTCACAGACAAGAAGTTCCAAGACTTTGTCACCCATCTCGAAACAAAGCAACATTTTGCTTCTGTAGAACATCCCCAGACCAACGGGCAGGCAGAAGCGGCCAATCGTGTCATTCTTCATGGCCTCAAGCGAAGACTGGATGAAACAAAGAAAGCCTGGGTCAAGGAACTCCACAGCGTCTTACGGGCGTACCGCACCACTCCTCAGTCCACCACCGGGGAAACACCTTTCCGCTTAGCATATGGCACAGAGGCTGTTTTACCCATTGAAATTCACGTGCCATCCAGGAGGACCGAATCACCTCTAGACGAGGAAATGAATAACGAAGCAATAAGAGAGGAGCTCGACCTTGTCTAGGAAATCCGAACAAGAGCAGCCCTCCGTGAAGCATCTCTTAAGCGAAAAATAGCAATCAGGCACAACGCCAAAGTCTTACGACGAGAGTTCGATGTGGGCATCCTTGTCCTGCAAAGAAACCACAAGGACTCTCGCGAAGGCAAACTAGCAGCCAACTGGGAAGGGCCATACAGAGTCCGTGCCAGAACGGGGAATGGTGCCTACTTCCTCGAGAACCTCAACGAGGATGCAATCCCTCGACCATGGAACGCTGAAAAACTTAAGCAATACTACAGCTAAAGAAGCTATAAGCTTCCCCGCATCAAAGGACCACCTAACGGTCATCATGCTCGTTCAGGTACAAACGACGCATACGTACAAAGTAGAATCCCACTCAAGTAAATGAGCCAGAACTCTGCTCGTCGGCGGTCCTCGACCGAGCACCGCCTTCGTCCAAGTACCCCAGCTCGTGATGGGACGTTCACACCGCGACCTCAGGCCGCGATCGCGACCTGAGATCTGCAACCTCGCCAGGACCTTCCCCGGCTATTCGACCAGTTCTCCGCACTGGCGAATTCACACACAACGAGCTATCTTTCAAAAGAAAGCTCCGTTAACAGACACACCCTCCGACGGGCAGACATACATTCATAGCGAGCATGTATACAACACTTAGCAAAAATAAATGCAAGTAAAATCATGCACGCGAAGAAGATAGAAATATAATTAACAGAACAGATGACCACAAGGGCCACGATTGTGCGGTATTACATAGAACGGGGCCATGGCCCCAAAAATAAAGTTACAAATAATTCAACGGCGCGCAGGCCGGACAAGATACAACAACATAACAAAACTCCTCATTCATCCGCATGCTCGGTTGACGCCGGCTCAGGTCTCTGCTCCTCCTCGAGCTGGTCCTCGGGCTGAACCTCAGGGGTATTTAGAACAAGGCCTACGGGCAAGACGATGCGACCATCCTTCACACGCGCAAGATAGTGAGTGCCCTCGGTCGAAATCTCAAGCCCAGGGTTCACCACCCGTAACTGAGCCACGAAAATTTCGAAAGACTCCACTGCCACAGCGATACCGTCATCCTCGGCCTGCAGGATGCCGGCAACCAGCTCAGCCCTAGTCGTCAACGCTTTTATCTCATCCGGTTCGTCGGCACCCGGGGCACTGGCCGCCATCAACTCTTTGTTCAGCTCCTCGGCAGCCTTTTTCTCTGCCACCAGTTTGGTGACTTCCTCTTTCAACCTAGCCGTCTCCTCTTTGGCATTTTTTCGAGCTTCACGGGCACTCTTGACTTTCTCCTTCAGGGCCACCTCAGAAGCCCGGGCAACGGTAAGTTCGGCCTCAAGCGCAGAGTCCCCTTCCGCATAAACGGCCGCCATCTCCAGCATCCTCACAAGGGCAGAAGCATCATGGGCTACCAACGCCCTCTTGCTCGATCGGTCCATGCTCTCCAAGCTAAGAGATTCTGCCCGAGGAACGATCAGGGTGTTACCCTAAAAAAATCTCCTATCAAGGATGCACGGGGGGAGCTCAAACTTCCCCTTCTCAGGCGCCCGGGTCAGGTCCACAGCATCTAACGTCCGTGGCTGCTTCGCCTGCCCGGTTAAAGGCAGTGGAGATCCCCGTGGAACAGGAGAGGGAGAAGAAGAGGTCCCCACGACAGCTTAGACAAGAGTAGGAGCATGATGTCGCTCCCGGGATTTTCATCCAGGTACAAACGCGAGAGTGGCGCGGAAAAACAGAGTCGTCAGCCGTGTAAATTTATCCCAAGATAGGGAAAGGGAACATCGTATAAACCTGAGGAAGAGGGAAAGGAATGGTCATCATAACCATAACCTGGGTTCGGGAGTCAGTTACGCGAGGGGAAGGTGCTAGCACCCTACGCGTCCATCGTACTCGATGGGATCCACGCTTGTTGTCTATTCTAAGGGTGAGTTATACTGTCATCTAGGGCTGTACTAAGACGGGGAGGGAAAGACAAAGACCGACTCGGTAGGACGTCAACGTCCTAGGCCTACGTACCCCCTTTGTGCAATGGGGAATTCAGAGTCAACGTAGTTCGGACCATGTTCTTTTTGTGTTTTTTATGAGCGACGTTAAGTTCGCGTCCGGCAGTTAGGGTCGATGCCTGTTTGCGACTTAGACGGAAAGTAACGTGCCCTTTTTGAAAATAGCCTTTAAGTTTGGAAATCCCGAAGGACAAAAAGGTTTGAAGTTGGTTTGTGTTTTTTAGGACAGAAGTGGCTTAAGTTAGTTCCTAAGTTGCATTGCACCAAAGTCTAGGGCACAGGGGCGAATACTTAACGCATCGTCCCAAGACAGGACGCTCGCTAAGCACTCTAGAAAGATGAGAGGAAGCTCCTCATTTCTCATTCCCCACGCTTAAGGCTCGTGTGCAATACACCTTATTCTTATTAAGTGTTTTAAAGAAATTTGAGATGAGAAGAGAGAAGACACAAGGGTAACTCTAAAGGGGGACTATGAGCCCTAAAGTTATCATGCATGGGTGACCTACGGTTAGTGAGGTTTGACGACAACCTAAACCCTAAAGGAAGAAGAGAGAAGGAAAGAACAAAGGTGAAAAGGGATACTTTTCCACCCTTAAAGAACTTACCTTAGTCCCTGCATAAAAGATTAGTGAGAAACAAACATAAGTAAAAGAAGGCAAGTGGAAATCAAACAATGGCAAACAATGGTGATAATAATCCAAACATGAATTCAGAAATCAAAGGAACAACCCCAAAGCAAATGGCACAAGTGCCTTTTCAAACAGATAATCAGATGTCGTCAGAAATAGGCATACAAGAAGATCTCAAGTGAAAGCCAATCAAATAATTAGAGAAATAACTCCCAAAATTCCCAAATTAAATATCAAGGTCCCTCAACCAGAGACAAACAACATACCAAAAATCCCTGCAAAAATTCAAAGTGTTAGTCATTCAATTAATCATACAAAATTCAGGTGAGGAATAGGGCTCAATGGGCCAAAGGGAAGGACCAAAATGCAATACGAAATAAATTTTAAAATGAAAGAAAAAATATTTTAATGCATTTTAGAATGTTAGTGAACAAATGCAAAAAGAACGGATAAAAAATATTTTACGGATGCAGAGAAATAAAATATGCAAAATTAGTATGCATGACATGTATAATGCAAAAAGAAAATGAATGAAATAATTAATTTAGATGATGAAAAATAAAATAAAATAAAAAATAAAATTTGTAAAAATTTTATAAGATGACAAATATGATGTATGAATTTTGTTTGTAATTTTTTAATGCAATTATGTATTTTTAAAATTAGAGAATGAAAATGTTAAATTAAAATAAAATAAAAGAGAAATAAAATGGGCCGGGGGTGCGTTAAGTAAAAAAATACATTGGAAATGAATTGGGCTGGCAAAGGGGGTGGTGTCAATAGCAAGGCCCGCCCATTAACTCGTCAGAAAAAAAAAAAAAAAAGGGTGTATGCGTGTACGTGCCATGTGCCTGGCACATGTGTTTTTAATGTGCTGGCTCAACCCACCCCACACGATTCATCCAACGATCCACCATCAGTCAACATTCATAAAAAGTAAATAAAATGGAAGAACCTGGTTGGTGGAACACGGTAAGAGCACTGGGGTCATATACATGTGATCATACAATAAAATTCAGAAAAAAAATAAAAAGAAAAACACATGGCACGATGGTATCCGTTGGATTCATGGATCGGACGGTCCACACTTCTTCTTCTTCCTTTGGCCTCTCGCCGGACTGGTTTTTCCGGCTGCCACCGGAGTTAGGGTTCCGGCCACCTGCAACACAAACCTGCCCAAAATACACGTGCGAATACACTATTCCAACCAGAAAAATGTGAGGATCAATAATATCATCTCAAAAAACACAAACAATGCAAGGATAAAGAGAATCGAAGGAAATAACATGTGGGTCCAAAGCTTTAAACTCATAATACAACCAATTCACACGTCCAAAATTAAAAATAAATAGATCTGGATAATCACCATTCATCACACGTCAATATGCATACAAAAAAAGAGATTTTTGTGATGGTCAAAAAACCTACCAACCTGAGATGGTGCAACTCTATTCTTTGCTTTTGGCTGCGAATGGTGGTTGATTTCTAACCTGTGGATCACCAGGATTCTGTTGGTACAAGAATTTCTTCAAAAGTCTTTGTGAATTGAGAGATCCAATGATTTCAAGAATTAGGGTTCACTTTCTTTTTCTCCAAAATACCACGTGTAAGTGACCCTAACCAGTGCATGGATGGGTTTAAATAGGCTAGGGTTTTCTTCTGATGATGAATTGGGCTTGGGTGATTATTTGTTTAATGAGTTTTTGAATTATTTTGAAAAATCACATTATGTTAAGTACACCTCCTCCATGCATGGATATTTAAAAGCTTCATGATAAATCACTTGCATTTGCATTGCTAATTACACCCATATTGACATTGGGCCTTGAAACTTTATGATTCATGACTTCTAAACAATTTGGGAATTTTGAATAATGGAGAATAAGTAGTACATACACCATGAAATTTATTGGTTCTTGGGCCCAAAATAATCCTCAAAGAATGTCCTTTTATATTAGAATGTGGCATGAAGCAATGGAATTGATTGTAGGTCATTATGCCCAAAGTTGTGAAAATGGGATCATGAGAAACCCTAAAAACCATTTTGCCTTCTTTTGACCATAATTGGAGTTTCATAAATGATATGGAGACCTACTAGTACTTGTTGGAAACAGGAGAAAAATATCTTCAACTTTCATGTTGGAGAAAAATTCACTTGAAGCTTTCTTGATGGTGAAAAGTCCAGTTGAATGCAGTGCAGGAACTTGCCAAAAAAGGAAACTTCAAATTATAGGTCATTTCCATTTTTAGTAACTTTTGCACCAACTCCTGATTTTTGATAAATAGTGTGAAACTTGACTCTTGATGACCATATGAGGATGTGAGACCTTGAAGACCTTGGAGAGAACTTCAGAATTCCACAGTTGACCTCTCCCCTCACTGTTGACTTTTACCTGATTCTAAATCTTCTGAAAAATTGAACTTCTCCTGAACCAAACTGATGGACAACCTCCCATTCCTAGGTACTTGGGGACCCAAGGAATACCATAGAATCACGTCTTGCCCAAGAAATCAGAAATAAACTGACTTTATAGCAAACCCTAGTTGTGGTACCTTCAGTCTAGGAGGAAATATCACAGTCTCCAAATCCAAATTCCTCTGAATATGATGTGTATCCTCTCCAACAAAAATAAGATATGTCACTTGATGATGATAAGAACCCAAGGAGCTTGTCCATTGAAGCAATAAACGCAAGAACCCCAAAACCCTAATCTATGCACTGGTTAGGAGAGGATGATCCACCTGAGCTCTCTTGGACAACACCAGGACTCTTGCTTGACCCTCTGAAGCACTGCCTCAGGCACCTTGACCCCATGCTAAGAACCAATGATATGCACACATTATAATGCAAAATGCAATGCAACATAAGCCAGTTAGTAATAAATAAGGAGGGCAAATTTTGGGGTGCAACAGCTGCCCCTATTCAATCAACTTGCTCCTGAAGGTATGATAGTGACGGCTCTCAGACATTCGGGATGCACGGAGATTGAATACCAAAGAACCCAGAAATTTGCAAACTGTGGGGAGAGAAATGACATATTGATTGCCAACCGAATGTGGACCTACAACCGGAGGTTTGTAGAATCAACGGACCTACAAAGATGACTCCACTGGGGATAAGAAGGTAGACCATCAACTCTGAGGTTGAGGACAATCTGGATTGAACACTAACTTTGAATGTTTGAGGAAAAAGGTAGACATCAACTCTGATGTTGAGAAAAAACATAACTTTAACTCTGAGGATATAAGTCAACTCTGAAGTCGGTAAAAGGGGCGTCAACCCTGAGGTTGGGGAGGAAATGAGATACGACAACTCTGGGGTTGGGGACAAAAGGCTTCAACTCTGAGGTTGGAGAGAAGATATACAACAACTTTGAAGTTGGTAAAGAAAAGGATATTCATCAACGCTGAGATTAGTAAAAAGGTATATGACAACTTTGAAGTTGGGGAGGAATGGGTTGTTCATCAACTCTGAGGTCGAGAAAAGACATGCAACAACTCTGAGGTTGGAGAAGAAAGGGGAATATTCATCAACCCTAAGGTTGAGAAAAGGTACATGACAACTTTGAAGTTGTTAAAAGGGAAAAGATATTTCATTAACTCTGAGGTCAAGAAAAGAATCACGAAAACTTTGAAGTTGTTAAAGGAGGGCGTCAACTCTGAGGTTGGGGAAGAAAGAGATGTTTCATCAACTCCGAGGTCGAGAAAAGGTATACAACAACTTTGAAGTTGGGGAAGAAAGGATATTTCATCAACTCTGAGGTCGAGAAAAGGTATACAACAACAACTTTGAAGTTTGGGAAGATAAGCGTCAGCTCTAAGGTTGGGATCACTGTATTGAGGGTTGATCTGGGCTTTTGCACAAGGTACCAAATCTGGCTTATGCTTCGATGCATGTTTGAATTTTTTCTATGGCGTAATGCTCCATACAAAATGGAAATGCTACGCATTTTGAGGATGCAATGCAATGATGATGATATGCAACGGGCCCCTCCAGCAAAATAAATGCTGGAGAGAAGAGACCAATTCAGCTGGGGATGACAAAAATAAATTGTCCTCTGAATCCAGGAACTCTACTGAGAAGGGTTATACTGATCGACTCTTCGGATCAACAACTTCTGTTGGGGATGAAATCCCGAAAGAACTACCGGGGGCCACACCTGTCTTTCCCTGAAGGTAACATCCAAAACCTGAGATTTCTCCTCTGTTGAGAATGAACGCCAATAACGGCACCGGAAGTCTGTTACTGAAGATTGCTAATATCCAATTGGCTCAGAACCTGCTGGGGAAAGCAGTCCATGATACTAGCCTGCTTGGGGATGCCGCTGATCTTGGCCTGCTGACGGGGATTAGAATATGACATCGTCGGTGAGAGCACGCTTCCTGACTGGATGGGGGAGGTGAACACCCTGATTCTGTGGGGACATAACGTCTTGATTCGGAGAAAATACTTCCCAAGTCTCCTGCTGGGGGAGGTCTGCTCTGCTGAGGAAAGGTGCAATCTCAACGCTGGGGAGAGCAAACTGCTGGGGGGAGTACAATGCTGTTGCCATCCAATAAACGGCCCTTTGAACTTTCTACTTGCCCCAAACCACCCAGTATAATGGAAGAAATCATCTCAAGAGGATTTTATAGAAGGCCGGGCGTTCGTACTGCCCCAGGGTCTTCAAACTCTTGGAGAGATTTATCATATTTCGACATAACTGCCCCAGTCTTCATAATCCATGACGTACATTACCTCGAAGGGGATCGTAATGACTTGAAAATATTCTGCTTTAGCATCTTGAACCTTGGGGAGGTGTTTTCAATTAACCATTTTCAGGAGTGGACGTCTCCCATGCTCTAGAGGTGGCCTGCCCCACTATGGGCTTTGAAGTGACTTTGCCCCTGATCCTAGAATGAATGCCCCAGAATAACTGAATTTTGGAGAGTTTTCTTGACGTGACTGCCCCAGATTGGCTACATCTTAACACGACTTACTGGGGAGAGCCCACTCTACACCGAGTCTCTTGGCGGCATGCCCCTTGATATGATTGTCTATCAGAATTTTCAAGCATCCCAACTTGGCAGGATCAAGCTTCTTGACTGACGTTCACTGTGTAAGGTGCCATTGATGTTTAGGCACATGTATGCAAACAGAACAAGTTATTTATGAGAATGATAATCCTAATGCAACACTCATGTTAACCTTGAAGTTTATTGAAAATACGTCGCAAAACGCGGTGAACGAATCACTAGTTGGGATGCGACCTTAAATTTTGAACGGCAAAATAATGCACACATGCAATACCAACAAATCTTATTAGCACAACTTATAGGAGTCAGGAACGCTATTCTGTTGAAGTGCGCTTTCGGAATAAACCCTGTTTCAATTAGGACTTTTAAGGGTTATAACGCAATTTGGTTCACGATTTCAGAAAAAAGGATTTATGGCTCAAAATTTATCGGTGCCCACCCACTCTCCGTGATGTTCTCCCATTCTATGTTCAGTTAATCTGACCCAAGCGCTCATCTCTCAAAAGGTTTATGTTTTTCAAGGAGCCTATGCCACTAATGGTTTGGCACCTAAGGAGGTTTGGGAATGACAGTCACCCCTTTTTGTCTTTTGTGTAATCACACGAATTTGTTCTTATCGTGGATTTTCTCTTGTAATCCCTAATTTTTGCCTGGACTGACTCTTTTAAGTTTTTTTCGATTTTGAAGTCCAGCGGGATGCCCTAACTTTTGCCTGAGTCGCTTCGACTTAGCGGGCTTTTTCTTTATTTTTATATTCCCCTTTTGAACAAAGCGTGTGACACTAGTTGTCTTACTTGCTTGACAGGGTTGTGACTGCCTCACTCCTTAGTTGTTGATGGATGACCATCGTGGTTTCGCATCTCTTGTTGGTGGGAAGAAGGTAATGGACCCTCGGATGCACAATCTCCTTGAGATCTGAACGCTTGGTCGAACTAACTGACGCCTACCCTGCCCCTGGGTTAAGTATGAGGGTTTTTTCGTGCGAAAGAAACTCCTACTCCAAGGCTCAAAGGGGTTAATGAAGGTTTACCTCCTTATCTCTCCAGTATTTAGGGGTTTGAAACAATGCCTGTACATCCTCAACAGGGTTCTATCCAACAGCGTACCATTAGAAATCTGCGTTTTTATTTCGTCATCCTCCCTCAAGAGTTTTAAACAAGAAAATTGGTATTGCACTGCGTATAAACATTTAAGAGTGAAAACGAATGGATTACTTCAAGAAAAACATACTCATTGCATTAATATCGTCATAAAAACAAATAAGTCTTATATGCATACAATGCTTTAACAAGAAATGAAAAACTACAAATGAAAATGCAGTAAAGAAGTTGAAGATTGCCATTACTGAGGAAGCTTGATTATGCCTGGACGTACTTGCAGACTGAGTGCTTACTCGAGAAGGGAGGCTTCAATTAATGTACATATCATCTTCAGTGAATGCAATGATCTTCGAGTCTACCAGGTCTTGCACCTTGTGCTTGAACACGTTGCAGTTTTCAATTGAATGACCCAGTGTGTCTGAGTGGTATTCACATCTGGTGTCCAGATCATAATCAGGAGGAATAGGATCAGGAACAGGCTTGGCATCCCTTAGTTCAACCAAAGAACTCTCAAGTAGACGGGCAAGAACATCACTGTGAGGAATAGGGAGTGGATCGAAACTTCTCACAGGCCTTCGTGATCTTTGTTGTCTCTGTTGCTGAGGAGCATAAGGTCGCTGATTTTGAACAGACCGTTAAACACAGGGGGAACATACACAACACTAGCTTCTCCTTCCTTTCCCTTGGAAGACCCAACATAAGGTTTCTTACTTCCTCCAGATGAGGACCCATCACCGCCTGATATTTTCCCCGCCTTAATTCCGCTTTCTACCATCTCTCCTACCAAGATCAAATCAGCAAACTTTCCAGTCATACACGGTACCAGCTTCTCATAGTAATGACCCTGCAAGGTGGCCATAAACATAGTTATCATTTCACGTTCCAACATGGGAGGCTGAACCCTAGCTGCCAGTTCACGCCACCTCTGGGCATACTCTTTGAAACTCTCATTGTTCTTCTGTGATAAGTTCTGCAGCTGTGTTCGGTTAGGAGCCAAATCAGTGTTATATTGGTAGTGTCTAATAAATGCCCCTGCCAGATCTCTCCAACTACGCACATCCTTCCTTTCTAGTTATACGTACCACTCCAGGGATGCCCAGATAGGCTACCCTAGAAGCAATGCATCATCAGCTTTTCATTCTTCGCATGCGCAGCCATTTTGCTTGCGTATGCCCTCACGTGGGTCCTCGGACAAGTCATACCATTATACTTCTCAAAAGTAGGGATCTGGAACTTGTGCGGGATAACAACGCCTGGAACCAACCCCAAATCCTCTAGATCCATACCCAAAGCATCCAGATTCACAACACCCCTTAGCTGTTCCTCAATCAACCTGATCCTCTGATCATTGTCAATCTGGGGGCTAGCATCCCCACCTGGCAGAGAAAATGCATCATCCTGAACATCATCATACTGACGGCCATGAACTGCGCCAGCGCCATTACCTCCTCCCGCTGCAGTGGGAACCACAATACTTTCTCCTTCGCCCGGAGAAATCACAACACCAGAAACAGGAATAACTCCGCCCGGAGGGCCATTTTGCACACTAGTACCGGTAACACCAGTATGGACTCCTCCCTGAAGGACAACTTAGTTATCCATCCTTGCAGCCAGAGGTTGGACAACAGTTCTTAACTGCTCTTGGCCTTGCGCAACCCCTTGCATCAAATCCATGAATTGGTTCATGCGAGTCCGCATCTCAGTCATCTCATTTTATATCTGATCCATGGGTCTTTTCTGATTCTGTCTGGTAGAATACCGGTGAATGTGTTGATCTGCAATCTGGTGCGGTGGAAGAGAACCAAGTAAGAACGCCAGAGATAAACACCTGTTATGCAAAATGAATATGGATATGCGAATGCAAATGATCATGTTCAAAAATTCGTAGGGCGGTCCACCCCTTGCTTCCAGTTTAATTTCAAAAACCATAATCAAAGTTAGGATGCAACCCTACAAATGGATAAACATGTTGGGATGCAAAATGATGATGCAAATGCACATATGGGATCAAGGATGCCACACAGACTGGACAACTGCTGCACTGAACAAACTGAACCATCTCAAAGGTCTGCCCAAATACCCAGAATACTAGAATAACCACAGTACCACACTGATAAATCTGTGATCAGAAAACGAGGTATGTTGAAGGTCAAGATTACCTGCAAACCTGTAAACGCCCATCCCCTCTCATGTGTGGGTACTAGGATGTTCAGTATCTCGGGCTCTCAGGTCGAGAAATGATAATACGTTCACCATTTCTGGTTTGGCATCATCATTAATCGAGGAGGCCTCAACTGATTCTCCAAAGCGGAAGGTCCTCAGCTTTGGCACTAAGGTCGAGAAACAATAGTACATTCATCCCTCGGGGTACAATACTATCGTCAATCGAGGAGTGCCTCCACTGATTCTCTTCAAAATGTAGGGGTTATCCTATGCGAGTCCCAAAGCGGGCCCTCGGGTGCGAATGGGTTTGCCACAGGATGTGGTCTTTCACTGTCACCACTAAAGAGGGATGTTTCCACTAAGGTCCTCGATGATCGGTCACCAGAGTCGACAGATCTCTAGATCAACACCCCAACATGCGCAAGACACACACGTTAGAATGCGTCCCAAGATAGCCTCGTCTGGTTGTGAATTTCGTGAACACACAAACGTACCAAGCGTGCACGTAGGTCCCACTACTTTCCACTCTAGTCCTAGGGTATACTCAAGCCTGGGTATTGGGCTTATCTCTCAGACCCACCCAACCTGCAAAACAAGAACAGCCAGCACAACACAGCAGTGTGACAGTAATAAAAATGGAATGCAATGCAGAAAATGCGGTAAAAATAAAGTACAACAAATAAAGCAAAACAAAAATACCCAAAGAGAACAAAGCCAAGTAAGCGCTAGGATTGACTCGCTTAGGGATGGACCAGCATAGGTCAACCAGAGTCCCCAGCAGAGTCGCCAGCTGTCGCTCCCGAGATTTTTATCCAGGTACAAACGCGAGAGTGGCGCGGAAAAACAGAGTCGTCGGCCGTGTAAATTTATCCCAAGAGAGGGAAAGAGAACACCGCATAAACCTGAGGAAGAGGGAAAGGAATGGTCATCGCAACCATAACCTGGGTTCGGGAGTCGGTTACGCGAGGGGAAGGTGCTAGCACCCCACGCGTCCATCGTACTCGATGGGATCCACGCTTGTTGTCTATTCTAAGGGTGAGTTATACTATCATCTAGGGTTGTACTAAGACGGGGAGGGAAAGACAAAGACCGAATCGGTAGGACGTCAACGTCCTAGGCCTACGTACCCCCTTTGTACAATGGGGAATTCAGAGTCAACGTAGTTCGGACCAAGTTCTTTTTGTGTTTTTTATGAGCGACGTTAAGTTCGTGTCCGGCAGTTAGGGTCGATGCCTGTTTGCGACTCAGATGGAAAGTAACGTGCCCTTTTTGAAAATAGCCTTTAAGTTTGGAAATCCCGAAGGACAAAAAGGTTTGAAGTTGGTTTGTGTTTTTTAGGACAGAAGTGGCTTAAGTTAGTTCCTAAGTTGCATTGCACCAAAGTCTAGGGCACAGGGGCGAATACTTAACGCATCGTCCTAAGACAGGACGCTCGCTAAGTACTCTAGAAAGATGAGAGGAAACCCCTCATTTCTCATTCCCCACGCTTAAGGCTCGTGTGCAATACACCTTATTCTTATTAAGTGTTTTAAAGAAATTTGAGATGAGAAGAGAGAAGACACAAGGGTAACTCTAAAGGGGGAATATGAGCCCTAAAGTTATCATGCATGGGTGACCTACGGTTAGTGAGGTTTGACGACAACCTAAATCCTAAAGGAAGAAGAGAGAAGGAAAGAACAAAGGTGAAAAGGGATACTTTTCTACCCTTAAAGAACTTACCTTAGTCCATGCTTAAAAGATTAGTGAGAAACAAACATAAGTAAAAGAAGGCAAGTGGAAATCAAACAATGGCAAACAATGGTGATAATAATCCAAACATGAATTCAGAAATCAAAGGAATAACCCCAAAGCAAATGGCACAAGTGCCTTTTCAAACAGATAATCAGATGTCGTCAGAAATAGGCATACAAGAAGATCTCAAGTGAAAGCCAATCAAATAATTAGAGAAATAACTCCCAAAATTCCCAAATTAAATATCAAGGCCCCTCAACCAGAGACAAACAATATACCAAAAATCCCTGCAAAAATTCAAAGTATTAGTCATTCAATTAATCATACAAAATTCAGGTGAGGAATAGGGTTCAATGGGCCAAAGGGAAGGACCAAAATGCAATACTAAATAAATTTAAAAATGAAAGAAAAAATATTTTAATGCATTTTAGAATGTTAGTGAACAAATGCAAAAAGAACGGATAAAAAATATTTTACGGATGCAGAGAAATAAAATAAGCAAAATTAGTATGCATGACATGTATAATGCAAAAAGAAAATGAATGAAATAATTAATTTAGATGATGAAAAATAAAATAAAATAAAAAATAAAATTTGTAAAAGTTTTATAAGATGACAAATATGATGCATGAATTTTTTTGTAATTTTTTAATGTAATTATGTATTTTTAAAATTAGAGAATGAAAATGTTAAATTAAAATAAAATAAAAGAGAAATAAAATGGGCCGGGGGTGCGTTAAGTAAAAAAATACATTGGAAATGAATTGGGCTGGCAAAGGGGGGGTGGTGTCAATAGCAAGGCCCGCCCATTAACTCGTCAGAAAAAAAAAAAAAGAGGGTGTATGCGTGTACGTGCCATGTGCCTGGCACATGTGTTTTTAATGTGCTGGCTCAACCCACCCCACACGATTCATCCAACGATCCACCATCAGTCAACATTCATAAAAAGTAAATAAAATGGAAGAACCTGGTTGGTGGAACACGGTAAGAGCACTGGGGTCATATACATGTGATCATACAATAAAATTCAGAAAAAAAATAAAAAGAAAAACACATGGCGCGATGGTATCCGTTGGATTCATGGATCGGACGGTCCACGCTTCTTCTTCTTCCTTTGGCCTCTCGCCGGACTGGTTTTTCCGGCCGCCACCGGAGTTAGGGTTCCGGTCCCCTACTCCGGCCACCTGCAACACAAACCTGCCCAAAATACACGTGCGAATACACTATTCCAACTAGAAAAATGTGAGGATCAATAATATCATCTCAAAAAACACAAACAATGCAAGGATAAAGAGAATCGAAGGAAATAACATGTGGGTCCACAACTTTAAACTCATAATACAACCAATTCACACGTCCAAAATTAAAAATAAATAGATCGGGATAATCACCATTCATCACACGTCAATATGCATACAAAAAAAGAGATTTTTGTGATGGTCAAAAAACCTACCAACCTGAGATGATGCAACTCTATTCTTTGCTTTTGGCTGCGAATGGTGGTTGATTTCTAACCTGTGGATCACCAGGATTCTGTTGGTACAAGAATTTCTTCAAAAGTCTTTGTGAATTGAGAGATCCAATGATTTCAAGAATTAGGGTTCACTTTCTTTTTCTCCAAAATACCACGTGTAAGTGGCCCTAACCAGTGCATGGATGGGTTTAAATAGGCTAGGGTTTTCTTCTGATGATGAATTGGGCTTGGGTGATTATTTGTTTAATGAGTTTTTGAATTATTTTGAAAAATCACATTATGTTAAGTACACCTCCTCCATGCATGGATATTTAAAAGCTTCATGATAAATCACTTGCATTTGCATTGCTAATTACACCCATATTGACATTGGGCCTTGAAACTTTATGATTCATGACTTCTAAACAATTTGGGAATTTTGAATAATGGAGAATAAGTAGTACATACACCATGAAATTTCTTGGTTCTTGGGCCCAAAATAATCCTCAAAGAATGTCCTTTGATATTAGAATGTGGCATGAAGCAATGGAATTGATTGTAGGTCATTATGCCCAAAGTTGTGAAAATGGGATCATGAGAAACCCTAAAAACCACTTTGCCTTATTTTGACCATAACTGGAGTTTCACAAATGATATGGAGACCCAATAGTACTTGTTGGAAAGAGGAGAAAAATATCTTCAACTTTCATGTTGGAGAAAAATTCACTTGAAGCTTTCTTGATGGTGAAAAGTCCAGTTGAATGCAGTGCAGGAACTTGCCAAAAAAGGAAACTTCAAATTATAGGTCATTTCCATTTTTAGTAACTTTTGCACCAACTCCTGATTTTTTATAAATAGTGTGAAACTTGACTCTTGACGACCATATGAGGATGTGAGACCTTGAAGACCTTGGAGAGAACTTCAGAATTCCACAGTTGACCTCTCCTCTCACTGTTGACTTTTACCTGATTCTAAATCTTCTGATCAATTGAACTTCTCCTGAACCAAACTGATGGACAACCTCCCATTCCTAGGTACTTGGGGACCCAAGGAATACCATAGAATCATGTCTTGCCCAAGAAATCAGAAATAAACTGACTTTATAGCAAACCCTAGTTGTGGTACCTTTAGTCTAGGAGGAAATAGCACAGTCTCCAAATCCAAATTCCTCTGAATATGATGTGTATCCTCTCCAACAAAAATAAGATATGTCACTTGATGATGATAAGAACCCAAGGAGCTTGTCCATTGAAGCAATAAACCCAAGAACCCCAAAACCCTAATCTATGGACTGGTTAGGAGAGGATGATCCACCTGAGCTCTCTTGGACAACACCAGGACTCTTGCTTGACCCTCTGAAGCACTGTCTCAGGCACCTTGACCCCATGCTAAGAACCAATGATATGCACACACGATAATGCAAAATGCAATGCAACATAAGCCAGTTAGTAATAAATAAGGAGGACAAATTTTGGGGTGCAACACACGAGCACCAACATGACGGGTCTTAGGGGGAGCCGCTCTAACTTTATTCCTCGGCATGGTATTCCTCACCACGCGATCGCGAGCTTGAGGTATCTCACCTGCACAAATGAAACGAACACGTTAGCGACGTGAAAAAAAGGTAACACAAGCAAAGTCTAAGTAACTAAGACTACCGAGCAGCTTCTCGGCATCCGCGGGAGTCTTGCACTCCAGCAGTGCCTTCACATTGATGAACCTGCGCTCAACCCTCTGGCTCCCATCCTCCTCGAAGATAGGGTTACCCTTGCTCGTCCAGCAGCTCGCAAGACTGAAGGAGTCGACCCACTTCATCAGCTTCTCGTAAGACACGGCATCCTGCCCGCGTAGCTCGCTCGGCTCGAAGAAGTAAGCATCGGGTTTCTTGGAGAAATGGTCAGGTGTCCAGCGGATCGGGAACTTGTACAACCTCTCCCTGATATACTTCCCATCCTCGTTGAGTAGCTCCTCTCCGTCCTCATCGAACTCTATATCCCAGACATACGTGCTGTCCTAGGCAGCTTCAGACACTGGCTCGATGATGAAGTACCGTCCCTTGAACGTTCGGATTGATTCCGAGAACGGCTTAAATAACTTTTTGGGCTGCTTCCAGGAAACCCATCCGTACTTTTTCCCCGCCAGCTGCCGTTGAAGATGGAAAACAACAAAAAACAGAGGGAGAGTAGTTCCCAGAGTGAGATGCTTGCACACTAACTCAAAAGCCCGTATAAAGGCCAGCGAATTGGGGTGGAGTTGAGAGGGCGCCAACTTCAGATGCTCGAATACCAACCGCTGGAAATCAGTGAAAGGCAACCTCAGCCCCAACTCTTTGAAAGCATACTCGTACATCGTAAAGCGGTCCCTAAAATCCGAGTAAACCCGCTCGTCCAAGGTGGGGAAATGCACTTTCCAATCCCCCGCTGGGCCCACCTCTGTAAAGACGTCCGCCAAAGACCTTGCGAACGTAGAAATATGTTCGGAAGGCTCGCCCACCTCCCACTCCTCCGGAAAGAACCCTTCAACATCTTCCTCCATGACATCCAATTCTTCTTCCTCCTCAACTTTGCTCGAGGAGCTCAATGCCGCCGAGCTCGAAGGCGCAGAACTCAAAGCCGTCGAGCTGCTATTCTCTTCGGAGCCAGTTTCCTCCTCGGACGTGACTGGAATAACTTCTCTCTCTGGCCCCGTCGCCATTACGATCACCTGAAAAAGAAAAGAAAGACAGTGAATTCGACAGGAAATCAAATCCACCCTTCCACTGCCAAGTCAAGTGAAAGGGCGCACAAAAGGCTAAGGACAACGTCCCCAGCCTAAGCCCTAACATCAAACAAAAAACCTTCCCGCGAGGAGATGCCCGAGACATACCATCTCCCTACGAAGAACCTCCCCGCACTCGTGCCCAGATTCCGTTTGAAGCTCCACCGGAAACCTTAAAGCTCCACCGGAATCTGGAAACGTTCTACCGGAAAATTCACCGTTCCATCAGAAGATAATCAGACACGGTGGTCACGACTCGTAACCACGACGTGGACCACCACGCTCACCGAACGCACTACCTACTCCGGCGAGGTGCTAGAAGCAACAAAAGGGCAGAACCACCGTCCACCACCAACACTCGCCAGAAATCTACCTATTTTGTCACCTAAAGCTAACCCTAGCCACATGCAATCTACCACTAACAACAAAAGAAAGTAAAACAAGCTAGAAATCAGAAAACTTAGTTGATTTGAGTAGAAGAAAGGGACTGCTCGAAGCTTGGCACGGTGGTCGGATGCTCTGAAGACGGCGACGGGCAAGAACGCAGAAGAGGCGAAGAGAAATCAGAAAGAAAAAGTGCAAAATGGGACAATCTCCCCCTTTTATACTGAGGGGCACGTGCACACACGCGCTCGTAGGCAATAATGACTGCCCACTAGCCATCATTACCTATTAACTGCTACACAGGGCTCGATGCACACGTGGCAATCCAACGTTTCCCATTCTGTCTGACGCTTTATCTCCCCGAATACCGGGCAATAGAGTCTCGACCACGAATATCACGGACACGGAGAGCCACGAGCACCTCGAGACAATCATCCTCGTCTCCAAACGACGACTCCGCGCTAGCTCCCCGGAGCGACGAGCAGTCCTTAAGTCATCACTCCCATACTCGGGAACAACGACTTGGGGGGCTCCTGTTCTGGACTGGACCAATGGCTAGAATCGGCCCAATCCGCCTCTGCTCCAGAGCGGCCCAAATTGCCTAAGCCCAATCCACAGAGGGGCAAAAATGACATGTCTGCCCCTCCAACCGGGCAAGGAACGCAACGTTCCTCCCCGGCTTTTATGCCCGTTACGCACGGCTTCCTCGCTACCCGAACAGCAAAGGACAGGTGCCTGAAACTGCGTTTATGCCCGACATAACAGCTAGTTTCTGGCACCCTGCCCGACATAACGGCTAGTTTGGGCAGTTACCTATTCTTTGGGGAAAACGGTTATTTTGCCCCGAAAATAGGACCGTTGGCCACGCGCTGGGGGCTTTATTTAAACCCTCTCGCTCGAGAGGGTCAGGTATCATATTTTCACCCTAAGAATACACTTTGTACTTGCCCATTTTCTCTGACCCTTTCTTACTTGAGCGTCGAAGTGCCTTGCAGGTACACCCCCTACTCTCCTCATCAACATTCCGAACACCTTGCCCATCTGACGACCAGCATACGTCCGAGCACCTTGCCATCTGACGACCAGCTTACGTGGACCTATTCGAATACTCCGGATCAATTACTGTTAGTAATTTTTAATAGGTGAAATGTGTTGCATATCATAATGTATGAGCAGGTTTATGGTGAATGTGACATCCTAAATGTTTATGTTTTAAAATTACTCTGATAATTATTATAATTTAACACGGGGTTTTACCACAGTGGAGAGTTTCAAAATGCATCTTTTGAAGAGTTTTGTGAGAAAAATGACATCTTTCTTAATTTTTCAACACCAAGGACTCCCAAATAAAATGAAGTAGTTGAAAGAAAGAATCGATCCCTAGTTGAACTTGCAAGAACCATGTTAATTGACTCGAATTTACCAAAGTATTTTTGGGCGGACGTGGTAAGCACGACATGTTATGTAGGAAATCGAGTTATTATTAGGTCAATCTTGAAAAAGACTTCAAGTGAACTCTTCAAGGGAAGAAAGCTTAACATAACACACTTTCATTTTTTTGGATGTAAGTAATTTATCCTCAACAATGACAAAAACAATCTCGGTAAGTTTGACGAGAAATCCAATGAACATAGCTCACTTTTCATGTATGTATGTAAACATTTTTTGGAGGAGACAATAAACATACAACTAAAGAATAAATTTTCTTCTTGAATATAATCGTTTAAAGAAAAAGAGAATCAGTGTGAGCAAAGGGTTGGCTGTTTATGAGAATAGAGCTGTCAATTTAAGGGGTCGGGACCTAACTTTTGAGGCCTCAAAAATATAGGGGGCCAAAAATAAACTAATTTTCGAAAAAAATCAACTTTTTTTTAGCATTTCTTTTTACACCACCCAAGTTTCTTAGGCACCATGTGAAATTTCATTTTTGCCCCCAGATTCCGGATTTGCACATCCGGACGCACCAAATTTTTAAAAAACGCTGATATGTTCCGGATGTGCAAATCCGGAAAAAATCAAATGAATTCCATAAAATCATTTACTTATAAATATAATTAAATCCAATCTAATTAAAATCCAATATAATTAAAATTAATATCATTTTTTCAATATAATTAAATCCAATATAATTAAAATCTATATTAATTAAAATTAATATGATATTTAATATGATTAATTTTTTTCAATATAATTAATAGGATTAATATGGTATTTAATTCTAAATTATTTTTTTATATTGAAAAAATTAATTTAATTATATTGGATTTAAAATTATATGGTATTTACTTCTAAAATTGGATTTAATTATATTGGTATTTAAAATTATATGGTATTTACTTCTAAATTATATGGTATTTACTTCTAAATTATAATTAAAATTATATGGTATTTACTTCTAAAATTAATTTAATTATATTGAAAAAATCATATTAATTTTAATCATATTAATTTTAATTATATTAGATTTAATTATATTGAAAAAATCATATTAAGCTTAATTATGTTGGATTTTAATTATATTGGATTTAATTATATTTAGAAGTAAATGATTTTATGGAATTCTGTTGATTTTTTCCGGATTTGCAAATCAGGAATTCTTCCGGATGTGCACATCCGGAACATATCAGCGTTTTTTAAAAATTTGGTGCGTTCGGATGTGCAAATCCGAAATCTGGGGGCAAAAATAAAATTTCACATGATGCCTAAGAAACCTGGGTGGTGTAAAAAGAAACACCCCTTTTTTTAACATAGCTCACTTTTCGAAAAAAATCAATTTTTTTTTATTTTTGAAAAAAAAACTAATTTTTTTTCAAAAAAGAAACGGCTTTTTCATTTAAAAAAAATTAGTTTTTTTTATTTAAAAAAATCGACCTTTTTGTTTTTAAAAAAAATCGTCAACTTTTTATTTTCCGAACAAATTAGATTTTGCGCTCATCACTTAAATTCCATATAAAACAAAAATATGAGTAGGCTTAAAAATAAGGGCCCAAAAAAATATTTATTTAATAGAGGACTAAAAAATAAGGGCAAAGTAGAGGGTCTAATTATTGAGATTTTGTCAAATAGGGTTTTTTTTTTTGGCAGCTCTATAGAGAATGACAAAGATGATGGATGTTCCTTTTTCTACTATCATCATGTAAAGACGGAATTAAGTATTGCCAAATGCCAAATAAGAGTATAGTCACCTCTAATTATGGTATAGGGTAAATAAGTTTACAAAATCAAAATAATTAAAAGAAGATCTAATCGGTAGAATTTGAATGTCTTTTAAATTTGTTCTATTGTGGAGAATCATCTAATTTTTAATCTAAATTTTGATATAGATGTTACATATTGTTTTTATGCAATTAATCTTCAGTTTGGTACTTAACATCAGAGTCTTAGAATACGTTAGCCACATATTAACAATGATAAAATAAATTATTTTTTATTTAAATATAATTTAATTATGACAAATATATTAGGAGATTTATTTCGAAATTATTTAATTATGATAAATTTTAAATCATATATATTATAGTTTTTCTTATAGACCTTTAAAAACGATTCTTCTTAACATTAATGATAAAAATAAATAAATAAATGGTCGAAAGTGTGGTCTTGGTGTTGGATGTTTGTTTAGAAATGATGGAACATTTAATTTAATTAAACAAAATTAAAATAGTGATGATGTCTTTCATTCAAACTTATTCCATCAAGTCACTCATACCATGCTTTAAGCAAAAGCAATGACTTTTTTGTTGAAAAGAAGTGAGATGCAAGGTATGACAACCAGTTAGGCATGATAGATTTGAAGAGGATTCCCTTTTTAGAAGAAAAAGAAATAAACGGTGGGTCCTCCCCTTTGATTTGAAATTCTTGTTTCATGGCCACAATCTAGTTCAAACAAAATTATTTTGTGTGTGTTTAAAATGGAGATGCCTTTTGTGTCCATTTTAATTTTTAAAATTATACAAGTTAAAGTGAATGACTCTTATAATTTTATTAATTAAATATGTGATTTAGCCTTTGTTTTGTTTGTTAATCAAATCATGTTACTCTCTATCGATATTTTTTAGCAAATAAATTTGTTTTAAAATATAGTGTTTTATTTTTTTAATATAACATTTTTTAATTATCTGCATTACTCTTAAAATATTTTATTTTATTTTGTATTTCTGATGTTGGGAAACACTTTAATATCCAATCATAATAATTTAGTAAAATTATTAATTTTTTCATATTTATTACATTTTTTTTTTATATTATGTAAAAGATTAGATGATATTCATTTGAAAATAAATTTTTGTTAAATTAAATACTTAAATAAAGTTTTCATTTTTTTAAAAATTAAATGAGTAATTTAATTGACATTAATAAATATTAATTGAATGAAAGAATCCTCACAAATTCTTAATAAATAAATAAATTTTTCTATATTTTTAGGTGAATACTAGATATAAATAAATGTAGACATTTCAAAATTTGGTGACAATTATTAGCTATTTGTATTCTAAAAGTATACTAGTGGATAATTTCTCTACCCAATTTAATTACATGTAGTATATAACAATTTCCTAATTATAGGATCATTTTAGAAAATTTGTTTTTCATTACATATATAAGAATCTCTATAAATTTTTAGATATATTTATAACTCTTTTTGTAAATATATATTTCTTATTAATCCTACAAATTTGTCTTGGCCAAGCCTAACATGTAGGAAAACTCTAAGCCCTAGTATGATACGCGGTCAAACGAGCAATTTAATCTGCTACCCACCAATTGTATCAGGTATTCCCAAAACTAAATGAATCGATTATATTAATTTTGCAATTTTTTCAATATTTTTAAAATTTATCAAAAATTTGCGCACATTCCAAAATCTATAAAGGGATATCGGAAATTTCAAGTCTCTACCGAAAATCTTGAAAATAGTAATCTGTTTTTGGAAATTTCAAAA
Source organism: Lathyrus tuberosus (assembly GCA_022829125.1). NCBI lineage: Eukaryota > Viridiplantae > Streptophyta > Magnoliopsida > Fabales > Fabaceae > Lathyrus > Lathyrus tuberosus. Next base: position 608,506 of record JALAZF010000925.1, on the reverse strand, counting down.
TTTCACTTAGAATCTTTTAGAATTTTATCAGAAATTTCAGAAATTTCAGTATTTTTATATATATATTTTTTTTAAATTTCAAAATTCCCGATATTTTTTTATAACTTTGTATCAGAAATTTCAAAATTTTCGGCAATTTAAAAAAGTTAGAATTTCTCCGGAAATTGCAGAATTTTCGATGATATGTGGAAAATTTTGAAATTGGTTGTAGTTAACTGATTTTTCTCTTATTTTTTTTTTTCATTTTGGAGTGAAGTTTAGGGGAAAGGACAACACCATTGCAGGCAGGACCGCAAATAGAGTGACAACCCAGGCTAGAGCGGCTGAGGCGGAATCTTCCCAACTACAGGCTGGGCGAGTAGTTTCAACCGTTTCACACAGGAAACAATTGGCTAAGCAGGGGCAGTTCCGCGCACCCCATAGCACCCGACGCCGAGCGGTGAGATCAGACGAGCAACTTAGAGATGATGTTGAGGTTGTTCATGCTCAGAAGATGCTTGGTTAGGCTGTTCATGACCTAACAGTCGAGATAGATGCAATACATATTGCTTATGAGGTGGCTGATGAGGCGGCAGATGAGGTGGCCGAGACAGATACTATGTTGCTAATGAGGTGGTTGCACAAATCCGGTCTCTACTGCTACTGTTGATACAGAGGTTACAACTCTTACTTTGACATAGCCGTTTATGAACACTGACAGAAATTTCTCGGGAGGACCCATTGACCAATCAGTGCTTACCGAGTATGCTGACCACATGACATTACCGATTATGGCGGGAAAAGGTGTGTGTGTGTGTATATATATATATATATATATATATATATATATATATATATATATATATATATATATTTCATGTTTAACTTTAATTTATTTATTATTGTTCCATGATGTGTTGAAAGCTAACTTATAATTTTTTTCCATGATATGTTGAAATCTAACTTATAATTTTTTTCCATGATGTGTTGAAAGCTAACTTATAATTTTTTTAACTTTGTTTGTTACAGGATCGTCTCACACTGAAGGTGACATCCCACGAGTCGAAGATGAAGACCTTCTCTAAGACTCCGATGCCGGAGCAAGTCAGGCCGATTGTACACGATTTTGGTCTCCTCTCATTTGCCGACTGCTCACTCACCATGTTCGATGCTTCACTTCTTATTGCTTTTGTTGAGCGATGACACTAGAGACATCTTCCTTTCATCTTCCGTTTAGGGAGATGACTATCACTCTAGATGATGTCTCCTCCTTGTTCCTCTCTGCATCGGCGGTAGATTCTTCACCGCTCTTGTTATTAGCTAGAAGCTTGCATGTATGATGGTTTTACGAGATTTGGGAGTTATTAAGGAGGCCATGTTAGAGGAGTTTGATTTTAACAGAGGAGCTCACCTTCAGATATTTTGGCTTCGAGATAGGTACGACGATCTTGTAGAGGCACAAATGTATGAGGCTGCTGCTAGGGTTTACATGTTACATCTAGTAGTATGTACTCTCTTTGAGGATAAGTCTCATGTTTATATTGACGCTTGATACATGTGATTGTTCAGTAGCCTTGACGATAACAGTTGGACTTAGGGGTGCGCTGCATTGACCATCCAATATCCAACACTTGAATTTGCGACTACATTTGAGACCAGACAACTTGCTAGTTATTTGAGTCTATTCCAGGTATACTTGAAATTCTTATTTATAGTTTGGTTCTTATTTAATTGTCACGAATAACAATTCTTAATTAATATTTGTTGTGTTTGCGTTCTTTTATCAATGCGGGATATATGAGCATTTCCCCACCATCTGTGCTCCTGCGGGAACCCCACGAGCGAGGAAATGGAAGGCTAGGAAAGCACATCCAAATGGTGTTGCAGAGTACATGAGGAGGCTTGATGCGCTGACTGTAAATTATATCATCTTGACACCATACACAGGTCACAGAGTCCACCATGAGTTTTATGAGTCTTCTTTATTTTCTGGTTATATGCGGTGGGAGATTTTAGTCGCTAAACACTTACCTGAGAGGTGTCTGTGACAATATGTTTATGTCCAGGGCATCCCACGACCAGTTCCGGATGTTCCATCTACGGGCATTGACAAGTGGTTTTGGAGTAACATCATCATCTCTACCCGTGCCATTATAGATAGCGTAGTGACGGTTTAGCACGACTCACAGTGTGGGGATGGTTACCTGGAGGGGTACCTCACCGTATCACACTCTTGCATCTTTCCACCCGTTGAGCATACGGATGATACTGGGCCTTCTGATGCTAGGGTACATGTCGATGACGTGCCACCGCTGCCACCTCCACCTGATGTCGATGACCAACAATGCATATAGATGATTGTAATTATTATGGATAACCTCATGGACTTGGTAAACCGATATGGTGAGGTTTTTACTAGATTATTGCAGGCATCACACATAGCTCGTGGGGGGACCTATCTAGACATTATTAATATTTTTATGTATTATTTGTTTATTATATGTAACATTACTCAGAAATTTGCACAACACTTTTTATTAGATAACATTTTGGAACTTCCATCGATGCATGATGAACATAACTGGACATTTGACAAACGGTTACATAACTTAGACATACAGTTACATTCCTTAAGAAAACAATAATAAATAAGAAAACATAAACACTACCAGATGATTCTGGATGTTTCAACATCTTAATTATGTCGTCGCCAGATTTTGAAATCTTTGCATCTAGCTCGATTGGCCCCTTAGTTAGCCTACGACGAAATGATCTCCACATAACCGTCAAATGTTCATCGGTCTTCAAATCAATAAGGTTGTATTTCACCTTTCCATCAGTATTAATCCAATCTTCACAAAACTCGATCTTTCTCACCTTTATGTCATTGGTATCATACAATAATTCATTCAACTTGGTTGTTAAAACGACGGGAGATGTGGCGTCATCCGGAAGCCGAAACTCTATAGGAGGTGAAACTCCGTTGAAGTACACTTCTGCCTTAATAAAAAATTGAGGAAGATGCATATTGAGATGTTTTTCTCAACAACAGGTGACATATAATTATACAATTTTGAATTCATTCTGGACCACACAAAATGGTCGGTGCAATCACACCCGTCCAAAAATGTCGAGAAAATCCTAACTGTTGAAAATCTTATAAAATTGAACTTCCATAAACTTTACATTGGTTGAAATTTCTGGAATAACATGACATATTTTAAAAATACCAGTAAAATTACAAGCGTACCGTAATTTTTTGAAAATTTCGGTATTAGTTCATACCAAAAATTCTGAATACACTACCGAAAATTTTGATTGTACCGGAATTTTCGAATGGCCTTCCAAAAATTTTGTAAGCAAATTTGATTCTAATTTTAAGCTGTGGCACTTTTGGAATTATGAAATTATGTGACGGTGTCAGGTGTAAAAGAGGGGGTGACAGGTTAAATCCTCCAGTCAAACAGGTAGGTGGTCCAGAGATAGGCAGCCTAGAAGATAAGACATCCGACAAATATGTGATCCAACAAATAAGCGGACCAATAGGTAGATGGGCTAGTATATATATATATATATATATATATATATATATATATATATATATATATATATATATATATATATATATATATATATATATGGCCTTCTACTAAGAAATAAGAGCACACCCGTCTTCAGACCTTTGCTTTATGTCTTCAAGTAGTTTCTTTGTCGAGATATATCTTGTAATGAGGGTCATCAAACTATTAGGTCGCGTTTCTTCACTTGTATTTTCCACGTAATTAACATAGTTAGTGACGTTTGGGACGATTAATGTTTTATGAATTAAGGTCTTATTGCAATCCATTTTCTTAGAACTAGTATGTTTTGAGATGATGTCAATCCCTTCCCACAGACGACGCCAAAAGATCCTGAATACTTCTTTCTAGTTCATAAATATGGAGTAAATTAAGATCTAATAGTGAACTCTGTTAAGGGATATGACATCTTTTAGCTTTGATTCAGAGATACTTTCAAACACTAAACACTCAAGCATCCCACCCCAATTCTGTGACAATAAAAAATGAGAGATTTTTAGGATTAAAATATTTTATACCCGTATATGAGGTGAGATATTCTTTAGTCTTTCATAGTAAAATTTTAGTATTTGAATCCCTAAAACCTTATTTTAGAAATACCTCTCTGGTTAAGGAAATGTTCATAGACTCTCAAACCTGACAACAATTTATATTATTCTGAGAGACATTTACGCCCTTTGTTGTTTAACTCATTTCATTATTGAGCCTTCACAAAATAGACATCATCCTAATCGAAAACAAATTTAATAAGTGAATCCCATTTATGCGTAATTAATGACATAATCACTCTTCTGAAACCGCGCCTAAAGAACATCAAAAGCAATTTTGTTTAAGTCATTTATTTTTTCTATTAAATTTATGTAATGACATTGCCCTTTTGGCACCCTTTTGAATATCATGTTGGCTTATTTTTTGTGTCAAATTATTTACTTTATTATTTAAATCTCCTGCAACATAGATATGTACCCTTTCTGGTACTTCCCATTTATCCTCAGGGTTCGACGTTCTGGGTTGATCTCTTCAATCTCATAGGCATTGTTTGAAAATGTCCGAGTGATTCGAAAGGGACCTTCCTAGTTAGGTGACCACTTGCATAGAACTTTATCCCTTTTGTCCATATGCAAAATGACTTTCCAAACCAAGTCTCCGACCAAGAAAGTTGTCACTACGCAAAAAATATGATTAGACAGCACCAAAAAGACAGCGGTATTATGCAAAAGCACTGCTAAAAAGAATAAAAAAATTTCGCTAAAAAAAAGCGCCTTAAAAGAAAGGCTTTAGAAAGCGCTTTTCAAAAGCGCTGTAAAAGTATGTAAAAGAGTGCCACCTTAGAAAGCGCTTTTAAAAAGCGCTGCTATAGGTATCACCTTAGAAAGCGCTTTCAGAAAGCGCTCTAATAGGGCTCAATTTCTTTTCACTTTAGAAAGCGCTTTCTAAGGAAAAGCGCCATCTAAAGTCATTGACTAATTAAAATATAAAACAATTCTAAACATTTTCAGAGACAGCAATTATACTGAAAAACATCAAGAATCACAAAAAATAGCAAAAGGGGGGGTCGAACCCACGCCCTTTAGGTAGGGAAAGGAATTTTAAATTATATTAATATATCAAATTATATTTAATATATTTAAATTATATATTTTAACTTATTTAAATTATATTTAATATATATAATTTAAAATATATTAATTTAAAATATACTTTAAATTATATTAATATATCAAATTATATTTAATATATTTAAATTATATTAAATTATATTTTATTTTATTTTAAATTATATTTAAAATTATTCAAATAATATATTTAAATATATATGTTTTAAATACAAACATTTTAACTTATTTAAATTATATTTAATATATATAAATTATATTAATATATAATTTAAAATATACTTTAAATTATATTAATATATCAAATTATATTTAATATATTTAAATTATATTAAATTATATTTTAATTTATTTTAAATTATACTTTAAATTATTCAAATAATATATTTAAATATATATGTTTTAAATACAAACATTTTAACTTATTTAAATTATATTTAATATATATAAATTATATTAATATATAATTTAAAATATACTTTAAATTATATTAATATATCAAATTATATTTAATATATTTAAATTATATTAAATTATATTTTAATTTATTTTAAATTATATTTTAAATTATTCAAATAATATATTTAAATATATATGTTTTAAATACAAACATTTTAACTTATTTAAATTATATTTAATATATATAAATTATATTAATATATAATTTATAATATATTAATTTAAAATATACTTTAAATTATATTAATATATCAAATTATATTTAATATATTTAAATTATATTAAATTATATTTTAATTTATTTTAAATTATATTTTAAATTATTCAAATAATATATTTAAATATATATGTTTTAAATACAAACATTTTAACTTATTTAAATTATATTTAATATATATAAATTATATTAATATATAATTTAAAATATACTTTAAATTATATTAATATATCAAATTATATTTAATATATTTAAATTATATTAAATTATATTTTAATTTATTTTAAATTATACTTTAAATTATTCAAATAATATATTTAAATATATATGTTTTAAATACAAACATTTTAACTTATTTAAATTATATTTAATATATATAAATTATATTAATATATAATTTAAAATATACTTTAAATTATATTAATATATCAAATTATATTTAATATATTTAAATTATATTAAATTATATTTTAATTTATTTTAAATTATACTTTAAATTATTCAAATAATATATTTAAATATATATGTTTTAAATACAAACATTTTAACTTATTTAAATTATATTTAATATATATAAATTATATTAATATATAATTTAAAATATACTTTAAATTATATTAATATATCAAATTATATTTAATATATTTAAATTATATTAAATTATATTTTAATTTATTTTAAATTATATTTTAAATTATTCAAATAATATATTTAAATATATATGTTTTAAATACAAACATTTTAACTTATTTAAATTATATTTAATATATATAAATTATATTAATATATAATTTAAAATATACTTTAAATTATATTAATATATCAAATTATATTTAATATATTTAAATTATATTAAATTATATTTTAATTTATTTTAAATTATATTTTAAATTATTCAAATAATATATTTAAATATATATGTTTTAAATACAAACATTTTAACTTATTTAAATTATATTTAATATATATAAATTATATTAATATATAATTTAAAATATACTTTAAATTATATTAATATATCAAATTATATTTAATATATTTAAATTATATTTAAATTTATTTTAAATTATATTTTAAATTATTCAAATAATATATTTAAATATATATGTTGACACCGTATTTTATATATTTATGGAGTGAGTATAAACAATGGATGAGGGCGTAGTACCGCTGGTCAATGAGGTTTGTGTGTTTGTTTGCCATTCTTTGAGTCTGGGGTTCAAATCCCCCTCGTCCCAGACTCATTTTTATATTTTTTGACATTTTCAGATAAACCTTAGACAACGCTTTCTAAGGACAAAGCGCTGTTATAAGCCTTCTAAAAATAGCCTTTAGAAAGCGCTTTAGAAAAGCGTTGTCTAAAGTTTAACCTTAGAAAGCGCTTTAAGAAAAGCGCCCTCTAAGGTCTTTAAGTCTCCTCACTTTAGAAAGCGCTTTTTAAGGAAAGCACCCTCTAAGGTCATTTATTAATTAAAATATAAAACACATTTCATTTCATTTTCTGAAACTGGTTCTATTCATTTTCTTCTCTCGACCCTTGCTCTCTTTCTTCTCTGCTGAAACCCTTGCTTTCTTTCTTCTCTGCTGAAACCCTTTGCCATTGCCGTCGTTCATTCGCGGTTGCCGTCGTTCTGCTGCTGTCGTTCTGCTACCGTCGTTCTGCTGCCGTCGTTCATTGTCGTGACTTCACTACTGCCGTCGTTTTGCTGTCGTCGTGACGAAGAAGAGGTACATTGTTGTTGCTGTTCTTATTTCTAACATTGTTCGTTGTTGCTGTTCTTGTCATCGTTATTGTCAATCGTTCTTGCAGTTACTGTTGTTCGTTGTTGTTCGTTCTTGTCATAAAGCAAAAGTGTTTCTTACCACCACCTGCAACTTCTTCTTCTTTTTTTTTAAAAAGAAACGTAAAACAACATTTTTGTTTATAAATTTATTTCTCTTGATTTTTAAACTATTATTGTTGTTCTTGTTTGGTATATATAATAGAATATGACCCTGCAGTGATAAAATTCGAATATTTTGTGTAGGATTACTATTGACCTCTCCTTTTGGTACCTGTTACTAACAAGTATCAATTTCTTGTTAGAATTAGAAACTCAGAATCTTATCATTCTTTTATAAGGGTGTTTGTTTATTTACTTGGTACCTGTTACTAACAAGTATCAATTTCAGTGTTTATTAATTATTTTTCTTTTCCTTTTCAATTTTCACTTTAACTTGCTTAGGCTTTGTAAGTTGTAAGTATTCATTAACAGTGAAGTGAGGGTGTTGGTAAGAAACAATTTTGCTTTATGAGTTTATATTTCTTGGTAGTATGTGTAATGAAAGGGCTAGGTAAGAAACTCTTTTGCTTTATGAGTTTATATTTGTCATTTAATTTTTGTTTTTTTTTTCTTACAGGTAAAATGTCTAATAACCAGGAAGACACCCACGAGACACAAGATACACAGGAAGCTCAGAATGAAGCTTCGAATGTAGAACATGAAATAAAAAGAGGAAAAACCATTATGAAGAGAATCATCCGTGCTAGAGATAAAGGGATGAGATTTGATGTACATTGGAGTGACCAGAACCAACTAGTTGAGCCTAACGGTTCAATGTTATCTTCATACATTTGTTCACTTGTCCGTCAGCACATTTCAATCACTAGTGATAAT